>JACEFO010000097.1:0-422695 GCA_015342445.1 Digitaria exilis
TTTTAACAACCGGTACTAAACACCGTTGCCACACCATGCGGGGGGTCATCTGGCACCGTTTCTTTTTATTATTCTCTCTTTTTATGTTTGTTTTCTTTCTTTTTAATCGTAGCTTGGAACATGCAATTTGTCAGACACGAGTACAAGACATCATCCAATTTCAGCTCAAAGATCCACTCATAAAATCTCAAATCTTTAACAAGCCAGTCTGATGAGTTCATCTTGCTCTCATTTAGTCTACACAAGAATACACATGTTTAGATTCCAGAAGTCACAAGCAAACAACTGATTTTGCTAGCACAAGACAAGAAAGAGAAGAGGAAGAGAAAAGCACAAAATAGGCAGCTGAGCTCGCTCGTCGGTGCGGGAACATCCCGCCACGCCGCGTGGCCCAACAGGGTGCTCGCCTGTCGCCGCTCTTTCACCGCGCCGCTGCTGCCTTCAACTGCGGCTCACACCGTCGCCCTGCTCTTCGCGTGCTCGCCGGCTGCTTCCGCTCTTTCACTAACGTGCCGCTGACCCAGCTGCTCCCACCGGCGGCCGCTTCTCCTCTGGATGCGTTGTGCCACCGCCACTCTTCACACGCTACAACTTTTCTTGGTTGCTGCAAATGGAAGCACGAGATGCAAAAGAGATGACGAGAGGAGAAAAAGAACGGAGATAACAGAGTTCAAAGACAAGAAAAGAACACATGCAATAACGAGCATGCAGGAGAGAGAAGAAAGAGAGATAGATATGAGATGAAAGAGGACGAGAGCTAGCGGACGGATGCAAAGAGATAAGGCTGAGGAGAGCTACCGGTCAATGGTTTGAGGTGGTATAAAATGCGGACAGCATTTTAGTACCGTCGGTGGCTCTAGCGGTTACTAAATGACTTTACACCGGCTGGGGCTATGCCTGGTGCTAAGTGCACGTATTTAGTACCGGCTGGAACTACCAGTCGTTACTAAATAGATCTAGTTGTGCCCCTAGCACCGGTGAGTATCACGGTGCCGCCATTAGTACCGGCTGATGTCTCCAGCCGGTACTAAATTGGTCCGATGACATCGATGGAGGTCTGTTTTGCACGTTAGTACCGGATAAAAAAGGAAACCGGTACTAAAGTCAGAGCAATGAAATGCTCGTTTCCCTCTGTAGTGCAACAATTACAGACGCCTCACCACAATGGTGTGGACATCCATGATTGGACCCGACCACGCGTGCCATCCTCAGACATCATTTTACAAGCAGTCATATACATTGCCTGAAACATTTGGAAAGAACCTTACTTTAATTCATAAAATTCTAGAAATGTCTGAAACTAGTGAAGCCAATTTTATTAGGATTGTTTTATTTATCTTATGCATCAGAATTCTTAAACCCAGGATAACAATAAAAGTTAATTTGTATTTATTTGCCTTCTCTTTTAAGGTAAATAAATAAATCCTTAATCATTTCCAAAATGCTTAAAACTTTGAATAATGATTTATTAATTTAAATATAATAGGAAATAGGATTTATCTTTTTTATTATTTTAGTGTTATTATAATCTTTACAAGAAATCAAAATGCTTAAGGACAAGTTAAATAGGAATAGTTGTTTGTTCTTTTAAAAGGGGTTAGTTAGTGTTGGCTTATCAACTCATCGAGAGAAGTAAGTATCGGAAGTAAAGTTGTGAGTCATGTTTCTCATACTCGTTTTATCGGTTAATGCCTCGAATTAAATAAAGCAGTAATTCAGTTAAACAAGACGGTACAAAATAATTGCCTTCTAAAACCATAACCGGCCTCAATTGATGGCAATTAACTCTTTGAGACGGTCAATTAAGCTACAAGCACCTATATAAAAATATTAACAGGTGGTTATTTTAATAGACCCACCTCGTAAATTAGCAAATAATAGAGGAGAATAGGGTTTTCACGGGATGTGATTTGATTAGGTAGGATATTTTCCCTTTAAGTAAACAATAAATCAATCATAATGTCATTGTCAACAAGGGAAAGCCGGTGTCGGGTTCGGGTCCCATACGATTTGCGTCCATAAATAAGGAGGACGACTACAGCGCCTCGACGTGCACCAACAGATCTATGTCCGTCTTTCATGCATCAATCTCAACGGAGCCCCCATACCTGCCGCCGTTCCATCGGGTCTGCGTGTATTATAATAATAGGTACCTCCGTTTTTAATATTAATAACACCATTGACTTTTTCTTTCAACTTGACAATGATTATTTATTAGTTACTTTGTTAAATAGCATAAAATGGGTAACCACTACATACCATCTATTATTGATAATACTTGGTATTTACTAGTTAGACTTATCTATGATTGCATAGAAATATTTGTAGAAAAGAGACGAATAGTCAAACGAAGAAAAAAAAAGTCAATGGTGTCATTATTCAAAAACGAAAGGTAGTAGGTGTTATATTATCTCCTTTGACGTCCGAAGTCGCTTCGATTTCCGGCCTGTGGCGGATCGCCGATGACGAAGGCCAGAAAAGGCACCACGGCCGGGGTCGTCTTTGATGCGCCGGAGGCCAAGTCCTTCCACCTCAGACTACCGTACCACTCGGCTACCATGAATATCCCTCCGGCGACCCGTGCAATCGAGACCCAAGTCCCCTTCCTCCGGCGGGCGCTTCCCGGTGCACGGCGAGGTACTGGCCCCTGGGAGCAGAAGCGGCCGGATCAAGATCTCACGTGGTGGTCACCCGCACGCCGCACCGCCACCAGAAGCACAAGGTGCTTGCCGCGCACATCGATCCTGCCCTGCCAAGACCGGGCTTCCGGCCGTGCCTCCACAGATCATCACGTCCAGGTCGTGGCAGTGAGCTCGTGCCAGTGCCCATCCGACGGTGACGTGTGAGGGGGCGCGTCCCTGCTCGTGTACAGGAACGACGTCGAGACGTACTTGCGTCGCCGAACGACCACTTCACTCGCGATCTGCACCGTGGCCGTCTCGAGTGCCTCCTGGCCGCCGGCCGCCGCTTGCGCCGTGCCCACTCCTGCCACGCTGGGATGTGACATCGTCTCCACGGCCCGGATCTCATGGACTTTCCTTCGAGGTCGAAGGGGAGACCTTTGGTGCCCATCGGCTCGTGCTCCGCCGCCCGGGTCGCCGGTGTTCAAGGCGGAACTCTTTTGGGAGTAATGCCGAGAGCAAGGGCGAGCTCCATCACCATAGAGGACATGAGGGCGCCGACGTTCAACGTACATGTCGACTACATGTACAATGGTTGCTGCCCGCCGGTACGGCTGAGATGGACGATGCTTCGAGGAAGATGGAGTTCGAGCACCTGTATGTAGCAGCCGACAGGTACGGGTTGGACACGCGAAGGCGATGTGCGAGGAGGTGCTGTGCGCCACCGTCTCGGGTCCCGGTGCTGTCGAGCTTGGTGTTCTCGCCGACGCCGCACGTGCCCTAAGCTCAAGTACAGGTGCTGCTTTCCTCGCTGTGGGAGAGAATTTCACGGAGGTGGCCGTGCACAACGAGGTACCTCGACGTAATGAAGGATATGCCGTCATGCTGACCCAAGTGCAGAATTGTTCAAGAGGCCACGATTATCTCTGAAGCCTGAGATATTAATAGAGTGTGAAACAGCCATGCTATATTATATATCTAGAACATTTAGCGAGTTTATGGCATCAGTTCAGCGTCACAAGTTCTATTTTCGATGCATGTTTAGCTAGTGTAATGGTCCATCATTTTTGAACTATGTGTCTCGTTGGAATAACTAGCCATGACCGTACCCATGATGGATTGGAGCATGGCCTATGTTATAGGCTAACCGGGTATGAAAATCCTGGCACACCCCAATAAACATGGCCCCAAACAGAAGAGAACTTAAATTTTTTATCCCACAACAGTATTTCCAAAAGGGAAAAGTCTATTTTTCACACTCCAACTATTACAAAGTCTTGATTTTCAACCCATAACTACAAAAGCCGACACTGAAGACCCTCTAACTATCCAAACCGTGCAAATTGGCCCTTTGGTAGTTTTGAAGGTGGTTTTTCAAAAAATAAAAATAATAATTTTATATTAAAAAATCATAACGAATTAATTTTGAATTATAAAAATACGAATCCGGTGCCAATATTTTTCTTAAAAATGTGAACTATATATTGATGCATCATTAGAAGTTATTTGCATATTATTTATTTTTTATTCTAATTATTTTAGAAAAAACAATTAAGACACTAGTAATATAAACATATAATATATAAATAACATTAAGTAGTGTGCCATAGGTCAGTCATATTTAAGAGAAATTTGGCACTAGTTCATATTTTTTGGTCCAAAATGAATAGTTATGATTTTTTAAAGTTTAATAATATTTTTGCTATTTCTATAAAATCTAAAACCACCCTTAAAACCATCTAAAGGCCAATTTTGCATGGTTTTGATAGTTGATGACTTTAATATCCGGTTTTGTAGTTTGAGGTTGAAAATCGGACTTTTGTAAATAGTTAAAGGGTGAAAAATAGACTTTTCCCTTTCAAAATGGATGAGTTCACATATCAGAGAGAATAATTGCATGGATTGGTTCAACTTATTTAATGCCATGAATAGTTTACATCATCGGGCATTCTAGTAACTTATTGTGACATTCCATGCCATGGACATGCTTAAGCTACACTTGCTTAAGAAAGGAAATAAGCTCAAATAAAAATAAAAGAGAGAAAAATTTTCAGTCAAGAGACCAAAGTCAAATAGAGGGCAAACTAGAGAAAATTTTTGGAGTCGAGCATTCCAAAAATCAAGTTTTTGACCTATGGAACCTTTTGGTCCAAAATGTGGGACATGAATCCCTTTTTTAAACAATCAACTTTAGAGGCAATTTGTGAGGAACTATTGGTATTTTGAGCAAGGTGTTAAAAAAGGAAGTTGTTTAGTAAAGTATACTTAACAACTTTGCTAATTGGAGCAGAACCAAGATTTGGATTCCATCCTAGGAGAAAAATAGAGATAAAAGTCGGACTCAGCAAAAGGGTTCAGAAATTGAAGTGTTCATGAGACTGAAATGAAATTCAAATTGTGATCAAACCAAAGGTTTGGTGGGAATTTGAGGTTTCTTTGTTGGCTATTGAGAAGCACACGGAAGACAGGGAGATGAACCTTCTGTGCAGGCCATGCAGCAGCCTGGCAGCTTCTCAGCCTTCTCGGCGGAGTTGCCATCGCTCGTCATCGACGACCACCTCCGTCTGATTCCCTTCACTCAGAGCTCCGCCTTGTCCTCCTCTATCTCCTACACCAACCCTCGTTCTCTCTCGTAACCTCCAGAGGCCCCTCACCAATGTCTTCTTCCTCGACGTCGTCGGTCTATGTTGGGTGACTACCACGCCGCTTAGGTCTCTTGTGCTGTGGGTTTGAGTGTTGCTTGAGGCTTCGGGTAAGCGTGAGCGGCGGCTGGTGTTGGTGCAGTTAGTTGTCAGAGTATCTCGGGGTTGGCCGAGAACGCTGCTCGCCACCATGGCTAGCACGCGTGGGTGCCGCCTGTGTCTGTTTGTGCTCGTAGGCTAGTTCGTCGTCAACGTCGTCGCATCGCTCATAGTCGCGCCACCGTGTGCCGCGCACATTGCTACTATTCCATCATGCGCCTTAGCCTCGCCATCCGCCATCTGGAGGGACCCACCCGGTGATGCGACTTGGTGTGGAGAAGCTAGCCGTGGGGTTTGCCGAGGTTCGGGAGAGCTCCGCAGACGGGTTCGTCGTCAGTCAACTGGCAGGAGCACTAGCCAAGGTTGACCCTATGTTAGGCGTAGCCAGGGACTGAGGAGGAGAACAGAAAGAAATCTAGGGCATTTTGTGTAAAAATGTTTAGCAGGTTTAGAAATTAGATTTAAATTTAAATTTTCACCTATTAATTCACATAAATTGCAAAATGTTATAAAATTATGCAAAAATTTGTTAAATTTCATTTATTATCCTTTATTCTTTAAAAATGTTAAAGTGATAAAATGAATATTTAATTATTTTCCTTTCATTTTAGGTTAAGAAAATAAATACTTAAGTCATTTCTAAAATGTTTGAAAATCTGAATAATGCTTTAATAATCAGAAATAAATATGAAATAGGTTTTTATTTATTTGTTTTCTCTTTTTAGGGTAAATAATAATCCTTTTGTAACAAATCTAAATAATTAAGGACAAGTTCAACTAAAAGAAAAATATGGGGTAGTCTTTTAAAAATGGGATAGTTAGTGTTGGCTTGCAACTTTATCGACAATATAAAGTTTTGTGTGTTATTTTCAAACTTTTGCATCTTAATCTCTTACTTGCATTTCTTTCGATATTAGAACCTGAAGCTCCAGAAGTCGAGTACATTGAACGTCCGAAGGAGTAGCTCAGTACGAGGAGGTTCTTGTGAATACCCCAGAGTCAGAGGAATTTATTGGTGCCGCTAATCTTTTTGTGAGTTAAGGCAATCCCTGGTGGCATTTTACCTATTTAATTTGTAATTATCATGAGTCCAAAAGTTATTCTTAAATTGCCGCATTAAGTATAGGAGTTCAATGAAACCTATTTGGATGCATGAAACATTCATTGGTTGAAATACCCTTGATTATTAGGCAAGAACTTAATTAGCAATGTCTTTCACTTATTATGCTTAATAAGTAAGTTTTAAAAGGATAATCTAGGGTATTACTGAATCCTTTAATGAATCAAGAAAGATGCTTTGATAAAGAAGGTGGGCAGAAGCTGATAGGGGGATCGAAATGGAGCTTGATCTTATAGTTATGCCTACAACGTTTAAATGATTAAGGATCGGACGTTGTTTTAATTGATGATCAAGTGATCTTACATTGTTACTTACTAGGGAATGCGACCAGCAAGCCCATTAGGGTGGTTGGTTCATTGGTTCAAAATGTTGCTTACCCATACCTTCTAGGTCAGAGAAAGGCAAGGGCCTAGCCTGGACTCACGTTGGAAGTTGTCAGATGTGGGGCTCGCATGGGGATGTGTCGGTGCCTGATTTGGTCGCACCGGCACCAACAAGTGATTGCGGTGCTAAAGCACTCGTTTCCCTGATGGCGAGAGAAGAGACGGGGATTTTATCCTGGTTTCGGCCACGGGGCCGACGTCCAGCAGTGGTGCGGTGCACCAGTTTACGTGTTGCTCGTAGTAGGGGGTTACAAGCAAGGTGGGAGAAGGAGATGAGCTCCCAAGTCCCCAGCAATGTGGTGTGTGTTCTAGTGTGTATGAACTCGAGCGTTGCTCGTTGTGGTCGTGCTTGTGCTGCTCGTCTGCTCGCCGCCTGCTCGCCCCTTTGCATGGGCTTCCCTTCCCCTTTTATAGGCCAAGGGGACAGGGTGCGGGTACATGTGTTCGTGGTTTGATGTTGCTAAGTGCACTGTTCTGTCCATGCCGCGCACTGTGCGAGCGGGAATCGCGCCTTCCAACTCCGGCTGACGACATGGCAGTGGCTGACGTGATGTCCTTCCTTCTTGTGACGGCTCACGGCGTCGAGGGTGGTGACTTGCGTACGGCGTCCAGATCGAGCCTCCGTAGCTTCCTTTGAGGGTCGCCTTCGAGGATGGTGGCGTGCCCGAGGCGAGCGAAGTCAAAGGAGTGGTTGGCACAGTGCTGCTGCCAAGGTTAGGTCTGGTCGTGCAGCATGGCGCTCAGAAGTCCACTGTTGCGAGTGGATTTGACCGGTGTCTTCTCCGGGGCGTGGGTGGTTGCGTGGCGCACTGATCCCCTGCTTTTTGACTGCAGAGGAGCGTCATCATGACTTGAATTGATGGGTCGCAGAGCCTTGGGCGTCATTTCCGGTGTGGCTGACTCGAGCTCGGACTACAGGCTCGAGCCTGCCGAACCTCGAACGAGACGGAAATCACCCGCTCGAGGGTGAGCTTCTCCCTCGAGGTCGTCGGTCCTCGAGCGTCACGGACATCCCTGCTCGAGGGTGGCAGTCAACCTCGAGCGGGACGGGTGCCGAGGAGTTTTGCGATGGTGGGCCTTTGCTGGGCTGTGGAGCCAGACCAATGTCGTTGTGGGCCTTGTTGCCGAGTAGTTTAGGCCTAAGTTAGGGTACCCCTTTACAGGTACCTGACAGTAGCCCCCGAGCCTCCACGGGAGTGAGATTCAATCCTGCGGAGGCTGGTGCTCGTCGAGGCTTTCGAGGCCTTCGTCCCTTCGCGGGTTCTGAGAATCCACGGGGGCGCGCTAGCGCACCCGCGGGTGTAGCCCCCGAGGCCTTGGGAGAGTGGTTGACACTCTCTCAAGGTCTCAACTTGATATGAAGAGCATTCGCTGCTTCCTCAGGTGTGGGTTAGTCCACTACGCCTGAGGTCCTCGATCCCAGCCTCGTTTGGCATGGCAGGAGAGATTTCAAGCTTTCTTTGTACCTCATGCTCCTCGTTCGAGGGGTCTGAGGAGGAGGCGACCCATGCTTCCCTCGACGGGATCGAGCCGTGGATGCCTGTTGAGCTGGTAACGGGTGGTTCGAGCGGACGTCCCTGCCCCATTCGATGAGGGTAGGCTCGTGGTCATAGGACACGCCCGTTAAAGCCTTTCGCAAAAGTATGCTAGATGGGACTCGACCTCATTCGATAGAGGTCGAGGGCTCGATGCTCCCCATCGAGGGGTCCCTCGATCTAGGCGCTTTGCTTGGCCTCGAACATAATCGGTTGGTTTCCTCGAGCGTTCGAGCTTCGAGGGTACCGTCGATTATCCCTGACTCGGTTGATCTGGGGCCCTTGTCGAAACCCTTCGAAGGTCCAAGGTTCGAACCCCTGATCAGTAGAACGATGGCTTCTTCACTTCGAGGAGGAAGCCTCGAGCGTTGATTCCATGGGTTCCGCTCCGCACGGGGTAACGAGGCTTTCGAGACCTCTGTCCCTCGAAGGGGCTTCCTGAAGCCTTCGAGCTTCGGGGCCTTTCCTTCGAGGGTGGGCGCCTTGAATGTGCCCTTCCTTGTTCTGCGCGGGTCATGATGACCACCAACGAAAATTTTATGGTTTCGTGGGAGAAGTGGGCGCGTCTTTTCAGGCGAGGCATGCGGGCGTAGTTCGACACGACCGCACGTCTGCCGCGCCAGACTCCTCGAAAATTACGGCGCAATCAAAACGGTTGTGCGGCTGACGCGGCCCGCGCTGTTACGTCTCCCGGGGCGGGCCTGGCTGTCAGCCTAGGGGGCTGTCGTGTCAAGGCCGGAGTCCTGCCGCGCCTGGCTCCGCGGGGGGAGTATAAATAGCACGGCAGTGCCCATGCCAAGGGTACGCCTCCCTCAGCCTCTAACTTTTGTCTTCAGACTTTCGCCTTCTAGCTTTTTGCATCATCTTCTTCCTTCGCCTAAACTCCCCCTCGCCGCCATGGTCCAATTCGTCGACCCCCGCGCCGTGGAAGCCATCGAATGCCACTAAGACCTGTCTGGATAGTCTTGTGGAGGTTGGAGTGCTGCCGCCCAACGTCGACGGCGAACCGCCCGTTTGGATCTCGCGGGGGGCTGCTACGGAGCCCGACCCGCCGGCGGGCTATGTCGTCAGCCTCGTTCGTTTCCATGAGCAGGGATTCGGCGTTCCGGCGGGAAGATTGATACGAGCGTTGTGCTTCCACTACAAGGTGGAGCTGCACAATTTCTCGCCCAACGCGATCTCGCAGGCGGCGGTGTTCGTCGCCGTCTGCGAGGGTTATCTGGGCATCGAAGCCCACTGGGACCTTTGGCGCCACCTCTTCTTCGGCGAGCTCTTCTCAGAGGGCGTCTCCAAGGGGTCCGTCGCCCCGCTCGCGCTGGTGGCCTCGTGCTCCAAGTCCGGAGGAGCCGCAAGGATCTTTACATCCCTTGTTCCATGGTTTCCAACAACCAAGATTGGGACAAGGGGTGGTTTTACCTCCGCAACGACGGAGGGCGTCTGCCGCCCTACACCGGCAAGTTGCTGACAAAGAAGCGGGACTACTGGTCCTACGGGGTGTCACCGTCGGAGCAGAAAGATAAGCTCGCTCCGTTGATCGAGGCGCTCTAGCGCCTTTCGAGGCACGACCTCACCGCCGGTGGGGTCATCGCCAACTTCCACCGGCGGCGGGTGCTTCCCCTTATGCAGAGGAGGCTCCCGCTATTTGGGATGACCCCTGGCGCCGACGTTACCGGCACAGCGATGGCGGAGGAGCCATTGCCCGTCGCCACCGCTGTTCAACGGGCGCGGCGTGCCGTCGACAAGCTGCCGGACGACCCGTGGGCGGTGCCCATGCGGCCCGAGGATGGCTATCTGAGCTTCGTAAGCTTCTTTTCGTCCCTCGTTTTTGCTTTTCGTTTCGGTTTCGTGTTCGTGACCGTGCGAATGGTGCTTCACAGGGTCTGTCCCGCAGCCACTACTCCAAACCCCCTGTCCCCGAGGATAAAGCCGTTAACTGCGCCCTCGCCGAGAAGGCGAAAGAGGACAAGGATCGGAGGGAGGCACGGCGGAAGCGGAAGGATCGGTAGAGGGGGAAGCACTTGGCGGAGAATCGCGAGCGGGAGAAGCAGGGGCTCTCACCGCTCCCGACGCCGGAGTCTTCCCCTGATCCCGATGGATCCGAGGAAGACGGTGGGGCGAGGAGTCCATCTCCTCTCGAGCTTCCCGTCTCCTCGCGGGCTTCCCCTAGTGGGGCCGCCGAGGCTGCAGCGTCTGGGGGCGGCAGCGGAGAGATCGTCGACCTCGAGACTCCTCCGTCGACCGTGGTGCCTGCCTCTGGGAGCCCGTCGGGGGTAGCGACGGCTGCTCTCGAGGAGCCCCAGGATCGAGGCGTGGCTCCCGAGCGGCCGAGCGCTGTCGAGGAGGCCCCAGCCCGTGGGCCAGGAATGGAGGCTTCCCAAGGAGAAGCCGACGTTCCTGCGGAAGGCGAGGGGGTTTGGGGCTGACTCCTCGAGAAGGGGCCGGCCCCTCTACGGGAGAGGAGGCCTCGAGGATGGCTCCTCAAGGGGAGGCCGGCGCATCCACGGGAGGCGAGGTTCCGGGGGTGGCTCCCGTCTCAACTCCGAGGCCGAAGCGGAAGCTCCCCATCGTACGGTAAGTTTTCTTCGTTGCTCGCTCGTCGCTGGTACTTCATTTTTGTTTCTGATCGAGCTTTCTTCGTGTCGCAGTCGATCTGGGGGGCGGAGCGTGCCTTCCCTCGCGCCGGCCAAGGCCCTCAAGTTCGGGCCAAGCTCGTCGCCTCACCCGTCCTCGCAGCTCCTGGGCCCGACGAACGAGGTCGTGCAGGACTTCGTCACCTTCTTCGACGCTCAGGCGGGGCTGCAGGTCGAGCGGCGGCCGTGCGAGGAGGTGCCCCAGGTCCTCGAGGAGCCAAGGCTGCCTCACTCCTCGAGGGCGCTGTCGGGCCCCGCGCCGAGGCTGCCCGGTCCGAGGAGGCCACCACCGCGCCTGGGGAGGCTCTTCGCGTCGAGGAACCGCCTGCGGCGCCCATGGAGGCGGACGCCGCGGTGGCCCCCCCGCATGAGGGGGGAGAGGGACGAACCCTCGGCGGTGGGTTTCCCCATCTGAAGGAGCTGGCAGAGGCTCTGGGGGTGGGAGCCCTCGTGACGCAGGGGCGCGAAAGCGGCGGGGCCGCGCCGTCGACTCTCATCGTGGTTCCGCCGGGGCCAGTGTCTGCCGGACCCTGCGGGACGCATGCCCGTGGATCCGCTGAGATGTGGCAATCCCGCCGCGAGCTTCCCGAGAGTTTGGGGGAGCGCCTGTGGCGGAGGAGCGCCTGTGGGACGTTCAATCGTCGCACGGTCAGGACGTTCGCAGGGCGCTGTGAGACGTCCTCCGTCTTCATGATGAGGCCGGCAAGATCCACCAGGTGCGTTTCGGTGCAGCCAGTGTTTTGTCGTAATTCTTCTTCAAAAGAGACTTAGCTCGTCTTTCGCAGGAACTCCGCCAGCAGGCGTTCGCAAAGAACGACCAGATTGCGGCGCTGTTGTTGGAGCTTCGCCGCTTGTCGGGGTGGTCGAGACTCGAGACCACCAGCTGGACGACCTCCGAGACGCTCGGGACCGGGTTGTCGCCGAGTGTCGGGAGAAGGGCGAAGTCATCACTCGCCTAGATGGCTCGGTCAGCGCCCTGCGCGAGCACCTCACGAACAGCAGCACCTGGCCGGACAACGAGCGGGCTGCGCGCAGTGCGGCGGAGTCGGCGCTCAAGGAGGAGCGGCGTCTCGTGGTCGAGACTCGAGACCAGCTCGAGCTGGAGCAGGCGGCTCGGGCTACGGCGGAGCGGCAGGCTCGAGAGGGGGAGAAGGCCGTCGAGGCTGCCTAGGGTCAAGTCGAGGGTAAGCCGATTTGGCTCGGGCTTCGATCTATTTTGCTTTGTCACTTCTTCATTTTTGACAGCTTTGTTGGTGTAGCGTTGAAGCAGGCGCTCCAGGCCGAGACGGAGTCGAAGGAGGCCGTGCTAGTGGCACACTCGGCGACCCAGCGTGAGCTCGATGAGCTGGTGCAGGCCGCCTCGGCGGCCTGCAACGTGATCGCTGGCACCGATGTGCAGTCCGGCAGTTCCCTCGCCCATCGCCTTCGAGCGCTTGGGGGGCACTTCACCTCGCGTGTGAAGGAGGCCCTTCTGCTTGGGGTTCGGAAGGCGCTTGGAGTGGTTACGACCCACTACCAAGCGGACCTCTCGAAGCTCGCCGCCGGGTACGTCGTTGCCGATGACCTTAACGACGAGGAGGCAGTGGCGGCGATGGAGGAGGCCGATGCTGCCGCCGACGGAACGACGCGAGTGCTTGCTGGCCACTTCGAGGGCGTCCTTTTTCCTGGCGAGGATGGCGGCGGCTGGGACGACCTTGGCGGCGGGGGCGATCCCTGAAAGTCTCGAGCCATCGAGCCCGAATGTAAAAAGTAGTTTAGAGATTTAGACTTTTTTATGTAAGACTAATTCGCTTATATTTTGCTAAACATTGTTTATTTTGCTGTAAACGCGATGTTATTTTTATGCGGTGTCTTCACGACGCGCATTGTGTCCGATGCTTATGCCTTGAGAGGAAAACGTCACTAGGATCGATCGTACGTGAATGACTTAGGGGGAGGGAAGTGAGGTGTTGCCGTAGCCTCGAGGCGTAGGTGAACACTCGGCTCAGGCGACCCTGCCCTTGTCCGTTTCACGCCTAGTGTGTTTCCTTCGAGGTTTCGCAAAGGATTTTTGAAAAAAGTGATGATTTTTTTGGGGGTTCCTCCCCATTTAGCCCCCGAGGGAGGGATGGCTCTACCGAGGGTAGAGCCAAACCTTCCTTGAAGCATGAATGGAATAAAAGTTCGTTTTATTTATTTCCAAACCGTGGGGGTTAAAAAGTCGACACTTGATTCAAAAGACATGTACAAATCTAGAGTATGTACAAAGGTTTCGAGGGCCACGGGCCACTTTAGGGATAGAAACGATGTAGCTGTTGGATGTTCCAGGCGTTCGTGAGGATCTGCCCGTCATTGTCAGCTAGCTTGTATGTCCCGGGCTTGAGGACTTCGGCGACGATGTACGGCCCCTCCCATGGGGGTGAAAGCTTGTGCCGTCCTCGGTTGTCCTGTCGAAGCCTTAACACGAGGTCTCCTTTGCAGAGATCTCGATGCCGGACCCTTCGAGCCTGTTGTCGCCGCAGGCTTTGCTGGTACCTTGCCGAGTGGAGTAGAGCCACGTCTCGAGCTTCGTCGACCTGGTCGAGCGAGTCCTCTCGAGCCTGGCAGTTTCGCTGCTCTTGGTACGCTCGGAGCCTAGGGGACCCATATTCCAAATCCGTGGGCAGGATAGCCTCTGCCCCATAGACGAGGAAGTACGGGGAGAACCCTGTCGCTTTGCTTGGGGTCGTTCTCAGACTCCAAATCACCGATGGTAGATCTTGTACCCACTTGTGTCCAAACTTCTTCAGCTTGTTGTGAATTCTAGGCTTTAGGCCTTGTAGAATCATGCCATTGGCACGTTCTACTTGACCGTTTGTTTGTGGGTGGGCCACTGCCGACCAATTCACTCGGATGGGGAAATCGTCGCAGAATTTTAAGAACTTCTTTCCCGTGAATTGGGTGCCGTTATCGGTGATGATGGAATTGGGAACCCCAAAGCGATGGATTATGTCCGTGAAATAAAGCACCGCCTGCTCAGACTTGATTCTATTGATGGGTCGAGCTTCGATCCATTTGGAGAATTTGTCGACCGCCACGAGTAGGTGCGTGAAGCCCCCAGGTGCTTTTGCCATTGGCCCGACAAGGTCGAGGCCCCATACGGCAAAAGGCCACGTGATGGGGATAGTTTGCAGCGCCTGAGCAGGTAGGTGCATCTTGCGTGCGTAGAACTGGCACCCTTCGCAGGTTCGTACCACTTCCGTGGCGTCCGCCACGGCAGTGGGCCAGTAGAAACCTTGTCGAAAGGCGTTGCCCACGAGCGTGCGTGGGGCTGCGTGATGTCCGCACACGCCCGCATGGATGTCGAGGATGAGCTCTTTTCCCTCGGGTATCGGGATGCAGCGTTGCAAGACCCCCGAGGTTCCCCGTCAGTATAGTTCCCCCTCGATGATGAGGAACCGTTTGGCTTTCCTCGCAACGCGCCTTGCCTCCGTTCGATCGCTAGGTAAAACGCCTCGATCGAGCCAGTCGAGGTACGGGCTCCGCCAATCTCGAGGCGCCGGGGCCTCGTCGATTTCCATCGCCTCTGCCTCGTCCTCTTCTCCCGAGCAAGCCTCGTACCCCATGGGCTCGTCCTCATCCACCAAGAGCACCGCGCTCGTGGGGTCGAGGGCGGCCGCTCGAGCGTTGGGTGTGGTCGGGGCTCGGGCCGAGGTGGCAACGGCAATCGAGGGTCCGTCGATATCCTTGGCGAATACGTTCGGCGGAACGGTGGCTCGCCCTGACGCGATCTTTGCCAATTCGTCGGCCTCCTCATTATATCTTCGTGCGATATGATGGAGCTCGAGGCCGTCGAACTTGTCTTCGAGGTTACGTACCGACTGGCAGTATGCCGCCATTTTTTCGTCGTGGCAGCTGGATTCCTTCATCACCTGATCAACGACCAGTTGCGAGTCGCCGCGGATGTCGAGGCGCTTAATGCCGAGCTCGAGCGTGATTTTCAAGCTAGCAAGAAGCGCTTCATACTCTGCCATGTTGTTGGATGCGGGGAAGTTGAGTCGTACGACGTATCGAAGGTGCTCCCCGCGGGGTGAAATGAAAAGCAGGCCGGCGCCGGCGCCGGTCTTCATCACCGACCCATCGAAGTACATTTCCCAGCAGTCGAGGCTGGACTTCGAGGGGGGAGCTGGGTGTCTGTCCATTCGGCTACAAAGTCAGCCAAAGTCTGGGACTTGATGGCTTTCCTTGGCGCATAAGCGAGGGTCTCCCCCATCAGCTCTGTTGACCATTTCGAGATTCGCCCAGAGACCTCGCGATTCTGGATGATTTCGCCAGTGGAAAGGACGACACGACGATCACCGGGTGAGCGTCGAAGTAATGTCGCAGTTTCCGTCGAGCTAACACAATGGCGTAGATCAGCTTCTGGATGTGGGGATACCTCGTCTTGGTCTCGGACAGGACCTCGCTGATGTAGTACACCGGTCGCTGGACCGGCATGGAGTGTCCTTCCTCGGTCCTTTCCACCACTATGACCGCGCTGACGACTTGAGTGGTTGCTGCAACATAGAGGAAGAGAGGTTCGCCCTCTTTCGGTGAGGTAAGGATCGGTGTGTTCGTTAACGTAGTTTTGAGTCGATCGAGAGCTTCCTGGGCCTCCGCGGTCCAGGTGAAGTGCTCTGACTTCCTCAAAAGTCGATACAGAGGCAACCCCTTCTCCCCGAGACGAGAGATGAAGCGGCTTAGGGACGCTAGGCATCCCATCACCCTCTGTACACCCTTTAGGTCGCGGATCGGTTCCATCTGTTGGATGGCCGTGACCTTTTCGGGGTTGGGCTCGATGCCTCGTTCGGAGACAATAAAGCCCAGGAGCATACCTCGAGGCACACCGAAGACACACTTCTCAGGGTTGAGTCTTACTCCGTGCGCCCTGAGGCAGCTAAACACGACCTTGAGGTCGCGTACCAGGTCGTCCGCCTTCCTGGTTTTTACGACGATGTCATCGACATATGCTTCTACGATACGACCTATATGATCCCCGAAGACGTGGAGCATACAACGTTGGTACGTGGCCCCGGCGTTTCGAAGGCCGAAGGGCATCGTAACGTAGCAGTACATGCCAAAAGGGGTGATAAAGGAAGTCGCGAGTTGGTCGGACTCCTTCATCTTGATCTGATGGTAGCCAGAGTACGCATCAAGGAAACATAAGAGTTCACATCCCGTCGTGGAGTCTACAATTTGATCTATGCGTGGCAAGGGAAATGGGACCTTCGGGCATGCTTTATTCAAGCTGGTGTAATCTACACACATTCTCCACTTCCCATTTTTCTTTTTCACTAGTACAAGATTAGCTAGCCACTCGGGATAAAAAACTTCCTTGATGAATCCGGCCTCCAAAAGCTTGCGTACCTCTTCACCGATCGCCCGCCGTTTCACTTCGTCGAAACGGCGGAGGCGCTGTTTGACCGGCTTGGAGTAGGGGCGGATATCAAGAGAGTGCTCGGCGACCTCCCTCGGAATGCCTGGCATGTCGGAGGGGCTCCACGCAAAGATGTCAGCGTGAGCGTGGAGACAGTCGACGAGCACCACTTCCTATTTGTTGCTGAGGGAAGAGCTGATCCTCAACGCCCTGCCGTCGTGGCTGTCGGGGTTGAGGGGGACAGTCTTGGTGTCCTCAGCGGGCGCGAAGCTCCCCGGTTGCCGTTCGTTGGCGTCAGGGGGCGCGTTGACGATCGCCTCCAGATCCGCTACGAGGGTCTTGCCGAGGGCGAGAGCCTCCGCGAGCTCAATGCTCTCGACGTCGCACTCGTAGGCGTGCTCGACCGTCGGGCCGACCGTGATGACTCCGTGAGGCCCTGGCATCTTCAGCTTGAGGTAGGTATAGTTGGGGATGGCCATGAACTTGGCGTAGCACGGTCTTCCCAAGATGGCGTGGTAGGCTCCTTTGAAGCCCACTACCTCGAAGGTGAGCACCTCCTTGCGGAAGTTTGTCGGGGTTCCGAAGCAGACGGGCAGGTCGATCTGCCCGAGAGTTTGGACGCGCTTTCCGGGCGCGTCTCCATGGAAGGAGGACTTGTTGGGTCGCAACTTGCTGGTGCTGATCCCCATAAGCTCCAAGGTTGGAGCATACAGGATGTTGAGGCTGCCGCCGCCGTCCATGAGCACCTTGGAGAACCGCGTGTTGCCGACGACGGGGTTGACGACGAGGGGATACTGCCCGGGGTTCGGGATATGGTCGGGATGGTCTTCGCGACCGAACGAGATGGTCTCTGATGACCAGTCGAGATATGAGGGGGTCGCTGGCCGGACCAGCATGACCTCCCTGCGTTCCCTCCTCCGCTGCCGAGGTTTTAGGTTGGCCGCGGGGCCTCCCGTGATGAAGAACTCATGTTCCACCTCGGGGTATCCGTCGTCGTCCTTGCCGGCACCATCCTTGGGCTGACCGCCATCCTTTCGAGGGATGCGGTTGTAAAACTTCCGCAGCATCTCACACTGCTCGAGGGTGTGAGCAACTGTGGTCTTGTGATACGGGCACGGCTTCTTGAGGAGGTCATCGAAAACGCCCCCACCACGCGGGGGACCTCGAGGTCCCTTGTGGTTAGGGTCGACCGCGAGGGCCTCATCTTTGGCGTTGCCCGCTCCGCGGGGCGCCCAGAGCTTCTTTCCCTTCTTGCCGTGCTTTCGCTTCTTCGAGGGACCCTTTGTCTTGTCGTCCTCCGCGGACGCCTCCTCGGGACACTTTCCCTTCTTGTCATTAAAAATGGCGTTGGCCACCTCCTCCCCTGAGGCATACTTCGAGGCCACCTCGAACAGCCGGTTTGCGTCGGGGGGTGGGCTCCTCCCCAACTTGCACACCAGGCTATAGCATGTGGTGCTCTCGAGGAAGGAGTGGATGATCTGATGGTCGGTGATGTTGGGAAGCTCGGTGCAGCGCTTGGAGAAGCGCCGGATGAAGTCCCTCAAGGATTCGCCGGGTTTTTGTTTACACCCTCGAAGGTCCCACGTGTTCCCAGGGCGCACGTAGGTGCCCTGGAAATTCCCCACGAAGGTCTCGACCAGGTCGTCCCAGTCGCGGATCCGGTTGGGGGGCAGATGCTCGAGCCATGTCCGCGCGGAATCTACCAAGTGGAGTGGCAGATTGCGGATGATCATGGCGTCATCTGTGGCGCCGCCGAGCTGACATGCTAGGCGGTAGTCGTTGAGCCATACCCTGGGGTCCGTTTCCCCAGAGTATTTGGTGATGGTGGTAGGCTGTCGGAAGCGGGGGGGAATCGGAGCGGTGCGGATGTTGTGGCTAAACACCCGTGTTCCCGCTGGCTCTGGGACCGCACCCCGGTTCCACCCAACGTCGGTACGCCCGCGTCGGTGGGTTCGGGCTCCCTCTCGCTGCCTTATTTGGTTCAGCGTGTTGCGAGCATCGCCATCGTCGATCGCGCCTTGGGTGTCCTGAAGGCGTGATCTCGCGGGTACCCTCGCTGGAAGTGTTCCTGCTTCGGGTGCACGCGGTTTGCTGACGTGGCGTTGCGCCATGTCCCGGTGGGAGTCGCCCCGGGACTGTGCTCTTGCCCTGCCGTTAGGCCGGGGTGAGCGTACCGATGACTCCCCTCCTCGTTCGCCCTTCGAGGCTGAGGAACGTCGAAGGCGGGAGGCTGAGCTTTCGGCCTGTTGTCGGGCGGCATTCTCGACCAACTTTTGGGCCTCGAGATGCAGCTTCCGCCCCTCGGGGGTAGCTGCCTCCGGCATGGCTCGGAGCAACGCGGCCGCCGCGATGAGCTTTTGGCTCGTTCTGGGAGCGAGGTCGTCATCTTTCCCTTCGGCAAGGATGCGGGCCTGAGCCACTCGCCCCGCACGCCGTGCGTCCGTGCCGTGTTCGTGGCCTTGTTTGGGCGGCTCGTGGTCGGAGCGCGCCGGTGGTGAGACGTCACCACTTCCCAAGTCATGGGAGCGAGCAACTCGTGGCAGGTGGCGCGGATGCCGCTCGTCCTCAGAAGGAGAGTGGTCCGATGGGTCCGATGGCTGCGCGCCTACCGGATCTATGCCATTGTTGCCCCCTGGTCATCATCCTCGCCATCGTCGTCCGACGTCGATCCCTCGCTGACCTTCCCATCGTTGATGACGAAACACTCCCTGGTTGGATCATACTCATCATCGGAATAGCCGAAGCAATAATCCACCGCTGTTTGGAAGGCCAGGTAGGCCTCTGGGTCGCGGAGACCCGAGTAGTCCCAACCAGGGTGTTCACGCTCAAAAGCGTATCCATCTTCGGGCTCCGTGCGGGAATCGTCGGTCGTCGGGGCGGCGAAGTCTTGCTCCGAGACTGGATGACAACCTGGCTGGCCGTCATACGCACTCATGGCAGTGCGGACGAACGAGGCGTACGTGACCGTAGGGCCGCGTAGCCCGTAGGGATAGGGACGCGCCGTCGTGGCACGTGGTGCAGACATGGGTTGCGGGAGGAAGGGAGCAGCCCTCTCCTGTCACCCTGACCGCAGAATCTCCCCTTCCCTCGTGGGAGGAGGGATGCTGACGTCGGCGGCGCGCCTTGCAGCGCGTGCTCGTCGTACACGAGGTCCGGGACGACTCCGCCGTCGCGGTGCCGCCGGTAGCGGATGATGAGGCTCCGGTCGGTCGCTTGGATCCTCCTGGAGGATGCGCATGTGGTAATCATCGCCACATGTCTGGAACCGCAAGCTCCCGAACCAGATCTCCTGCCCCACTGGGAGCAGATTGCTCTCGCCCAGCGGGGGCCGTGCTTGGCCGAAGTTCGCCATCGGGAACGAGGGTTGCGCAGCGCTGGTCCCCTACCTGGCGCGCCAACTGTCGGTGCCTGATTTGGTCGCACCGGCACCAACAAGTGATTGCGGTGCTAAACCACTCGTTTCCCTGATGGTGAGAGAAGAGATGGGGATTTTATCCTGGTTCCGGCCACGGGGCCGTACGTCCAGCAGTGGTGCGGTGCACCAGTTTACGTGTTGCTCGTAGTAGGGGGTTACAAGCAAGGTGGGAGAAGGAGATGAGCTCCCAAGTCCCCAGCAATGTGGTGTGTGTTCTAGTGTGTATGAACTCGAGCGTTGCTCGTTGTGGTCGTGCTTGTGCTGCTCGTCTGCTCGCCGCCTGCTCGCCCCTTTGCATGGGCTTCCCTTCCCCTTTTATAGGCCAAGGGGACAGGGTGCGGGTACATGTGTTCGTGGTTTGATGTTGCTAAGTGCACTGTTCTGTCCATGCCGCGCACTGTGCGAGCGGGAATCGCGCCTTCCAACTCCGGCTGACGACATGGCAGTGGCTGACGTGATGTCCTTCCTTCTTGTGACGGCTCACGGCGTCGAGGGTGGTGACTTGCGTACGGCGTGCAGATCGAGCCTCCGTAGCTTCCTTCGAGGGTCGCCTTCGAGGATGGTGGCGTGCCCGAGGCGAGCGAAGTCAAAGGAGTGGTTGGCACAGTGCTGCTGCCAAGGTTAGGTCTGGCCGTGCAGCATGGCGCTCAGAAGTCCACTGTCGCGAGTGGATTTGACCGGTGTCTTCTCCGGGGCGTGGGTGGTTGCGTGGCGCAGTGATCCCCTGCTTTTTGACTGCAGAGGAGCGTCATCATGATTTGAATTGATGGATCGCAGAGCCTTGGGCGTCATTTCCGGTGTGGCTGACTCGAGCTCGGACTACAGGCTCGAGCCTGCCGAACCTCGAACGAGACGGAAATCACCCGCTCGAGGGTGAGCTTCTCCCTCGAGGTCGTCGGTCCTCGAGCGTCATGGACATCCCTGCTCGAGGGTGGCCGTCAACCTCGAGCGGGACGGGTGCTGAGGAGTTTTGCGATGGTGGGCCTTTGCTGGGCTGTGGAGCCAGGCCAATGTCGGTGTGGGCCTTGTCGCCGAGTAGTTTTAGGCCTAAGTTAGGGTACCCCTTTTACAAAATCTAAAATAATTAAGGACAAGTTCAACTAAAAGAAAAATATGGGGTAGTCTTTTAAAAATGGGATAGTTAGTGTTGGCTTGCAACTTTATCGACAATATAAAGTTTTGTGTGTTATTTTCAAACTTTTGCATCTCTAATCTCTTACTTGCATTTCTTTCGATATTAGAACCTGAAGCTCCAGAAGTCGAGTACATTGAACGTCCGAAGGAGTAAGCTCAGTACGAGGAGGTTCTTGTGATTACCCCAGAGTCAGAGGAATTTATTGGTGCCGCTAATCTTTTTGTGAGTTAAGGCAATCCCTGGTGCATTTTACCTATTTAATTTGTAATTATCATGAGTCCAAAAGTTATTCTTAAATTGCCGCATTAAGTATAGGAGTTCAATGAAACCTATTTGGATGCATGAAACATTCATTGGTTGAAATACCCTTGATTATTAGGCAAGAACTTAATTAGCAATGTCTTTCACTTATTATGCTTAATAAGTAAGTTTTAAAAGGATAATCTAGGGTATTACTGAATCCTTTAATGAATCAAGAAAAGATGCTTTGATAAAGAAGGTGGGCAGAAGCTGATAGGGGGATCGAAATGGAGCTTGATCTTATAGTTATGCCTACAACGTTTAAATGATTAAGGATCATACGTTGTTTTAATTGATGATCAAGTGATCTTACATGGTTGGTTCATTGGTTCAAAATGTTGCTTACCCATACCTTCTAGGTCAGAGAAAGGCAAGGGCCTAGCCTGGACTCACGTTGGAAGTTGTCAGATGTGGGGCTCGCATGGGGATGCATTCCTGGGTTCGGGTAAGGACATCTCCGGTCTTTAGTATGACCAACCAAAGGGTTGTTACGTGCAGCCTAGCATGGATGGACTTGGCTACAGACTAGGTATCTCCTGAAGGATGTAAATCAGTCTAAGTCGCCATAATTCTTGGTTATGAATGCACTTGATTAGCTTTTAAGCATCGTAGAGGAAACAAGTTGAACAAGAGGATTTCTTTATTTAAAAATGCTGGATGATCATAAGTATCACATGTTTGAAAAGGATTTTGCAACCTAGATGGCTAAGTAATAACTTGATTGTGTTCAGATATGAAAATCAAGGATCAAGTTTTAGTAAGCTTTGAGCAAAAGAGTAAGTCAACCAACCCACTCAAAAGCCAAGCATATTCCTTGAGAGTCTTTTCTATTGGTTTGGCGAGTAAACCTTGCTGAGTACCTTCGTACTCAGGGCATCTCTTGTTGTTGTTTTTAGAGGCACCACTGCAAGCAGCAAAGGAGGAGAGCCCCAATACCTAGACCTTCCGTGGGTCGCAGATGTATGCGGAAACTAGATGTAACATATACTTTGTAATATTACCTTATTCGGTTTGTATTAAACTCTTAGTACCATTGACATGCATCTAAGGATTGTTTCAAACTCAGTTTGTAATAATTTCTACATTTCAGTATTTTTGTAAAAAGGTAATGCTTGTTGTGTTTCCCATCGTGCAAGTGATACTGATGTATGACTAAGGTAAACGTTGAAAGTGGATTATTCGGGTTATCCCGGGGACACTTCGTCAGAATATCGGATTTGAACAGTTTGAAGTGTGTTGCTATAATTATCATTAAATTAACGGTCGGGCGAACTTGAGTCAGTTCAAATTGGGCGGTTCGGGACACTTATGTCTATGATTTTATTGCAGAGCTAGTGTTTTTCTAAACACGAATTGAAACATTATTGACATGGACTTGATGTTCAGCTTTAATGGTGTCAATAATTTAGAACTTGCGATGCTGTTAATAATCTATTTGTCAAACTAACTGATACAGAACTCTCGCTATATCTATGGCTGCTCACACCACCCAGGCTTCACGATAATCGTGGCCTCTTGAACCAGTTCTGCACATCGCCGAGTAAAGCCGGGGTATCCTTCATCACGTCGACGTACTCGTTGGTCACGGCCACCTCCGTGAAGTTTTCTCCCACCGTGAGGAAATCAAGGCACCTGGACTTAAGCTTAGGGCACGCGCGCTCTTCCGCGAACACCAAGCTCGACAGCACCCTGGACACCGAGACGGTGGCGCACAGCACCTCCTCGCACATTGCTTTCAGCGTGTCCAACCCGTACCTATCGGCTGCTACATACAGGTGCTCGAACTCCATCTTCCTCGAAGCATCGTCCATCTCAGCCGTACCGGCGGGCAGCAAACCATGGTACATGTAGTCGAGCATGTACTTGAACGTCGGCGCCCTCATGTCCTCTATGGTGATGGAGCTCGCCCTGCTCTCGGCCATCTCCCCAACGAGCTCCGCCTTGAACACCGGCGACAGGGCGGCGAGCACGAGCCGATGGGCACCAAAGGTCTCCCCTTCGACCTCGAAGGAAACGTCCATGAGATCATCCGAGGCCATAGAGATGATGTCGCATCCCAGCGTGGCCGGAGTTGGCAGTGGCAGCGGCGGCCAGGCGCCTCTCGAGACGGCCACCGTGCAGAGCGCGGTGAAGTGGCCGTCGACGACGCAGTACCTCTCGACGTCGTCCCTTGACACGAGCAGGGAGACGCCTCCCTCCACGTCACCGTCGGATGGCACGGGCTCACGCGACCTGGACATGAACCGTGGTGGCACGGGGACGCCGGTCTTGCCGGGAAGATCGATGTGGGCGGCGAGGACCTTGTGCCTCTGGTGGCGGTGCGTGCGGGTGACCTCGACGGAGATCTTGACATGGCCGCTCAGCTCAAAGTTGGGCCAGTACCTCGCCGTGCACATGAAGCCGGAGGCGGAGGGGAAGAAGGGGACGACGTGAACGATGCACTGGCCGCCGGGGAGGAGGTTCTTGGTGGCCGAGTGGTACGGTAGCCGGAGGTGGAACGACTTGGCCTCCGGCGCAGCAAAGATGGCGGCGTATGGTGCCTCCTCGGCCGTGATGCTTTTTAGGGCCTTCATCGGCGATGATCTGGCAGGATGGAATCGAAGCGACGACCGTCGACGTGAGACGACGGCAGCACGCTGGCAACGGCGGCAGGATGAGGACTCGGTTTGGTGCACGTCGAGGCGCTGTACGTATGGCCTTCACCTTTATTTATGGGCGCAAACCGTACGAGACCCGAACCCGACACCGACTTGCCCTTGCTCTTCTATCTAGACTAGAAAGAACAGGTTAATTAGTTTTCTCAGACGGAATTCATTAAGAACACTCGAGTAAATTCATAGGGGTGCTGTTCGATTGTACTGTTCGCAAAAAAAAAAAAAGACGCTTCTCAGCAATCGAACTTTAGTTGTTGAGCTTTTTTTTTTTCAGTCCGGCTCCTCTGAGGTGTCTTGCATTGTGGTGGGTGGCCGATTAGCCACGGCCCATGAGGCCTAGCAGCAGGTACTACTGCAGAAGGTTTATTTTTATTTTTTCAGCAGCATTTGTATGTGGGTGTTAACTGGATTTTTTTACTATCTCAAAACAAAACTGGATTGTGCAAATGACTAGGTACAATGGAGTGATATCTATTCTTTGTCCCACTCGATTTAAGTATACTCACGCCGTCTAACAGGAATTGCAAGAGAAAAAACGGATTTTTATTTAGCGAATGACTAGTACATTGGAGTGATATCTATTCTTTGTCCCACTCAATTTTTTTTAACTAATATACTCACGCCGTCTAACAGGAATTGTAAGAGAAAAAAGGGGTGATAGGAGAGCCTAATTCACTCGATTCTGAGCTCAACGACCATAAAAAGGACTGAAGTGAATTGAAAGAAACGAAAAAAAAAATTGATGACAACAATAAAGAAAAACTGAAATGACTTGACGTGCACATGAAGCCCGCGGCGGATAAGGTGCACGACGATCGCTAGGCATTTCTTTTTTTTTGGAAAAGGTTTATTTATTTTTGAGGAGTTTTTAGAATGGTTGGAAAAAACAAAAAAACATTGATTTAGAGATCTACGCAGGGGCGGAGCTACGTTGTGAGTTCTGGGTGCGGCCGCACCCAGAGAATTTTTACAATCCTTTGTTATCTCTAAATTTTCACCATATTTTGCTTCAATGTCTATGCAAGTTATGAGGTGCCGCACCCCCACTATTTCCCTCTAGCTCCGCCCCTGGATCTACGAGTGATAAGGTTAGCGATACCGGGCGGTAGGAGCTACCCAAAGAAAGGTATCATGAGGTACTAACTAAATATATTCTTTTTTTTCTTAAAAATAAATACTCAGATGAAATCAACTGTTACCATTAATCAGTAAATAGTACCGCGTGATACCGTAGGGTACATTCTAACTATTGTAAAACTCTCTTTATTTTTCAATTAGTTTCAAGAAATAAATTATTTTCTGTTTTAAATTGGTTTGTATTTTCTTTTGGATTTGTTGCAATGTTATCTTCTGTAAATCCGTAGTATATGTTTGACATTTTTAAATGCTTATTGTGTCTTGTGTGAAATGCATGTCAAGAACCTCTCGCTTGTCTTTACGTGTTGGTGTTCCCAATTGTTTTTCTTACGCATAAACTTGGTGTACTTGCCACTAAACACTACGGGAGCTCTCAGTCGTCAACGTCAAGTATCATCTGTTCACAAGCTCGTACGTGGAAAGGGTTATTGAGCTAAGTGTCACTCTTAGACACAAAACCGGAGGCTGGTAAAGCTGCTAATTGCGGCTGTGCATTTGTGTTTCGTGCTCTAACTTTGGATATATACGGAGTCTCCGCAGTTTGCGAATATTCTGAACATTTCCACAGATTCTTCGCATATTAATAAGTTCGCTATAAGTTTTTGTGTGAAATTTTAGAATCATCCATTCACCCTTCTCTAGGAGACATCAAAGTCATTTCAGATGGTCATACGAATATACTACCACACTCTAGCATGTGTATCTATATCTTGATCAATTGAAAGAGTAATTGTTTCTGTATGGCTAAACATGATTATGTAAAGTGTGAACCATATGCATATTTCGATACCATTTTTGGATAATTGAAAGTTTATTTGAATTTTATAGTAGAGTATTGTAACTCGGGCTAGCAATCATTGTTTGGATTTTCACGGTTTTTATTAGAAGAGATGGGATCTGGATGGACAACAGAAACACTTCTCTTTCTGAAGGGAAAACGACTAGCCTTTTTTTCTTTGTAAAAGTGTACTGGACCATAGTAGAGATCTCCGAAATTCATACAATGCACAAAAAAACAAAAGAAAAAAAATGAGAAATAAAGTTATGCGAACCTCTGAGCTAAAGCCCGTTAATTAGATTATTTTTCCGTTGATACTTAGTCGTCCTTAAATATGTGTCCTCAATATTGCCCAGGACAACACACCTCACTATCACAACTAAACATCTTCATCATCAAGCAAATCATACATAGAGTCCACAATTACATATAAAAGTTCAAGTTTCTTTCATAAAAATAAGGTTACATCGACACATTTTGTGAATACTGCCCAAAAGCTTCAACGCTCCCACACATCTCTATATAACGAAATCTGCACCATCCTTCTCACGCCACGTCATCCCGAAAAACTCGACCGTCGGATTGGCCCATGAACGGACTAGATCATGTGAATCCCTAGAAATTTTACATAAAAGCCCTTGGGTTTCAACAAAATAGAACTCAGTTGTCCCTCCTTCTCTCTCACACCGTTGCTTTTTCATAAATGCCCTTGACTTCCATCAAAATCAAACATCTTTTAAAACAGCCCCTAGATTTTTATAAAATATAACCACTGCCAAGCAGCGCTTGATGACACAGATTATGTATTCTTTTCACCTATGATTCAAGCACCAAAACGTGTTCAAATTTAAAAATGCCCAACACGAGGGCTATTTGCAATGTAAAAATCTAAAATATTTCTTTACACCAAATTTTCAAATTCTGTTCACACAGATTATTTATTTTTTCCTCCTACAATTCATACATCACAATTTGTTTAAATCAGGTGTCACACAAAAAAATTGTTCGAAATATAAAAGTCTACAAAGATGTAACAAACTAAATTGTTAAATTATAAACATAAAAAATAACCTAAAAACTAACAATTGCATCTTTTTAAACTAAAGTGCACAATCAACTAATGTATTTCCTTTTTCCAAATTATTTTTAAAAATAAAATATACAAAAATTGGTTATATATAATAAATATGTAATTTCTTTAGGAGGTAATCACCAACCAGAGCATCTTCGTTTTCCTTTCTAGGACTACAATATGCATTGACTACTACACATGTAAAAGTTACCTCAAATTATAAAATGTTTATATTGTGACAATCCTCAAATTGAAGAAGAACCAATACTACCTTGGAAAGCACTATTTAAGCATTGTACCATTCATTCCCTGAATAAATGATTCCCCTAGTTGTATCTACACTCAAATATTAATTTTGATATGATACCATTAAACTACACTTTGCATTATTTTTCTTGCTCATATTATCCAGCTCTCTTCTCTTATTAATATTTGATGTTTAAATACAATGAAAATATTTCCTTATACATACAACTTTTCGTGCCCATTGGAACATATGCTACTGTAAGGTTCCGGTATGTATACTAAGCACCAAATACTGGTCTATTCGGTTTCTAGTGAGATCCCATGAGATCAAATAGTGTGTTGTTTTTAAGAGAGGGAGGAATAGTGCATTCCCCATTAATGTTAGGAAATGGGTTTATACAAAGCTCATTGGACTGTTTTTTGCCAGCCCATTTCTTGAATTCTTATCAATACCATCCATCTAACCCAGCGGCTCATCCCCGATCTCTCAACCCTATCTTGTCTGCACCGCTGTCTTCCTTCGACCAAACTAGAAGTGCCGCCGCCACTCTTCCCGCGCCCGTAGCTCGCCCTATCAACTCTAGATAACGACGCTAAGGAGCCCCCATCCCCTGGAACCGTCCCAACATCTCATTTTGCATCTCCTGCGAGGTTGCTAATAGTGTTGTCACTCCCCGCCCCTCCTGTCCACCCTCCTTCCTCGTCTCCGGTGGTGGGGTGCCGCCAGATTTGACCCGCGACACTAACTCGTCGCCTTTGTTCATCTCCACCGCCTCCAGAGACCATCCGGTTGTCCACCAACCCGTCGCATCGCCTGTGCCCCCTTCCTGCCACGCCGCTTCGAGCTGCCACCGTTGCCCGTTACCTTCCCGCCTAGAGCTCCTTTTAGGTCCGCCGGACACCGGTAGACTTTCTCCTCCAAACTCCTAACCATAAGAAGTTATGAAATCTCGCCGGAGTTGGGGAAGACACGCTCTCAGTTCTTCAATTTCTTGATAAAGAAATAAATATAGAATTTTCCTGTAAGAAATAAAGAGGTTCCAGCATCAAAACAGCCCATCAAAGAGCGAAAAGACCATCAACACGGCTTCACGCGCACGGACGGATATTCCTTTTTTCTTCGTACGCCACCAATCCACCACCACCACGCTTCTCAACCTTAAGAAGGAGGGAAGATCCGATCTGCCCCCTCCCCGTTCCTCCCCGCCTCTCCTTCCCCCACCCAAATCCACACCACCGACGGCCCATCCGGGCCACGCCCGCGCAATGCCGCCCTCCGTCGACGCAATGCCGGCCGCCGGGGACTCCGTCGCCGCCGCCGGCGGCGACGTGCGCATGATCTCCTCCAAGGAGCTCCGCGCGCACGTGTCCCCCGACGACCTCTGGATCTCCATCTCCGGCGATGTCTACGACGTCACGCCCTGGCTGCCCCACCACCCGGGCGGTGACCTCCCGCTCATCACCCTCGCCGGCCAGGACGCCACCGACGCTTTCGCCGCCTACCACCCGCCGTCCGCGCGCCCGCTCCTCCGCCGCTTCTTCGTCGGCCGCCTCTCCGACTACACCGTCTCCCCGGCCTCCGCCGACTACCGCCGCCTCCTCGCGCAGCTCTCCTCCGCGGGCCTCTTCGAGCGCGTCGGCCCCACGCCCAAGGTCCAGCTCGTCCTCATGGCCACCCTCTTCTGCGCCGCGCTCTACCTCGTCCTCGCCTGCGCCACCGCCTCCGCGCACCTCCTCGCCGGTGGCCTCATCGGCTTCATCTGGATCCAGTCGGGCTGGATGGGCCACGACTCGGGCCACCACCGCATCACCGGCCACCCGCTCCTCGACCGCGTCGTCCAGGTGCTCTCCGGCAACTGCCTCACCGGCCTGAGCATCGCCTGGTGGAAATGCAACCACAACACCCACCACATCGCCTGCAACAGCCTCGACCACGATCCGGACCTCCAGCACATGCCCCTATTCGCCGTCTCCCCCAAGCTCTTCGGCAACATATGGTCCTACTTCTACCGCCGCACCCTGGCGTTCGACGCCGCGTCCAAATTCCTCATCAGCTACCAGCACTGGACCTTCTACCCGGTCATGTGCATCGCCAGGATAAATCTGCTCACCCAGTCAGCCCTTTTTGTCCTCACCGAGAAGAAGGTGCCGCAGCGGTTTCTGGAGATCGCCGGGGTCGCCGCATTCTGGGCCTGGTACCCGTTGCTGGTGTCTTGCCTTCCCAATTGGTGGGAGAGGGTAGCCTTTGTGCTTTCCAGCTTCACGATTTGCGGGATTCAGCATGTCCAATTCTGTCTGAACCACTTCTCGTCGGAGGTGTATGTCGGGCCACCAAAAGGGAATGACTGGTTTGAGAAGCAGACGGCGGGCACGCTCGACATCCTGTGCTCCCCCTGGATGGATTGGTTCCATGGTGGTCTGCAATTTCAGATTGAGCACCATCTTTTCCCCCGCCTACCTCGGTGCCACCTTCGGAAGGTTGCACCTTATGTGCGTGATCTTTGCAAGAAGCATGGGCTGCCTTATTCTGCTGCCTCATTCTGGGATGCAAATGTGCTTACATGGAAGACACTGAGGGCTGCGGCATTGCAGGCTAGGAACGCCACAAGTGGTGCTGCACCAAAGAATTTGGTCTGGGAGGCTGTAAACGCCCATGGATAAGTGGGAGAAGGATTGAAGTTTGAGGCTATTGGTGGTGTTGACCTTGTATGCATGCTTCTCAGTTGTTTAGAGAGATTGATGATTACCCCTTCGATTCGGGTAAGAATTTTCGTGTTGACAGGCGACTGCCTATCCAGTTGAAGGGTGAATTCATGCTTCAATTGTCTGGTTGTTCACCGGTTGTTCTGTTCTCTCTATCACCGTAACTTTATTATAATCCTTGCATTAAATTATGAAGCTCTGTTTAGGCTCATGTCGATTCTGATTTTGCTTGCACTGTCAAGATTGTGGATGCTTGATGTTCATGAATCTGTAAGCTCTTTAAACAGCCGGTAAAACTGTGTGGTACTCCTGTATTCCAGTTGCTATGGCAGCTTGAAACTAGTATGTATATGGAAACAATCGATTTATCCTTATTCCTACATCATTTCCATGTTCAGCTTTGTTCTATTTTTTATTCCACAAAGTTATGCATTCTTTGTACTGTATTTGCTTATACACAACATGCCTCTAGAATTAGAATTGTAGTCTGAGCTCTGAAGGAACTGATAGTAATACCACTCTTTCTGAAAATTTGTCGGGTACTGCAATATTCTTGCTGTCTTTGATATGTTTATCAGAGCCACCTGCCCAGCTAACCCCATCTTTCTATATGCATAAACAATCCACTATAGTAAAACATTTACAGCCAGAGATAATCATAACATGGACGGCTGGCCATGGATCTACAGATCTACAATTGCCTGGCAACCTGCATTGTGCTTCTTCGGTCTTCTCCATGTACCTGTCCTTTGTCCGGAGTCGAGTCCGGACCAGCTTGCTCTGGCATTTCTGTGCGGGACACAGCCGTTTCTCCTTCGGTGTTCTTGCTGTTAGTGTTAAGAGCCGAGGGGCAGCCCCTGGGTTTCTGGATCTTGGGCCATCCTTCGCCTGTCCGTTGGATTCTTTAATTGTGGTTCAGAGCTGCTGCACATGTGAGATGTCCCGGCATGCTCGCGGCCCCTGTCTTTTTGCGTAACAGAAATAGCTGTCTGCATGAACGTCCGGGGGTCCATTGTGTGGCTGTCAAGCCAAATTTAGTCCTTTGCCAGACAGGCATACATGATACATCCTGTGTGAGAGGGAGAGATGGAGGAGGATCTTCGCATTAATGCTGCGGCTCAATGGTTGTGACCAGCGTTTAGCTTATGAGGAAACATTGCTCAGTGCTTCATCAAACAGGGGAATGCATCAGATGGTGATGGACACCATGCTGGCTCTCCTATGAAAGCCAATAACCCTATAGGTGGCAACACTCGGTAGCCATGCTGAATAGTTCTACAAGTCATAATTCACAAACTTTTTTTTTTGTTTGTACAATAAAAAGGATTGTTATACATCACCTACGTCATTAGAATATTTTCAGTGTGAAAAAGTTTTCCCCTTTGTTTTGCCTCCACAACATGGAGTCATGGACCACCAGCAGGCAGCAGCTGCCAAAGAGCATCCGCCCTGCCGTTATGCGCCTCCGTATGAAGTTGAGAGGCTGCGAGGGGAGGCGTCCATTCCATACATTATTCTGCAGCGCCCGGATGCCCAAAATATCTTGGCGCCGCTGGATGCTTCGGGCTTGAGAACCAATCTTGGGGCGATCACGTCCACTTGCTCCCCTCGTATTCTTTGCAAGAATCTTTCGTCTTTTCCTCGTGCCGTTGGAGGAGGCAGAGAGAGAGAGAGGGGATCCTATCCTACCCTAACGAGGCCATGGCTGTACATACCAGATTCCCTGGTGACTCGGCTCGTGAGACGCCACCGCTTGCTAATTCTGGTTTCCCATGTGTGTGATCTGATCTACATCTGCTTACACATTTAAGTATATAATCGGCATAGGTCTGATCTCGGCTGGCCATCTTCATTTTCTTGTTGACCCAAATTCGTTGATTACAGAAAGAAATGCAACGAAGATGGAACAAACAAGTAGAGAACGAACTTTTTTTTTGAACCGAAAAGAGGCCCCCAATGTGAGAAATTCTATTATAGAATCAGAAAATAAGTTACAACCATCACATTTACTTAGAGATACAAGCTAACATGTGCAACAAGGAGCTCCTAAACTGACAAAAACTGAAGGGAAGATATAAATACAAGATAGCTATACAGGAAGAAAATTAACCCAGTGTGTGTAGAGAACGAACTCACTCTGGTATCTGAATAGAGCTCTCCTAAAGAGATACACACAGCATCAGGTCGGCATCAGTGACCAACGCCATGCATGCGTGAAGCGTCTCTCCCTCTGTAACCATCACTACACGTTGGCCGGCAGCTCCCAAAGCTGATTGCTACTTCGAATTTGGTGCGGCGTCCAGCCATGGACCATCCGACCATGGGACAAGGCAAATCCCAACCGATCGCCTCCTGTGCGTATTGTGAAGGCATGTGAATACACGATGCAGCAGTCGGAAGTCCATGCGTATTATTGATGACACAAAACGTGGCCATCGTACGAAATTTACATTTACTATCTCTGCGAGGCTGAAAACTAAGCATTGCATTCCTGCATATTTGCAATCTGGATATGGTAACCTAAGAATTACATTTTGAATGATGCACTGGACATGCAGGTCGTTGTAGTATAGTGGTGAGTATTCCCGCCTGTCACGCGGGTGACCCGGGTTCGATCCCCGGCAACGGCGTTTTCTTAATTTTTGATTCTGATGAAGAGTTAATCTCCGGCAAACAGGAAAGCTCATGGAGTACCTGGACGTTTCTTGGGCTAAGCGGCTATGCATATATCTCATGGGCCATTTTGAGGCATGGGCCGACAGTGTGTGCTTCAAATCTCTGGAACTTTTCCGTAAGGATTCGTTCTGTATCTAGGATTGGACCTATTTTTTTCTGACACAATCTAGAATTGGACCTAGCAAGGAATCATTCCATCTTATCAATTTATAAACGGAAAAAAGTCCATATTACTCCCCTCAACTATAAGTAAAGTCTACATAACCCTTTAAACTATCTTTTCATTTTACCCATTAGACTATGTTACTTGGTCTATTCTACCCCATAATGTAGTTTGCCTTTTTTTTATTGCTGCATGCACAAGTTGAATTTTAATTTCAAATTTTGTATTATTGTAGTGAATGTCACAACGTATGTTAAAATTATATTATGATTTTTTCGTTCTTAGTTTTTGTAAAATGTTGTATCCTAAGGATTAATTAATTATTAAATATCTTACCCCATCAATATGATGACAAAAAAATATTTTATATTTTTCTATCTGATGTCTACTATCATCTCGTAAATTTTGAACGTAATATGACACTTGTACATGAAAAAATAAAAAATACAAATTATATTAGGGGGTAAATAGGCCAAATGACATAGTTTAAGGGGTAAAATAAACCAAAAATGAGTTTAGGGGTTATGTAGACTTTGCTTATAGTTGATGGGAGTAATTTGGACTTTTTCCATTTATAAACCATTCCAACTACGAATCAATCAGGCACTCAATCCTAATCCAACTACAAATTTATTTTGATATATTGTGGTAGGAGCTAACATATGATGTGATGCTGAGCATTTGCAACGTCTTTTTTTTTAATGTTTGATGATGATACGTAGGATTATATGTAGGCATGACACAATATTGCCATCTAGATTATATGTATGCAGGATGCATATAGTTTGACATGTTTGCTCCATGCAGAATGGACATGTAATTAGCAAGTGGATATTTGTCACATGACTTGTATTGGTATCGCTGTAAAATTTGTGGTTAGAAAAATATGGATTATTTTATTTTTGTGTTTTCACAGTTCTTTGCAAATATTTTCATGTACTATTTAATTGCTAAAAATTAATTTACTTTGTAGTGTAAAGCCACCAAGGAAATGAATTTTCTGCAAAGCTGTCAAGGAAATCTTCTTGGCTGCACTTGCCAGCCAAGAAAAGAGTTTAGATTAGCGGTGTGCTCTACCAAGGAAAGCCATTTACTTGGCAGTTAGAAGGAAACTAGTTTACTTGGCCATTGTTGTCTGCCAAGGAAAGCCATTTACTTGGTAGTTAGAAGAAAACTAGTTTATTTGGCAGTTGTTATCTGCCAAGGAAAGGATTTTTTTCTCTTTTTTTTTGGGGTGGTCCAAGGCTGCAAAGGAACGCAATTTAATTACTTGGCAGCCAAAGCTTGCTAAGATAAGGAGTTTACTTGGCGGCGGAATGCAGCTAGGGAAAAAAATTTACCTGGTGCCTGGTGGATGTATCATTTTCTTGGCGCTGTAAATTTTAACATCGATCTAGTTATATTAATTGATGGTCAAATAGCCAAGGAAACAATCCTAGATAGTTTTGCCAAGTATATTGATTTTTCTTAACTCCCTATGTTTGGTGGATTTTGCTTGACGATTCGGCAGAGACTATTACTTGGTTGTTTCCTATGTTTTTGGCGGTTTTCTATGAGCAAGACAATTTCAGTGCAGTGAATAAAAGATACCGAACTAGGAATATGACGTAGGTGGACCGTGCCTGGTCGATGCCGCCACGGCACATTAAGTAGCTTTTTCCTAGACCCAAGCATGGCCAATAGCATGACGAGTCAACGGCACACTTTTGTGTTACGCCAGCCTAACCACCCTCAGATGACATGTGCTTGTCTTGTCTTCTCCGGCCATTCGTCAGTAAACAAAAACCCGCAAGTAGACTAGCGTTTTTTTAATTCTTTGCTGCCCGGATGCCCGGGTTTCAAAGTCAAATTAAAGCATGGATAAACGCTACTACGTCTCGCACAGTCTTGGGTGCAGGGCAACACAATGGGAGGGACAATGCTCTTCAATGGAGAGCTCCCGTGGTGGATGCTCCTCGTCTTGATCATCTGCTGCCGCCTCTCATCGCCTTCGTCTGCCAATGCCGCGGAGGAGCGCGTCGTCACCCATCTCCCCGGCTTCCAGGGACCCCTCCCCTTCGACCTCCGAACAGGGTCGGTCCGTGTGGCTCCACAGATATATTGCTGCTGTCCTGTTCAATTCCTGGAGCTTAATCAGCGGCCACTGGGCATATGCAGGTACGTGGAGGTGGACGAGAGCAATGGCGTCCGCCTCTTCTACTACTTCACCCCCTCCGAGCGCTCCCCCGCCGACGATCCGCTCATGATCTGGCTCAGCGGTGGCCCTGGATGCACTTCCTTCGCCGGCCTTGTCTATCAGATTGGTGTGTATGGTCGCCTCCTACTCCTAGTGATACTCCATTCTGTTTGATAATCTGGTCAGAGGTCCGATAAGCGGTGACCTAGATACATACTATTAACTAATTACATCACTCGGTTTATCATTAGATTTAGGTTTAAAATTTATTGTCAAAATTATAGTTTATTTGGTATATATATGCTGAAATGATGTTACAAAATGAGGTGATTCGAATTATATGTGAAGACCCAGAAAGTATATATTACCAGATAAAAAAAAAGAATAGAAGGAATATGAATGGTACAATCTTCACCATGATTTTACATCCCTAAAATATTTTTCAGGTCCTCTCAAATTTGATAGTCAAGGCTACAAGAATGGCCTGCCTAAGCTGGTGTACCAATCAGAGTCCTGGACCAAGGTTAAAAGATTTGAACCCAGTCCACCACCTATCTTTGTACCTCACACTTCCCCTTCGTTACCAGAATACGCAACTTCTCATTGGTTGAACCCGTCTTTTACCAAATAATGGCACAACTATAATACAGGTGAGCAATATCATTTTTCTCGATTCGCCGGTTGGAGCTGGTTTTTCATACTCTGTCGCAGAGCATGGATACACTTCAAGCGACACCAGAGCTGTCAAACAAATTGTTATCTTTCTCAGGAAGGTCTTACCCCCTGCCTCTCTAATATAAAACCTATGTCTGTTAAACACAGTTTGAATATGCCTGTGGTAATAAAGCCGTCACTAAACAAACAAGCCATACTACTTTTTTTTTTGTTTCGTGGCCTTTCTCATTGATTTTGCAGTGGTTTGAGGTGCACCCAGAGTTCTTGTCAAATCCTCTATACATTGGTGGTGATTCATATTCTGGTATGATCGTGCCAGCCGTTACCTCTGAAATTGCCAAGAGTAACTTCCCTCAACTAGTCAACTATCACTTTCTGTTCCCCATTTTTAGTACAGAACTTGATTTTGCACCGTGGTGCCTTTGCCTTTTCCAGGTATCAATGTTGTAAGTGAGCCTGCCCTGAATCTAAAGGTTTGAAAATTATACTAAAAGCTGCAATCATTTTGGGTTCTCTAGATGTTATCCTATTTTTGCAGGATAAACTCACCTAAATGCTTTATATCGTGTGTTCAGGGATACCTCGTGGGCAATCCTTTCACAGATGTGAATTTTGATAAGCCATCAAAAATTCCCTTTGCTCACAGGGTGGGTCTCATATCTGACCAATTCTACGAGGTAAGAGCGGGAAAGCAAATGAATAGCACCCTCCAGTACTGTTAAATTTTAAAATTGAGTATAATTAAACATTAAAGTTGTGTGACTTATATTTGCTGTATCTCTGAATGATGCTTTTCATCAATGTCAATACAAATGAATATTACCTGTGTCCTGTTATTTCCAGGCGTATAAGAAGAGCTGCAGCGTGGGGGATAGCAGTAATCTTAGCATGCAGTGCATAAAAAGCCTTGACACCATAGATGAGGTGTGTATATGAACGCTATCAAATAATTATCTTTCTTTTTTCCAAAGAAATGAGAACTATCGAGTGATACACTGATACTGCTACTGAATGATTGACAATAGTTTCTTTTCATTGTAAAGTGTGTCAAGGACATATATCCGTTTCACATTCTGGAGCCTAACTGCGCCATCGTAAGCCCCCATCCACCCAACATAGTCAAGCTGAAGCTGAACTCAGGCGTTCGGGAAATGCAACTTCTCCAGGACCAGGACTATGCTGCAGAGGGGTTTCACTTGTCTGAGATTTATACACACTGCAGAGTTAGTGCCCAGATGGGATTTCACTTTCTTCAGTACTACCCACCATTGTTTGTGCAACGAGATTATCTAATATATATGACAGTGTGAACCATTCCTGGCAGGCAGGGCTATACGAATTATCTATATTATGGGCAAACAATGCCACAGTAAGAGAGGCTCTTGGAATTCACAAGGTACGAAAGCCTGAAACTGATACTGCCGCCTTTAATATTGAACTATCTGTTCCTGCTTGGTTCTGGATTTTACAATGGCCATGCTAATGCTGGAGACATTGATTCTTACATTTCTATCATCACCAATAGTTAAACTGTTCCAGGCACCTGGCATGATTCAAGTTCTTGTGAGAACAGCTTGTACTCCTTTTGCTTAAATAATCCGAAAAGATGCCCCCATCTAATTGTACTGCCCGTTCCTAATGTAAGTGTTAACCTACCAAGTACTACCATATTCAACAATGCAGGGAACAGTACGAACGTGGTTAAGATGCAATAAGGCTATACAGTATTCTAATGATATTTCAAGTTCAGTAAAGTACCACTTGGATGTGACCACCAAAGGCTACAGAGGTCTCGTTTACAGTGGTGATCATGACATGGTTGTACCTTATGTCGGCACACAGTCCTGGATTAGGTCCCTTAATTTCTCAACTGTAGATGACTGGAGACCATGGTATGTCGATGGGCAAGTTGGGGGGTAAGTCGCATGTTACTGCAGTAATCAATTTACAACATCTGAACCAATTTGTTATCCATTCAGAGCACTGCCTGACTTTATAATCAAATTTTCATTTCTTGAAAACTGATTTTCCCCAGAGCTTCATATTTGCAAAATATCATTCTTAGCAGAGCTATATGTTTTGCGCAGATACACAACGTCATACTCTAATAACTTCACATTCGCTACAGTAAAGGTAGGAGCGTTGAAAAACGCCCTTAATTTTGTCCCAATTCCAATCTCAGTGCTCATTCTTGGTTCTGTATTTGTTACCGTATGATATGTACTCAAGAGTCAAGAAGGGCCATTTTGACATTAGCTCATGGGCAAAAGTTTACATATTGATAGATTTGGTTTCTGCAGGGTGCTGGACATACAGCTCCAGAGTACATGCCAAAGCAGTGTCTTGCTATGGTTTCAAGGTGGCTTGGTGGTGAGCCCCTCTAATTGAAGCCTCAAACCAGAAGATTGTATTGGTCTTGAACAGACATGTAGACGGAAGCCAGGGGCAGCCAGGAACATGGAAAATTACTCTTCGGTGTTTATCCATGTCTGAGCATCAACAGGATTTGCATTGACAAAGAAATAATACAGCAGAAGCGATGTCCCCTTGGTGGGAATAAGAAACGTTGTTTTATAGTACAGGACGGATAATAAGAATAATCAATGTTGTAAGCTGTGAATTCATTTAATAAATTTGATATAGAGCTCTTTTACAATGATTGGCAAGTACCAACTGGTACTACCATGTACTTGCAGATACTTTAATGACTTTTCCTGGTATTTACCGGTACTTTAACTAGAATTTTGAAAAATTAAATAAATAATAATAAGGGTATATTAGTACTTTCATATATCCCGATTAGAATATACCCTCCCACAACATATCATGATAATTTTTTTCCCACCGCCTCCACCCCCACATCAGCGGAAAAGACGTATATACCCTTTCTTTTTAATTTAAAAATAAAATAAATAATTAGTTGGGCCCATTTATCCGGTACTTGGTCCCACAATTTTGGTACTTTTTGGTACTTTTGGATGGGTACTTTTAGGTACTTAGACATTTTTCCCACCGTTGGATTATATATCCTGGTAGTACCATGGTACTTGTCAATCATTGTAAAAGAGCTCATGTATGTTATGGACTTTTTTACAATGACTGGCAAGTACTAGCCGGTACTTGTAGGTACTTTTAATACCTTTTCCAATACTTGTTGGTACTTTTAAGTAGAATTTCACTAAATGAATTAATAATAACATTAAACTAAAGTATATCATTTATTTTTTATGGGAAATAAAATTAAATTATATAATAGACCCATTTATCTGGTACACTCCCACAATTTTGGTACTTTTATTTGGTACTATTTGGTATTTGATAAATCTTTCATCATATGATTGTGTATGCTAAAAGGAGCGTGGTATTTCCCAATCATTACAAAAAAAAGCCCATATGTTATATTGTATCAATGACAAGATACAAACTCGTATTATTACCTCTTAGCCTTTGTTCATCTGGATGCAACCAAATGTTTGTCCTCTACTTCGTCACCTTTCCAGACAACATTCGTGCATTCACACAATCTATACAATTTTACATTAACTCCCTACCATAAGTAACATAAAGTCTTTTAATAATGCAAATCAATGTAACGATAGACTGTGTAAAACATCAAAATAAAACTGTGCATTATGTGAGCTATTTCATCCAAAAAAAATGTATTATTACTTAATTATGTGCCATTCTTGGAACATAAAAATGAAACCTCCTATTGGGATTAACCTAAAACCCATTGACACTATACTAGCACGTTTTGTACCCCAACACAAATAAAATTATGATAATCAATTCTCGTTCACGGCGTCCGTACAAGTATAATTTCCAATCATCTTAGTGCATATCAAAGAGACTAGACAAATGTCTTAACTAGCTAAATTTTTGGCTAGTTAACACCAAAATAGCTCTATGAGAGACTAGCTATCCAACTCATGAAGTCATCTAGTTCTCCAAATTAGTCCCCTAGAAAGCCAAAATTAGCTAGCCAGCTTGGCTGGCCAAACTTGAATGTGAAAAACGGAGACTTTGTTGAAGTAGGGGTGCTCTGTATGAAGTGAAATATTTATGAAGAGGCAAATATATACAACGAAAACCTCCTGTAGGAAAAAAAAAAGCTCAAGCACATCATGTAGTGTGCTTGAAATCTCAATGACCATTTTGAGTTTGAATTTGAAAGATTGCTAGCCACATGTCTCATGCGGCTTGGTGACGTTGTTACCCAATGATTTTTAAAGGTTGTCAATTGTACCTCCACAGCCAATATGGTATTAACCGAAAGAGAAACAAAAAAATGTTGGGACAGTAACAAATTTGTAGGCATCTTTTTTTTACTGATCGAGCCACGTACGAGAAAGGACCCAAGGCCCAAGACCTCAGGCGGCTTACTCCGGCCCATTGAATAAAGCACCCTCTTTTGTCTTCTTCAGTTCTTCCAGAGAAGAAGCTATCTAATCTGCCCGTGGATAACAAGTTCATCTAATAAAAATAATAAGCCACGTACTTACATAGAGACTCGGTTTGGCGGATAGGCCCCAGCGTGTGCAAGGACGCCGTGCCTTCGGGGGGCAACACGAGATCAAGCGAGTCTGAGTGTGGGTTCAGGGTCGTTGCCCAATGGAGACATGACTTTGGAGGACGACGGGGAGTGGAAAACGTCAATCGATGCGATGCCTTCACCCTTGATTTTATTTTCACCTGCTACTTCATTTTTTTTAAAAAAAGTATTTTCACCTGCTACTTTTTAAACTAGATTTTATTTTAAGAGAACACGGCCATTACAAAAGATCATAGAAATACTTTATTGATTCTAAGCTTGGTATACGGAGTCGACCGGAGCACATGGCTACACTGCGTCAATCTCAAAATATGCCGGTTTATTTATTTACATGTACTTCATAGGAGCAAGTGTACTTATACGAGTGTTTATGTATTTTGACTATGTTGAGCGAGCAACTTTTATTAATCAGGGTTCTTCAATAATGACTAAAGTTTGACTATGTGTTTTGTATTTTCTGAATATAAGACAAAATGTCGAAATTAGGGAAAAAAAGTCAAACAAACTGTACTTATACGAGTGTCTATGCATGCCAAAACGTTCGTCATGAAAATAATAAAAAGAGTTGCTAAGCGCATCATGTAGTGTGCTCAATCTCAATAGCTCATTTTGAGTTTGAATTTGAAATATTACTAGCCACATGTTCCATGCGGCTTGATGTCGTTGTTACCATGGTTATTTAAAAGTTGCAAACCTTTGCTTCCACAGGCAATGTGGTATTAACCAATATTAAAAAACATGGAGAGACAAATATAAGGTGGACGGCTGTAACAGTTTTGTAGGCTCACTAATGGACTTAGGAGCCCATGAAGCAGGCAAGCAGCACATGGTGTTTAAAAACTACTCCATTGCTTAAAAAACCTGGCGCTTAAAAACTATTTTTTTTTCCAAAAAAACTCAAAAAATAATTTTTTTGTCTCTCGTCAACTTTTTTAAAAACACTTCAATTTGCTGGTGGGCAGTAGCCTACGTTGTGCCACGTTTAGCTCATGCTACATGGTGGCACGTTAAAAATATCATGGTAAATCAGACTGAGGTAATAGTCTATCGGTGAAATTTTTTTTTCCTCTTATATTAATTAAATATGATTTATTAAAAGAGTTATCCAGTTAATTTTAAATAAATAATCTAAATTAGTTTTTGGTGCTACTTTTCATGAAAAAAAGTAACTACCAGAATATGCAGTATTGCTGAAAGTTTTGATCGGAATTGCTGACCGGGGCGGGGGCGTACTGAACGGGGGACAGCAGTCAGACGTTGGATGGCAACAGAAAAAAAATGAACGGCTGATGTTGCGTCCGATGCAGGAGGGAGCTTCCGGACGTAAGGACACAGTAGCATTACCGTTTTCATTACCAACCCGGTTTTTCCAGAATGGCCAGCGGCTGCATATGCAATCGGACGACCGCAGAGGCTCCAAGATTCGTGCAAGTCAACGACCCCCACGCGCCTCTGTTTCCCAATTCCGACCTTTCCATTCCATCCTCCCCGCCGCCAGCCCCGTCTATTCCTCACGCTTTCCGTTCTCTCTCTCCTCGCGCTCATCTTTTTCTCCGCGCGACGACGTGCTCTTGCTCGCCGGCGCCGCCCTCCTACACACCGGCGCCTCGATATTCTCCACCACCGCCCTCTGCGCACCGGTGCCGCCCTATTTTTACCCCCTGCTACATCTTCTCCTTGATATACATCCTGTTCTTTCTCGTCTCTCTCCTCGCCGTGCTCACCCCGATCGCCGCCGCCGTCGTCTTTCTGCTCGCTGGTGCCGCGACAGCCTCTTCGCCGCCACCTCCCTACTGCTCGTCGGTGCCGCCCTGCTCTCCACCCCATGTCATCATGTTAACAGAGTTTCGGCACCAGATATGATGCTCGTAGCCCTTTATTGTTTCTGACATAAATAGAAATATTCATTTGTTTGAAGCTATTACAGTGGAGTTGAAGGATCGATTTGCGAGAGGAACCTTTATGAGTTAGATGTTAGATCCAGGACTCCTAAATTGTTTGTTTCGGGCTGACTGCTTTGTGATCAATCTTGATTGCTAAAACATTCTTCAGTCAACAAATTTTATTGTATATATGAGTTACCATTGACTGTACATGACTTATCATGTACTGAGACATGAGAAACTAAGGATTTTTTTAGTGTCTTATTATGTTAATTGCGTTATTCATCTCTATCAAGTGCGTTATTCATCTCTCATCCAATCATGTGAAGTCTTTTCAGTTTGCACTGTTCATACTATCAACTGCCGCTTCATCACCATGACATTAATTTAGTATCTGAAGTATCATTACAATTTACAAGTTAAATTCTTAAGACTTCATATCAAGCAATAGTTTCACTGCTTTTGTAAGTGGTAGTGCATGCACATGCACATGTACATAGTACGGATACTAATTTGATCACTAATCTTACAAGCAAGTTTGCAAGATTTAAGACATTTAGATCCCAAGATACAAGTAAGTATAAATGATTACTACAAATGATTAAAGATCCACTTATTGACTGGTCGTCCATGGATGACTAGTAGGGAAGATGACATGAATTTAGACACCCAAAATGACATCCAGGATGACTAATAATTTGGAACGGAGAGAGTATATGTTTTCATGCCATTAAGTTTGCCCATCTAAATAAGTGATCAATCCATGTTTATGCTCCCTACAATCCTAAATCTAAGTACACTTAGCTTTTCTTAACAAAAAAGCTTTGACCATCAATAACTAAAAAATTATACAGATAGAAAGCATGAGGTTGGTGTTGATATTTATATTTTTTTGTAGATATTATTGGTCAAAGAGAAACATCGACCGTCGTGGCGATATCCTATTTGACTATGACAAGGGAAACATAGAAAAGTATATTAACGTTGCGTAATAGACAATCTCATGCAATAATACATACATCTTGAGATGGTCTAACAGCTAGTCCCCACAATGATTTTTCTTCTAAAGTGTCTCACATCCCGTTAATACGCGCATAGAAACAATATTACGACTTGCATGGAAACAATAACTCGTACAACGTTGACGGTGTGATCTTATAGTTCTAAATTTTAGTTTATGATATGATACCATGAAAACAATCATCTCGTTCTTACATGTGAAATGCATATTTCTGTAATAATTTTATCTTTTGTTTGTTTACAAGTTCTATTTATCATATTTAATTTACGTTATTTTTCTTTTAAGGCGTTTGACTATATCCCACTTATCGGTGTCTGATTTGGTCACACCGGCACTAACAAGTGATTGCGCTGCTAACCACTCGCTCCGATGGTGGATTTTGGGATTGCACTCGGGGCGCAAGGGTTTAACCTGGTTCCGGCCACGCGGCCGTACGTCCAGCAGTGTTGCGTAGCACCGAGTTTCGTGTTGCTCGTAGTAGGGGAGTACAAACAAGGTGGGAGAGGGAGAAAGGCTCCCAAGTCCCTGAGTTGGTGATTGAGCAGAGTGCCAATATCGAGTGAGAAGGCTAAGTGTTCGTGTACTCTCTCGTCTCTATGTGCGCGCCTGTCCCTCTCTCGTTGCATGGGCTTCCCTCCCCTTTTATAGACCAAGGGTGAGGGAGGCCGTACATGTGTGTTCGTGGAGCTGACGTTGTGAGATGCATTGTGCTTCCCACACCGTGCACTATGCGAGCGGGAATTGCGTCTTCCAACTCCAGCTGACGGCATGGACATCACCTTCATTGACTTGTTGGTAGCTGACCGCTGCTTCGAGGGATATCACTCGGGGTGGGGAGGGTGCCGAGCCCTCCCTATTGTTCTTCGTGGGTCCTTCCTCGAGGTCTGTGGCGTACTCAGGACGGATAAGGTCGTGGAGTAGTTGACACAGTGGCATTACCTAGCGCAAGCCCTGTCCGCACAGTGCTTGGCGCAGGGCCACAGTGCTAGGCTCAGTCGGAATCGACCGACGTCCCGTTCGCGGCGTGGCGCAGTGAGGCGTGCGGTCGTGTCCTGCATTTAATGCCTTGCAAGGACCTGGCGCAGGAGTCTTCGAGGCTAGCCGGTAGCCTTGACCGCGGCGGGGCTCGAACGTGATGGAGACTCCCGTTCGAGGGTGAGGGGTACCCTCGAACGAGATGGAAACTCCCTCAGCCGCGGGGGCATCGCCGCAGTGGGCTCATTTTGGGCTGCTGAGCTTTGGGACTGCTTCAGCCGTAGATGCGGCCCGTCCGCTGAGCTATCTTGGGCCATATTTGGGGTATCCCTAGTTCTGGTACCCGACGGTAGCCCCCGAGCCCTCGATGGTTTTGGGAGTCAATCCCGCGGGGCTTGTTTGTCCTTCGTGGGTTCCGGGGAATCGTGGGGGGCGCTAGCGCACCCGGGGGTGTAGACCCCGAGGCCTTGGGAGGGTGTTGGACACTCTCCCAGGGCCTTTTGCGTTCTTCTGGGGTGTCTCGTGGGTGCGCCCATGAGGCTAGGAGCTCTCGAGGCCACATTCCGTTTGAGGCGGTTCGAGGTTTCTTTTTTCATCCCTTGTGGTCCCATCCGAGGGATCGAGGGAAAGCAAACCACGCTACCCGCGGTTTGGGCCGAAACGTGGATGCCCAGGTGAGCTGGTAACGGGAAATTCGAGTGGACGTCTATGCCCCTTTCAACGAGGGATGGCTCGTGGTCTCGAGACACGTCCATTAAAGTCTCTGCAAAGCACGCTAGATAGGGCTCGACCTCATTCGACGGAGGTCGCGGGCTTGATGCTCCCCTTCTATGGGACCCTTGTTCTAGGCATCTTCATCCGACCTCGAATGCAGTCGACAGCCGCCTCGAACGCACGGGTTCGAGGGTATGACTCGCGCCTGCTGTCAACCGCCCCTGACTCGATCGATCTGGGGTGCCTGTCGAGCACTAGAGGGCCAGGCATCAAACCCCAGATTAGTAGGTTTCGAAACGGCGGCAGCCTCCTCGAGGGGGAGGTGCCTTAAATGCCCCTTCCGTGCATCCGTTTCGTGCGGGGTCATGATGACCAATGTGGAAGTTGCGGCCGACGTGGAGGAAGTGGGCGTGCCTTTTCAGGCGGGGCGCGCGGGCGTGGCCTGGGCGACATGACCGCACAACTGCGGCGCCCGGGCTCCTCGATTACCGCAGGGTGGCTAATGCACCCCGCGCCGCTACTGGGTTGAAAGGAAGGCGCTCCTATTGTTCGAGAAAAAAGGGCAGGCGCTCCTACAGCTACAGGATGGTCGCTGATTCGCTGATCTTCGCTTTCGACCATGGAAGGCATAGGCATCAGCCTGCTCTTACGGAGACTGAATGCCCCAGAATCGAGGGAAATGTTTAAACCAAGTGGATTAGAGCAAACCGGTTCGTCCCTGGCTCGAGGTGCGCCGTAGATTCCCGGTTCCAGTGGAAGCGAAATCCATGGCGCCCAACGGTTGTTCACCGTCGTGTTGTTCCTTCCACAGTGGCGAGCCAGTGGTTGATCGTGTCGGCTGGGGAGCGAGACCAGTAGCAGGAGCAGAACTGATGGTTCAGTGGTGTTGGCGATGCCGAAATGGCCGCTGCGGATGTCCATGGGCGGAAGCCATGAAGAACGGTGGCCGGCAAACGGGTCGTCGTCGGAGCTGAGGTCGTTGATTTGATAAGCAACCTCTTGGGTGTTGGCCACGGGCGCCCATGGTTGCGGTGGTGGTGCAGGGAGCGTGTTTAGGATGAGCACGATGATTAGAACCGTGATTGAAGTTGCCTTCGGCGGCATCACGAATTCAGGAGTGCGGCAGGATGTAGATAGTAGGACGAGGAAGAGATGCGGAATATGCTGCAGAGCATGAAGATGCGTGTGAGGTGAGAGCTAGCCAAGGTGCTAGCAGAGCAGTGATCATAGAAAAACCCTGAAGTGCACGCTTTTCACCTAGGAACCACCACTTAATCTATACCTATTTCTAAAGCAAGCAATGATTCTGCCCAATTTTGGTCCGTCGTGGACCCCACCTGTCAGACCTCTCCCCCCTCCGTCAAGATGTCCGTTCGCTCATTATTTACGTGCACTACCATAGTTCCCTCGGCGACGTCTCTGCCTTCGAATCGAACACGTCTGCCGGCCCCTCTGGCTGCCACCACGGATTGATAAGGGAGGGAAGGACCCGTAGCTGGACTGGCGGAGGAACCATGGCGAGGCCAACTGCCGGAGCTGCCGCTAGAAACACGAGCGATGCGAACACGACGCGAGCGCTGGCGAAGCGAGGACTGGGCGCAGCAAGGATGGGGATGCCGGTGTTGGTGAAGAGAGCAAGCACACAGGGAGGCAGAGTGGCCGGCAAGGACAGCACGGGTCGGGGATGCCGGCCGCGGGCGATGCCGGTGCATAGAGGCCGGCATGGGAGGCTCGAAGAACCAGACGACATTCGCACCCGGCCGAGAAGAAAGCAGCGGTAGGAAATCAGGAAAAACTGATGAATCGAGGAATAAAGCTCCAAGATGAGCTAGAGCTTGAGCACAACTTGGCATGGGGGAGAGGTCCAGGACAATGGCAGGGAGGCGAACGGAGACGACGCTGTCTCAGCGACTCAGCCGGAGATGAGATGAGGCAGAGCAGGTGAGAGAGAAATGGTGTCGGAGGGTGTGAGCAGAGGGAAGTGGATAAGGCCGAGCATGCACGAGACGTTGGGCCCACATGGTGTAAGTGTCCCACGTATTGCTGGCAACTGGAGAGGGCTGTGTCGCATACTCGCACGACCTTTCCTTGATGCTTGATCCTGACCCGTGCAGATGTGCAACACTCTGGGCACGTTACTGGGATATGTATAGGCTGTGTTCTTATCCAAAAGTATTTTTTAATTCTTATTCATTCTTCTCACAGAACACGTATCTTTAGAATTTTCTTTTTCACTTTTCTATTCATTCCCCCACATAACACATATCCCAGAAAAAAAAGGTCTCGTTGCAAATAGCAATGATCCAAAGACTAGCAATCTAATTTGTAGTTTGCAATTGACTATAATGTTTGGTTTCGTTTAGCTATTTAATACACCAAAATTATATTTGTTAGCTTATTTTGGCAAAGTTCAAACAATACATAGGAAATTAAATGGGCCTGGAGAGAGAGAAAAGATAAGAATCGTTTCTTAGACCTGTCTCAGTAAAAGGGTCGTCACATGCAAACTTGGAGACCCGTGAGCATTTTCAGCAGGTTGCCCATTCGTATCACTAATACCAAAAAAAACTGTGGTGTGAGATATGAATACTCCAACAAACTATCAATCTCATTACCAATACCAATCTTTGGTAGTCACAAAAATCCACATCTCTTTTACCATAGGTGATTCGCTTCTCTTATCTATACAGTTTTTGGTAGTTTGCTATAGCAGCGAGTAACAAAAACAAAAAATAACCATTACCGGGAGACAAATAAAGTATTTTGATAATACCATATGCGTAATGTGCTAGAGATGCAAAATTCAATTCTAAGCCATAACCCAAAGACAATGGTACTGGCACTTGCGTGTTTTTCTTATGATGTAATCCGTTCTGGACACGTGTAGAGATGTTTGGCTGTGCCACACATCGTCATCATGGTAGTTGCAATCATCCTTACATCATCATGGCCTCACACATGAGAAATTTGAGCAAATGCTAAAATGCAAGTGATTTTGTGCAAACTTAAAAACCAAGAAAAAACACAAGTGACTTTTGACCGTAGCAACGCACGGGCATGTTTGCTAGTAAAACTTAATAAAGAGTGTGTCAGACTAATATTCTCATAGATAAACAACTCGGACGGGCCTATATGGCTACAGTTCGGCACGCCAACATCGATTGACGACCAAGGCGTTATCCTGTTGTTGGGCGTATGTTTGGAGTTTTATTGTATTATGAAAGTAGAAGTATACATGTAAATAGTTTTTCTCCAATACGGGTTCCTTTGTAACTCTGCCCTCGGAGTATATAAGCAGAGGGAGGGGGCCCTTTTACACATCTCAATACAATAGTTACACTGCATACATGACCTATGGTATTATGCATCTCGCGGTCTAAACATGTCTAAATTGTCTTTTGTCACATTTGAATTCTTGGTTCTCGGCAATACTCTTTCGGATCGACCGACCAGGATAAAGCATTGTGGGTAAAATTAAATGAGGATGGTGCTTTTCAAGATTTTGGCGTGGCAAGATTGGGTAGAATTATTTGACATCACAAAGGCAATATAATCCTCTCGATGTGTTTCGTCCTGAGAAAGCGGCGAAGCTCGAGCTTAGCCTGCCTAATGAAGAAAGAGAAGTCGTGTCCTTCAACAGTGTAGTTCGGCAAAAAAGTTTGAAGCCCTAGCTTGCTCTGAAGGGTGCGACTAGCAGCAAAATCAATGAGACAGCCAACAATTCTGAAGTCCGACTACTTTAATGTGAGTGCAAGCCCAACACAGAGTAAAAAAGCAGTGGCCTCACCACTTCCACGTAGGACAGACCAGACGAGGCAGCCTTTTATCCATCGCAGGCACCCAGGCAGCTCTGACACAAGCCGTATGGTTTCTCTCTTTTCCCCTCCTGCATGCGCTCTCTCGTCTCCTTCTCTCTCCTGAGGCTTCGGTGACTTCTGCAGGTTACACTGACACCTGTAGGGCACCTACTTTTTCTCCACCTGCCATCCAAGCCCAGGGCACCTGCGTTGGGCATGCCCTGATTGCATCTCTGTATGCCCTAACCTAAGATCAAGCAAGAACATCGCACATTATAAAGGAGTTAAAAGCAGCAGTACACATTACAAAGGAGTTAAAAGCAGCAGTGCAACTGCTCCCATTATGTAAGGTAAACGATGTTCGAATAGAGTGCAAAAGAGTAACTCATAAACTAGCTCAATTAATAAAAAAAAACAAAACAAAAGCTGCATTATGCAGTGTAGAGAGCAAATGCACCTGTTTTTCTAAAAGAGCTCCTCACAAAGGATTATAAACATTAGATTTCTGGATACCAATTTTCATATTCTTTGAACAGCTCAAACAAATGATTCATTAAATATGTATTAAATACATATCATGAAAAAGTTACGAACTAAACCTACTGCAATTACATAATAGTTAATATTTAGCTGTGGATTATTATTATGTTAGAATATTTTATAGATGAAAAAACTGAGATCAATAAAATTATTAGCTATTTCTAATTAGTTTGTAGCTAGAGAAGTACTTGCAATTAGAAATGTTGCAAGTTTCTTACGATTGATAGGCTAGTAGCAAGAAAAGCACTTGCAACAATTGACATGACCAGTCCCCGCATCCAGCTGCCCTGCCGACTGCCGTAAGGCGCGTGTATACACAAGTCATTGGTCAACCAGGGGTTGGGTTAGTTGCGGGGTGTGTTTAGATTGATGAAGATTCTCCAAAAATAGACTGTAGATCTAAAAAAACATTGTAGATGAATAATATTCTGTGAATGGGAGGGATGAGATGAATAGAGAAAAGTTGAATGAAAAAACAAAAACATGTGCAGCTAGTACCACAGTACGGGCGTCCACTAAAGGCTCTGTCCATCCGAAAACGTGTGGGAGAAGCGACTTTTATAGCCTAGAGTGTGGCACTAATAAACCTCTTCATGTTCCTAGCGTTTTAGTCACAAAGTTTGCTGTTCGAAGCAGGTACCGTTTACTTAAGTAAGTCAAGTCAAGTCTCCGGCCATGTGATGGAAATTGTGTTGATGCAAAAATCAGACGATGATCTTTACAACCAAACACACAATGACCTGAGCACTACTAAAAAATGATTTTCGGAGGCGGTCAAAATAGATTTTTGGAGCTAGCGCTTCTGTTAATGAAGCATTAACAGAAGCGGTTTTACGCCCGCCTCCGAAAATCGAGCAAAAAAAATAAAAAAGCAAAAGCCCGCCGAGCCCATCGCGCCGCCGCCGCTAGATCCAGCTGCTCCTCGCCGCCGCTCCTCGCCGGATCTGCCCGCTCTTCACCGCTAGATCCGCCACGCCGCCGCGAGCTCCACCAGCAGGAGCTGCGCCGCCGCGAGCTCCACCAGCACGAGCGGAGCCGCCACGAGATCCACCTGCACGAGCCGCGCCGCCACGAGAGCTCCACCTGCAGGAGCTCACGCCGGATCTGGGAGGAGGAGGAGGGCAGCTCGGAGAAGACGGACCGCCGGATCCGGGAAGAGGAGGTGGGGGGCTCGTCGGCTTGGAGGAGGAGGGGCCGCGGTGGAGGCGTCGTTGCTCGCCGCCGGATCTTGGAGGACTGCTCCTCCTTGGCCTCCACACGCCGGGGTGAAGGAAGCGGTCGCCGATGGTGTGAGGGAGAGAGAGAGGGAGGGTGGGCGGCGCGCGAGGAGAGAGAGAGTGGTGGGTGGTGCTGAGGAGGCTGCGGTGTTGGGAGGAGAGAGAGGGAGATTGGAGGAAATGTCGGTAGAGTTAGGGTTGATGTTCGTATATATATTCCGAAAGGTTATTGGGCCGAGTTGGGCCATTCGGGCCTGAGCCTTTTTCGAAGGCGCACCTTTTAAGTGTCCGTCTTCGAAAATCGATTTTAGGAGGCGGACAACTTATAACGTCCGCCTCCGAAAATAGACTATTTTCGGAAGCGGTTGTTTTAAAATGTCCGCCTCGGAAAATCGATTTTTGGAGGCAGACAAAAGCAACCGCCTCCAAAATTAAAAAATGCCTACCTCCGTTAATACCATGATTAACAGAGGCGGACATTTTTGTGCCCGCCTTTGAGCCTAATTTTGAAGTATCCTCTAAAATCGTTTTTGTAGTAGAGAGTTCTACTTCGCTCTGGTGCAGGTTGTCACACTTCATATTCGCGGCGTGCCAGCCAATTCGATTTGCAATTGACAAGGAGTAAGAAATAGTAAAATTCTAGATCATATAGCTGAATTTCCATACCAATCCACAAGAAGTGACCGATACGATGTAAATGCAAAGCTGTGTAAAGATTACTAAAGCGCAACGTAAACAATCTAAGCAAAACGACACCCAGAACAGATTGGATCAGCTATTTAAACAGATTGAAAGAATGGATAGCACATAAAAGGCGATGAGAGCTTATTTTGATCTAGATAACCGCGACAAGAACTAAACGAAATGGGATTGAATAAATCTAACCTTGTAAAGCCTAGAAAATATTCATAACTATGGAATAAACTAGGATTGCACCACAAGGATGCGCTCGGTGATTAAATCCTAGAATTACTCAGTAAACTTGAAACTAGTAGACAAGCTGAAGATCGAAACGATGCAGCCCCGGTAGCTTGGAAGAACTCGTAAAAGAAAAAAGAAGAAGAGTTTGACGAAGTCACCAACGATCGAAGTAGATTGAATTGTAAAAGTTTGGTTGTTGTTGGTGTGGACAAATCTTAGAGTGCTATTTACATCCTAAGCTAAACTCCTCTCCATCACAACTTTACAAAATTTGAAGCTAAAGAAATAGAACTTTCTAAAGATATACAACTCGTAAAAGAGTCGGACTTCACAAAATTATAAATGAATGCAGTCCTAACCGGTCAATCTTAGCACCATCAGCTATGAGGCCCCATCGGGTGAGTTCACTGGACTTTCTATTGGCTAACTCCTCCATGACTCTGCATCAGCCCCTCTCCTCCTTTGACACTGGCCTTTGTAGGTGTTTATGCCCCCTAATTTTAGAATAAAATAAATTTTTGTTTCAAAATTCTCTAGTCATGATTGCCTTCCAAATCATTTGAATCGACGCCTATGCAAACAGTATTCAAACAGTTCCGCGCGCCTTGTGCGAACAACTTATCAAATACCACTCTTGCCCCTAGGCGACGAACCTATAAATGTCATGCCTCTCTTTCGCCATCTTCTTTGCCGGTTCCTTTCTCAAACTTCTCTCTCAATGAACTGCAGCGAAACGCATCCTTAGATCCTTCATTACTGACCTGTACGACACCATCCCAGTGGCAACCATCTCGTTACTCCCTGAGGTATGTTTCACTAACTGTTTGTGTTCTTCGCTCATACAAATGTTGTTATTGGAATCCCAAAATGCTGAACCATCTCTATATGACTGACGACCCGCAAGGACCACGCGGTGGTGCATCGGCGCGGCAGATGGCTACGACGCATGGAGATGGTGCAGGTGTCGTGTGACGGCGCAGAACGACAGATGGCGATGACGATGGCGCGTGGAGGCGGCGTACATGGGCCGTGCGGCGATTGCGAGCACACAGCTCAGACTCAGGCAAGCGGTGAAGCGAACATTGCGCAAAGTGGCGCCAATGAGCGGCAACTCGGGACTAGGTGGGCACCGGCGTTGGTAAAGGAGAGATATAGGAGAAAGAGGGGTCGGATTAGGGTTTCACCTGATCCAACGATTGTTTTCTTTCACGAATCTCAAACACTAGAACATAAGCCTACGTGTTCGGGAAGATGGATATGGATTATGAGTTAACCATAGTGGACATAGACTATTTTGAAATTTGCATACGGTATCCATGCATTAATCTATTTTTGTAGAGTATAAATTAAAAAATTATGAATTAGTCCCCGGCGTTCAAAATACTTACAAAAATTAATGCCCAAGATTTACCAGCACTACCATTCAGTGGTAGGCGACGTCCTGGTCAACAATGGTGACTTTGTGAATATAAAGAACTGTTGGCTCAATCTTTTGAAGGTGATCATAGATGTAAGTGTGCGTGCATATTGGGTGTTTACTTCGTAGTGTAATTCTAAAAAAAATTAATGTTTTTACATGCATGCACAATAGATTAAGAATATCTTCTGCATATATGATTAGATGGAAACTAATTCTCCACCTATAATGAGGACACTTATTGGGGGTACACGTGTTTTTTTTACCCACTCATATATAATCCATATGAAAAATCCTAAAAGATCATTTTTTACAGGACGAACGAAGTAGTGCTTTTGTTTTCCTTTGTGAAAGATACATCATACATCCACCTTTCCAGGGAAAAATGCCATGGATTTTCAAAAGGTGCTGCTAGTCCACCGGGTTTGGTGAGGTAGTATTTATTCTATAATGGAACATGCAGCACGAGGTACGACCGAGGATATCATAATGTTTTGTCATAGGTTTATAAACACAGTGAGTTTGCTTTATACATACAATGCATTCTTATTGATGGATGGTTTACATTCTTTCCGTATATTTAAGTTTTTTTTATAAAATATAGGTAGCTCATTGTATATTTTTATTGGGAGAATGGTACTACCAACCTCTAATCAAACTCTAGACAGGTGGAGAGAAAGAGGGAAGGAGCTCGGCAGGCCCGGGTGCTGGACAACGCAATGAGAGGAACAAGTTTCTCCGGTGCAGAGCTCCCGTGGTGGATGCTCGTCGTCTTGATCCTCAGCTGCCGCTGCCGCTTGTCCTCGCCTCCCCACCCCAAGTCAACGCCGCGGAGGAGCGCGTCGTCACCCATCTCCCCGGCTTCGAGGGACCCCTCCCCTTCGACTTCCGAACAGGGTCCGTGCGTGTCTCCGATCGAGCGGCTTTCCTCTTCGATTCCTGCAGCCTAATCAGCTCCCGCTGTGCATGTGCAGGTACGTGGAGGTGGACGAGAGCAATGGCGTCCGCCTCTTCTACTACTTCGCCCTCTCCGAGCGCTCCCCCGCCGACGATCCGGTCATGCTCTGGCTCAGCGGCGGTCCTGGATGCACTTCCTTCACCGGCCTTGTCTATCAGATTGGTGTGTACGGTCGCCTCCTACAGTTCTTCTGATATCACATTCTCTTTGATAATTTTGCCAGAGTTAGAAATGTCAGTCGGATACGGAGGAGTCCATTGAAATCGCCAAAATATGTATGGACAATCTTAACCGTGATTGTAAATCGCCAAAATATTTTCAGGTCCTCTCAAATTTGATAGGCAAGGCTACAAGGATGGCCTGCCTAAGCTGGTGTACAGATCAGAGTCCTGGACCAAGGTTAAAAGATTTGGACCCACCATCTATCTTTGCACCTCACTGTCCCCCTTCATCACCATAGTATTCTCATTGTTTGAACCTGTCTTTACCAAATAATTGCACAATTATAATACAGGTGAGCAATATCATTTTTCTCGATTCGCCGGTTGGAGCTGGTTTTTCATACTCTGTTGCAGAGCAAGGATACAATACAAGCGACACCAAAGCTGTCAACCAAGTTGTTATCTTTCTCAGGAAGGTCACATCCCCTGCTTCTCAAACCCAAGTCTGCTAAACACTGTTTGAATATGCTTGCGGCAATAAACCCTTCACTAAACAGAAATGCTAAACTACATTTTGTGTGTGCCTTTTCTCATTAATTTTGCAGTGGTTTGAAGTGCACCCAGAGTTCTTGTCAAATCCTCTTTACATTGGTGGTGATTCATACTCTGGTATGATTGTGCCAACCGTTACCTCTGAAATCACCAAGGGTAACTTCCCTCAACTAGTCAACTATAACTTTCTTTTCCTTTATTGCTTTTGTCCAGTATTAGTACACAATTGAATTTTGCACCGTGGTGCCTTTGCCTTTTCCAGGTAACAATGTTGGAAGTGAACCAGCCTTCAATCTAAAGGTTCGAAAATTATACTAAAAGCTGCAACCATATTTGGTTCCCTAGATGTTATCCTATTTTTCCAGGATTAACATCCCCATAAATGTCTTACATCATGTTCAGGGATACCTCGTGGGTAATCCTATCACAGATGTCAATATTGATGAGCCATCAAAAATTCCATTTGCTCACAGGATGGGTCTCATATCTGACCATGTCTACGAGGTAAGATAAGAATGGAAAACAGTGAATAGCACTCTTCAATACTTATAAATTTTAAAATAGAGCTTAAACATTAAATTTGTGTGATTTATCATTTGCTGTATCTCTGAATGAGACTTTTCATAAATGTCAATACAAATGAATATTATCTGTGTCCTGTTATTTCCAGGCGTACAGGAAGAGTTGCGGTGTGGGGGATAGCAGCAACCATAGCATGCAGTGCATAAAAAGCCTTGAGGCCATAGATGAGGTATATGAGTGCTATCAAATTATTATCTTTCATTTTCATAAGAAATGATAACTATCGGGATTGAGCAGCGCTACTGAACGATTGACAATAGTTTTTTTTTCATTTTTCATTGTAAAGTGTGTCAAGGATATATTTCCGTTTCACATTCTTGAGCCTAACTGCGCTTACGCAAGCCCCCATCCATACAACGTACTCAAGCTGAAGTTGACCTCAGGCGTTCGGGAAATGCAACTTCTGCAGGACTATGCTGCAGAGGGGTTTCATTTGTCTGAGATTTATACACACTGCAGAGTTAGTGCCCGGATAAGCTTTCTGTTTTTTCAGTACTAATACAATTGTTTGTGCAACAAGATAATCTAACATATATATGACAATTTGAATCACACTATTCTTGGCAGACACGGCTATATACACTATCTAGATTATGGGCAAACAATGCCGCAGTAAGAGAGGCTCTTGGAATCCACAAGGTATAAAAGCCTGAAACTGATACCACTGCCTCTGTCTGATTCTGCTTGCTGGAGATGTTGATTCTTACTGCTATCATCACCAATGGTTGTTCCAGCCGCCTGCTTGATTCAAGTTGTTTTAAGCACAGCTTCTAATACTTTTGTTTGAATAACCCAAAAAGTGGCCCCCATCTAATTATGACGCCCGATCCTGGTGGTTGTTAACCTAGCATTTACTATCACGTTCAACAATGCAGGGAACAGTACGAACATGGTTAAGATGCAATCAGACTATACAGTATTCCAAAGATATTTCAAGTTCAGTAAAGTACCACTTGGATGTGACAACCAAAGGCTATAGAGGCCTAGTTTATAGTGGTGATCATGACATGGCTGTACCTTATGTCGGCACACATTCCTGGATTAGGTCCCTTAATTTCTCTACTGTAGATGACTGGAGACCATGGTATGTCGATGGGCAAGTTGCGGGGTAAGTCAGAACCATGTTACTGCAGCAATCAATCTGCAACATCTGAACCAATTTGTTTTGCATTCAGAGTACTGCCTGACTATACAAATTCTCATTTCACGAAAACTGATTTCTTCAGAACTTCATATTTGCAACAATCACTCTTAGCAAAGTTAACTATGTTATGTGCAGATATACAACGTCATACTCTAATAACTTCACATTCGCAACGGTGAAGGTAGGAGCGTTGAAAAACACACTTGATTTTTCCTGATTCCCAATTCATTGCTCCCTCTTGGTTTAGTATTTGTTTCCATATGATATGTAGTCAAGAAGAGCCATTTTGATATCAGCTGATGGGCAGAAGTTTGCATGTTGATAGATTTGGTTTTCTGCAGGGTGCTGGACATACAGCTCCAGAGTACATGCCAAAGCAGTGTCTTGTTATGATTTCAAGGTGGCTTGGTGGTGAGCCCCTCTAATTGAAGCCTCGATCCAGAGGATTGTATTGGTCTTCAACAGACATGTATAAGGAAGGCAGGGGCAGCCAGGAACTTGGAAAATTGCTCTTTGGTGTTTATCATTAACTGTCGGAGCATCTACAGACAACATGATTTGCATTATTGGAAATAATACAGCAGAATCGATCCCAATAATACTTCAAAGGAACGTTGTTTTATAGTGTGGATTGATGCTAAGAATAAATGTTGTAAGCTGTGAATATATTTGAATTTGACACAATACCGGTGTTACTTAAAGTAATACGGGTATGTTGACAAGGTACATACTCGTATTACTTTGTCTTATTACCATCCTAAAGAAAACGAAAGCGCAACAAAAGTACCGGTGAAGGAAGACCTTGCACACGATACTTCTACACCTACTGGTTCATTCTAGCAGACAAGTAGAATCCGTTGAAGTGTGGTACGCAGTGTCAGTAGACGAACCCTCAGAAGCAGAGCCCCCCTCTGACAGATCACCATAAGCTATTTCTTCCAGGGAACGAACTGCGTCAGGGTCGTGGGCCACCAGATCAAGGACCGGCAGCTCGGCATCCTCACGTCGCAGAAGAGCCATGGCTTGTGCTATCGACGGCCGCTCGCTCTGCTCCTGGTGCGTGCACCAAAGGCCCACGACGAGCACTCGCCTCATCTGCCAGCCATCAAACTCGCCGTCCAGCCGCCGATCGGCCACTCCGAGAAGGGAATTCTTGCAATACATGTCCCGGACCCAATTCAGCAGCAGCACTGGTGTTCCGGTGGGCTGCGCCGTCGTCGGCCGCCTGCCGCAGGCGATCTCGAGGAGGACGACGCCGAAGCTGAAGACGTCGGACTCCGGGCACGGCCTCTGGTTGGTCACGAGCTCCGGATCCATGTATCCTGGTGTCCCTGCCACGACCTGTGTTGTGGGTGAGGTGGAGTCGGATCCGTGGTCGATGAGCCTCGCCAAGCCGAAGTCCCCGAGCTTGGCGTTGCAGGAACCGTCGAGCAAGATGTTGGCAGGCTTGATGTCGCCGTGCAAGACGAGATGGTCGCACTCCGTGTGGAGGTACAGGATGGCCGAGCCCACGCCGAGAGCAATCTTGTACCTGGGGATCAGAGCATACACGTTCAAGATGATTGGATACTGATGAAGCTGTATCTTAAAATGTGAGCACGTATTATATTGGATCAGTTCCTTTCGACTACATACCTGTCTGGCCAAGCTAATAGCCTCTGAGGATGGTGGAGATGCTTGTCCAGGTTACCATTTGGCACGAACTCATAGACGAGCATGAGGCCTCCCTGACCATCGCACCAGCCGAGCAGCTGCACAATGTTCCGGTGCCTCAGCCTCGTCATGACCTTCACCTCGGCCTGGAACTCCCTCCTCCCCTGCTCCTGTAAGGCCGATCCTTGAAGCACCTTGATGGCAGCATCACAGCCCTGGTCTCGCAAGAAGCCCCGATACACGGGGCCGAAGCCCCCTCGTCCAATCTTCCTCTCGTCGGAGAACCCGGACGTCGCGGCGGCGAGTTCACGGTGGCTGAACCATCGTGGTCCACAAGGGCAGAGGTCAGCTGGTTGGATGGGCCTCTCACTGTCGAATGACGAGCGCGTGCACCAAAATAGGAGCCCTGCAGCGAAGCAAAGAGCGGAAAGCAAAGCCAAGCCGAAGGCGACCCATGCTTTAGTAACCGCGTGCTTCTTGTGGACCAAGACCTTTCGATGACCATGGAGGTTTGGACCGTCGGCAGCAGCATCAAGCAATAATTTCCTGGGTTGAGCAGCAATAATGCCCCCCATAAGGCTATAGATTTCCGGGCTGTAGTCTACAAAGATTCGCTGATCTTCGCTTTGGACCATGGGAGGCGTAGGCATCAGCCTGCTGTTACGGAGACTGAATGGCCCAGCATGGAAGGAACTGTTTAAACCAAGTGGATTAGAGCAAACCGGTTTGTCCCTGGCTCGAGGTGCGCCGTAGATTCTCGGCCCCAGTGGAAGCGAAGTCCATGGCGCCGTACGGTCATTCACCTTCGTGTTGTTGCTTCCATAATGGAGAAAGTCCATGGCCGGTTGATCGTGTCGGCTGGGGAGCGAGACCAGTAGCAGGAGCAGAACTGATGGTTCAGTGGTGTTGGCGATGCCGAAATGGCCGCTGCGGATGTCCATGGGCGGAAGCCATGAAGAACGGTGGCCGGCAAACGGGTCGTAGTCGGAGCTGATGTCGTTGATTTGATAAGCAGTCTCTTGGGTGTTGGCCACGGGCGCCCATGGTTGCGGTGTTGGTGCAGGGAGCGTGTTTAGAATGAGCACGATGATAAGAACCGTGCTTGAAGTTGCCTGGGGCGGCATCACGAATTCAGGAGTGCGGCAGGGTGTAGAAAGGAGCTAGTAGGACGAGGAAGAGATTTATGATGTATTGGGGAGGGGAGGCAAGACAATAGAGCACCGAGTTTGCATGAAGATGCGCGAGGTGAGAGGATTTATTCCCTGCCAAGTCAATAGCTAGTCAAGGGGTGTGTTTAGTTGGTGGGGGAGAAAAGAACTTTTTAAGCGTGTTCTGTAAGAGGGATGAATAGGAAAGTTGAAAGGAGTTAAAGGGAAACTTTTCTGGGAAGCGTGTTTTCTGAGAGAGATGAATAGTAGAGTCAAAAAAAACTTTTGGAACTGAACACGGCCAAGGTGCTGGTAGGGGCACTGAAAGACAAATGCGAACACGAGTCCCGCAGTCCTCGTGAGTCAGCGCACTACTTTACATTCTTGAAGAACTACTGTAACTGCAGTCTGATTTTCTCCAATCCAACTCTTATATCATGATATTGGAACAAACCAATAATCCATCCAACTCTAGCCTAATCCGACAAACTAATAATCCATCATAACTCTTCTTACATATGGGAGAGTTTACTTCCTCCCAACATGGTAGTTAGTAATGGGATGATATTATTGGGAGATTGTAAAAGCATTTCTCTCAGTAATTAATGAAAATGGTATTGAGATAGTCCAATAACATGTTATTAGAAAACAATTATTGCAAGATCATCGAATATGCTCCACCATGTAACACTATTGTCCATCTTATCGTACTATTACTAATTGGACGCTCCTTTTCAAGTATGGTGCAAAGCAATAATAACCACATCTTTGGTGGAAACTAAAAAAATAAAGAAATTAACAAAAATCTGAAATATATGGCTATTAATTCAACAACTCTAATCATAATAACCATTGGATCTCTTATTTTTTTAAATAAATTACTCACCTCTGCAATTATGAAAATAGGCAGTAACCCTAAACATGTATATATATTGCCCACCTCTGTGCCAAACATGTCTAAATTGTCTCCCCTAAGTAGGTAGCCGGGGTAAAGCACCGTGGGTCAAATTAAATGTGGACAGTGCTTTTCAAGATTTTGGCATGGAAAGATTGGGTGGAATTATTTGACATCGCAAAGGCAATGTAATCCTCTCAAGTCCTTCAACAGTGTGGTTCGGAAGAAAAGGGTTGAAGCCCTAGTTTGCTGTGAAGGGCGCGACTAGCAGCATAATGGATGAGAAGGCCAATAATTCTGGAGTCTGTCTGCTTTAATGTGGTTGCATGCATCTCTGTGTGCCCTAACGGAAGATAGAGCAAGAAACATCACACATTATAAAGAAGTTAAAAGCAGTGCTTTCCAAAAAAAAAAGAAGTTAAAAGCAGCAGTGTGCAACTACTCCCAGTATGTAAGGTAAACGATGTTAGAAGAGAGTGCAATAGAGTAGCTCATGAACTAGCTCAATTACCAAAAAAAAAGATGCATTGTGCAGTGTAGAGAGTAAATGCACCGGTTTGTGTAAAAGAGCTCCTCTCAAAGGATTGTAAACACTAGATTTCTGGATACCGATTCTCATATTCTTGGATAGCTCAAACAAATGATTCGTTAAATATGTATTAAATACATATAGTGAAAAAAAACGTTACTAACTACACCTACTACAATCAGATAATAATTGATATATATACCTTTAGATTAAGGAAAAGCTATACTACACTCTGTAAATCTCGTCCCATACACTCGAATTTTCCTCGTCCCATACACTCAAGAATTTTCCTCTTCCACATATTTCTTTCTTTTCTACCTTTGGCAAACTTCTTAGGGTTGGGGGTTAGGGGCTTTCGGTGTTACATGTGTCCACCGGCCGTAGAGGGAGCTCAGGGTGGCAGGGTAGTGGGTGGTGGTGGCAGTCAAGATGGTAGCAGAGCGAAGGCGGCACGCTAGCGCCGTCGAAGCCAGGTGGTTGTTGATCCCCAGTTGGGCAGAAGGTGTCGGCGATTTATGCTGACAAGGTCCTCGAGGGGGTACCCCGAGAAAAGGGTTTAGGGAGAAGTCGCCGGGAATGAAGAAACCGAAGGTGACAAGAGACGATTTAGACAGGTTTGAGTCACAATATGCGTAATACCCCACATCATGTTTGGTGTATCTTGTATTGAGATGTGTTTTGAGGGGGGACCCTGCCTCCCCTTATATATGCCAGAGGGCAGGGTTACATAGGAACCGTATAGGAGTAGGAGACTTTTACAAGTTAATCTCTAATTTTCTAATACAACATATTCTAACCGACTAGGACTAATCTTTGTCTTGACCTTCAAGTCTTGCATGTGGGCCAGCTCATATGGCGGCCTACCCGAGTTGTTTTGGTCCAGTAGAACTCTACACCATCAAGCCCCCGAGCACCTTGTTGCCTAAAGGATAGCATTGTTGTAAATATAGGGTTCCTTGAAACCCAGCTGGGTTCTTTGAAGTCCAGCAGGGTTTTCGAAGTTCAACAGGGTTCTTTGAACTCCAACCGTGTCGAAATCCAGCCGGATTCTTTTAGATATTTTCAGTCATGCTATACAAAAGGCCATAAAGTGCTCATAAGCTTTATTGAAGATCTCATTGGTGCGCACCACATAGGTGCGTCCAATTGGGCAGCCCATGAGCCTTGGCTTTGAAGAAGAAAATCGAGGGTCTTTCATAGTCCGAATCTGAAGAGAATCGATTTCTTAAAGAAATCCGAGTTCTTTTAGAATTATTTATAAATTTGATATTTTAAGCTAAAAATTTCAGAAAAATATTTCCCAAAAATATTCCCGCAGCACCCGAGCCTAAATTTGAATGAAATCAAATATAGGATGAAGGAATAGAAATAAATGTATGAAAACTAAAATAACCAAAGGACCATAATTGAAAAGTACCGAAGTAACGATTCAAAAGGCCAATATAAACAGTTCGCCTTCCCCTGTTCCGTTCATGTAGACTTGCGAAACAGATCTAGGGTTAGCAGCAGTTGCCCTATGTGCAATCCTAGAACCACACACATGCGAGCCCACCAACCACAATCCTTTCCGCATCGTCATAGCGAACCAAGAAGGCCGGCGGACAGGGATCTGGCTGGAGCAAGGGTTCGAAAAGAAAAGACAAAGCAATGAAGGACGCCGCATCTGGCAGAGAGAAACCACCAAGCAAAACTGAAGAAATCCAAGAACTTACGGACCCAATCGCCGATTGGCCATCAAGCATTTTGAAGGAAAATTGGATCAAGAATCTTGAAGCGGATGGCTTTATAGTGATATAGAAAATCAGCCACTAGAGATGTGCATATCAACAAGAATATCTTTCGGAAGAAATAGAAGAGATCACAGTTTGGAAGTCACACTATGAGGTTGGTTTTGGTCTGGCAACTTGTGACTTTTTCCGCCGCATCATGAGTTTTTATGGAGTAGAGCTATGTCATTTGACCCCCAACTCCATCTTGAACATCTCCATCTTCATTTACTTGTGTGAGGCATTGTTAGGAATAGATCCTCATTATGCATTGTTCCGTCATCTGTTCCAGATGAAGCTATCGAGTGGTCCATCCCAAGTGGTCAGAAAAGTAGTCATCCAGTTCAGACAGGGGATGAAGCCTTTCTACCTAGAGTATACTACTAAGGAAAGCTTGAAGGATTGGCACAAAGAAGTATACATGTAAATAGTTCTTCTCCAATATGATTTCCTTGGTACCCTCTCCTCTTCATAGTATATAAGAGGGGAGAAGGACCCCCTTGAAAACATCTCAATACAATACAAGTCGCACTGCATCTCGCGGCCCAAACATATCTAAATTGTCTCTTGTCACCTAAGTTCTTGCTTCTCGGCAATACTCTCTCTGATCAATCTACTATTTGGACTTTTCTCGAATTAGGATGCCAGGATAAAGCACCGTGGGTCAACTTTAATGTGAATGGTGCCTTTTAAGATTTTGGCGTGGCAAGCAAAGATTGTGGAATTATTTGACATCACAAAGGCAACATAATTCTCTCAAGGTGAATAAATGAGACAGCCAACAATTCTGAATGTGATTGCATCTCTGTGTGCCCTAACTGAAGATAGAGCAAGAAACATCACATAAAGGAGTTTAAAAAAAGCAGCGCACTACTCCCAGTATGTAATGTAAACGATGTTAGAAGAGGGTGAAATAGGTAGCTCATGAACTAGCTCAATTATCCAAAAAAAAGGTGCATTATGCAGTGTAGAGAGTAAATGCACCGGGTTGTGTAAAAGAGCTCCTCTCAATTCTCAAAGGATTGTAAACTGTAGATTTCTAGATACCAATTTTCATATTCTTCGAATAGCTCAAACAAATGATTCGTTAAATATGTATTAAATACATATAGTGAAAAAATGTTACTAACTACATCTACTACAATTAAATAGAAATTAATATATATACCTTTAGATTATTATGTTAGAATATTTAATAGATGTAAAAAACAATAGTTTAATAATTACAACTATTACCTATTTCTAATAGTTGACCATTTATAATTGCAAGTACTTTACCTGCAATAATTAGTACCTAGTTCTAATAGTTAGCCATTTATAAATGCAAATACTTTTCGTACGGATTAATAGGCTCACCAGTAGCAAGAAAAGTACTTGCAATAATTGTCATGACCACTTCCCGCAACCATCTGCCCTGCCGTAAGGTGCGTGTACACAAGTCATTGGTCAATCAGAGGATGGGTTGCAGTTTGGACCTTATCACGCCCAATGGACGAACATTACCGGACATGTGAAACAGAAACATGTGCACCCAGTACAGCAGTACACGTCCACTAGAGGTTCTGTCCACCTGCAAACGCGTGGGGAAGTTTGCTGTTCGAACCTCGAAGGTACCGTTTACTTAAGTCAAGTCAAGTCAAGTAAACATGTGCCCCGCCATGTGATGGAAATTGTGTTGATGCGAAAATCGGGCGATGATCTTTACAACGAAACACACAACGACTAGAGTTCTGCTTCGCTCTACTGCAGATCGTAACACTACAGATTTGTGGCATGCTAGTCGATTTGATCTGCATTTGACAAGAAATAAGAAACAATAAAATTCTGGATAAGAAATATAGGCTAGATGACCGATATATATAAACGATTGGCTAGATGAGCCAATGTAAATGCAAAGCTATGTAAATATTACCAATGCGCAACATAAACAAGCGAAGCAAAATGACACCAAGTACAGATCAGATTGGTTATTTAACAGAATGAAACAATGGATAACACATAAAAGCTCATGAGAGCTTATTCTAATCGAGATAACCATGATAAGAGCCAAACTAACAATATTAAATAAATCTAACCTTACATGAAGCCTAGCCAATATCGATAACTATCGAATAAACTAGATGAAACCACAATGATGTGCTCAGTGATTAAATCCTAAAATTACTAAGTAAACTCGAAACTTACAGACAAGACGAAGATTGAAGCGATGCAGCCCTAGTAGGCCGGTAGTGTAAGGAAAATACCCCTAGGCCATTGTTTGTGATTTTAGTGATCAATTGACAACATAATCATTGTGACTAGCATGTTTCAAGATGTACTTTTGTAGATTTTTTAGGATGCGTTTGATGCCATATAAATGTATAGAAATGTTCCCCAATCTATTACAAAAGTGTAAAAAGCAGGACAAAAATAATTAAGAAACTTCGAAAAATTGATCAAAATAGTGACGTGGATAAGCCACCGATTAATTCGGTGGTGTAACACTAAGGGGACCGAATCAATCGGTCCTTGAGGCATTTTTGGCAGCATAAAGGCCTGTGACCGATTGATTCGGTGGTACCTTCTAAAAGGCAACAAAAGCAGTCAGTCCCCCACTGAATTAGTCAGTCATTATGGTCGGAACACACAATTCGGCTCTGGTGTAGACTTATTCATTCAGTGGTGATAAGGAGGGGGCGCCAAATCAGTCAGTGGTACCCAAGAAGTTTGCAACGGCTATGCAAGGACAAGTTCCTTTGGTTGGGGCTATAAATACCCCATCCTACGGCCATTTCAAGTGTGCTTGAGCTCAGGGAAGATAGAGGCAAGTGTTTCACACATTTTCAAATGCTCAGTGCTGAATAGTTGTTGACGGCGCTTAGCCGTGCCAATTACCTACCGCAAGCGCACGGGTCGGTTGTAGCTTTTCCCCTAGAGTTTTTCTCTAAGGTTATCAATCCGTAGAATAAAAAGATTGCTATGCTTATCTAAGCACTAATTAAGGTGGTTGAATGATCTTTTAAGGGTCTATTTAGGAATGAAACTAACCTAATCAAGTCTGAATTAAAAGGAAATGAATGAAGATCAAGTTTATGAAGAAATCAAGATGTGGAGAACATTTGTCCATGGGATCTCCGGATCACAAGGATAGGTAATTGCCGAATCAACGCGCCAACCTAATCTATCAAATTCTGAAAGCCGATGCTGTTTCCCCCACTCTCGTCACACCGCACTAGGAGTAGAAGCACATCAAACCTAGGGAACCAATATTTATGTACAAGATAGATTTAAGTTCACAAAGTATGTCGTCGATCACAAATCCGAGGTCACCTTACATCTCATTGACAAACATAGGCTTTTACCCCATGAAGCTAGTCATCATGGAGGGGCTCTTGGTGAGGAAGCCGATGGAGAAGGATGAGTCCTGCTGTCCTTCGTATTGCTCTTGAGGTTCCTTCAACGACGGGATTCTTCTCCGATCCAAACTCTCCCCAATGATGGCGGCTCTGGTGCTTTTCTACCCCTCTCTGGCTGAAGGTTTCAACATCACGGCGGCTAGGGTTGACGAGGACATCATGCACGCGAAAGGGGGCCACTCTTGAACCCTGGGATGGGCCAGGCCGGCCAGCTAGCAAGGTGCTGGGCCGGCCGGCCTGGGCTCCTTTTGGCCCGGCTCGGCTTCGTCTTCCACGACTCTATTCTCCCCTTAAATCCTAAGTTGTGCCCTGTTACAACTTCCTACAGAAATCCATCGAAAATGCCTTATTTCCTGCAAAATAACAATATGCTCCAAAACACAAGGCACAATAAAAAACGAGGTTATTTCAGGTGCCAAACGGCGGGTTAGTAGAAGATTGCTCCCGAAAATGTTATGAAAGCACTGCGAGAAGGTGGTAACTAAGGAGTGCCAACAATAGAACATCAAGGCAATTAGCAAAGTGCTTAGTGCTAGTTTAGGCCAATTATCACATCTCTTAGGTGATTAGCTGTTGGTGTTTCTTAGTCTCTAGAATAATATTTTGCAAGCACACAAAATAACGTGTTGTAGGATTTCACCATGGAGTATTCCAAGGTATCGTGATTTTCCTCAGGGAAGCAAATGGAGTAAAGAATATTAGTTGAATCGAATGATAAGCTTTTATAGTAATGTCGCACACTATCTCTCACGGAGATACGTGGTATCTATCTTCCAAGATATGACCGATATAGGCAAGTCTAGATGACAAGCCGTTAGAAGGTCGCGAACAACCAGCGACACAGGAGACTCTGAAAAGGAAAGAAGTTGGAAGCAATGAGGGAAGAAAGGTTCCTATGGACACTTCTAAACTCTAGAGAAAGCCACCCTAGCCTTAGCCTAGAATATTACGTATTTTCCGGAAAACCAAAACTTACTTCGACGGCTGGAAGGGAAGGATCTCAGAAAGGGATGAGAGTAAGATCCAACGGCAACCTGCACTACTATTATAAAAACACACGAATGTGGTGGGCTATAAAGGATGAACAGAGATATCACCACCTGCCGCCTACCACAACGATGCCGTGGGGTGGAACACACCGTCTAGCCAGAACCAAGTCAGACACCACGTGTGCAGTTGATGCTAGGATTTATCTCTATGCCTTCAAGACAAATTCCCCTCAACTAATAGAACTAACTTGAGCTCTCTAGTCCAGGCAAGAAAACCCGTAAGGAAGATTCCCAACAAAAGAGATGAACTCTAAACTAATTTTGAGGACAAATTCACCGCTGCTAAGATATTTGGACTTGAATAAAAGTGGGAAGACTATGCTTACTCTAAAGATGATAATGCTTTATTGATAATATTCGAAATAAAGGAAAAGATACAAGAGTTTTACTAGAACTCCGAGAGAATACTCCAGAACCTCTGAGCTAGGCTCGACTCAACCCTACTGCCAAACTTTAATCCTACTCTAGAAAAGTGAAAATGTAAATGTAGAGAGAGATATTTCAAGTGTGTCTTTTGGAGTGTGGCTGAGATGTCATTAAATAGCAGAAGCTGGTCGGTTTGTGGTGTGGACCGATAGAACCAACCGCCTTTGCAAGATGGGCCAGGGCTGAGCCAGTGATGGGCCTGTCGGCCAGGCCTAGGGCTAGCCGGACGTGACCAACTGTCTAATGCACCACCTATCCTCCTAAGCATTTGTGATCTTGGCTTGGTGGCGGTTCTGGCATCGGTTGCATGTATAAGGTGGGGTTGGACCAATAGGTAGGCCCGTCAATCCGTGGCTGATCCTTTTGGTGCCTTCCGATCAAACATTCAGTCCAGATGTCTAAGGTTGTGTTTTTGCCTGTTAGATTGTTGGCGTGGCAAGGGTGGCCGAGGTGGCCCGCTGGCGGTCGGGTTGGACCAATAGGTGGGCCGTCCAATCCGTGGCTGATCCTTTTGGTGCCTTCTGATCAAACATTCAGTCCAGATGTCTAAGGTTGTGTTTTTGCCTCTTAGATTGTTGGCGCGGCAAGGGTGGCCGAGGTGGCCCGCTGGCCGGCCATAGGGTAGTCCAGCCGAACGAATCCTGGACCGGTTTTGCTTGGAACCTTATGCAAAAATCCCCATTTATTTCCAAGATGTTGACAGAAAATTGACCGTCAATATTAGCCTAGAGTTTAGTAAGGTTTGCACACCTTTTTGCTTAAAGATACTTGCGCGCACCAAGTGTTATAAATCAGGGGATTGTAGTATGACGAGACCCTCTAACCGATGATTGTGAGAGGGAGGAGAGGCCCTAGGCTAGTTGGCCGTGAAGGGGGCGAGGAGTATCTGCGGAGGGGTGAGCGCAGACCTACTTGTGCGTGGGGAAGTCCTGTGCCCACCGATGGTGTTACTTGACCGGGGAGTTTATGCCCTTACACAGGCATTCCATTGAGAGGGGATCCAACAACAAGGACTAGTGGAAAGCTTGCCAGCTTCTCGACACCTCAGTAAAAATCACCTACCAGGAGTTTGCTCTTTTCTATCCTTTTACTTTCCGCATTTCATACTTGCACTAATTTCCCTATTAGCATTTTCTAGACTTGCCTTGCTAGTATAGAATTGAACCTAGGGTGAAAACCTTTGTAACAGTAGAGATAACAACAAAAGGAGGAAACTTAGAGCACATTTAAATATAAAATAAAATAAAACTTTGTTTGCAAATCCTCTGAACCGACGTCCATGCAAACATAATTCAAATTGTCCCTTGCGCCTCGTGAGGACCTCTTATCAAATAAATACCACTCTTCCCCCTAGCGACCGAAAGCATCTAGGCCTCATGTTGTTGTTTTGGTAATTAATGACAACACTTTGTAGACTAACAATTTCATTGGTGTATATGAGAATAGGTTAGCTCCAGAGTTGGAGATTAAATAAGTGATCAAACCATGGCGATGGTCTTGATGGAAGTATGTGGAGCGAAAGAAAATTGATATGCATTTGAAAATTTTGATTCAAGTTATGATGGAAAGCTCAAGGCAAAGGTAGATGGCAGAGCTTTTATTTTTGCCAGTATAATGGAGCTTAGTGGTGGATCTTGACCGAACTAATAGGCTAGATAGTCGTACTATCGAGAACAATCAATTTCATTTGCTTGGTGAGTACATAGTGTCATCTTGCTCAAACATTTGCATTGCATGCATATAGGATGAAGATATTTGAAGAAGTAAAAAACTAAGATAGACTTCAAAATGAGTTTTGAAAAGGCTAAATTCAATATAACCTTGGATTGTCGGGTCTTGTGTAGGCGTAGAATTATTTGGTTTGGACAGAACTTACAGAATTATATGGTTTGGACAGAACTTACCTAGGGTGCTACGCTAAAATGAATGATGGACAGTCCAACTCCTGGCCACAGACTATCCACCACTAACTTGTCAATTGTGCGTTGTTGGTCTGAACGGCAGACTGTCCAACCCCTGGGGGCGAACTGTTCACTGATCAAATAGTGTATTTTGAATGATGAACGCCCGATAGTCCAGACTTTGTGAGGCAGACTATCCGTGAATTTTAAAACAATCATTTCTAACATGCATTGATGTGACATATAGCTGTTGGGTTTGAATGGAGGACTGTCTGACCTCGTAAGGCAGACTGTCTTCGAAAACTACGTGAGAATGAGTTTGGAATATAACGGTTGGATTTTGGAGTCCCCTGCATATATATCCAACCCCTGTCATGTAGAGGCTCCCTTGGCATCCATTTGAGCAATCTCCCAAGTCCCAACTCTCTCTCTCTCTCTCTCTCTGGGATTGCATTCTTTGTGAGTTTGAGAGCATCCTAATGCATTCTATCCATTGTTTGAGCTTTCTAGCATTAGGGAGGCTTCAAGCAAGCGTCATCAACTTTTTACTCGTAGCAGTTCCTGCCTCTTATATGGTTTGGAGATTATAATTCGTTGAGCCCTTCAAAGGAAATTGTGAAGGAGCTCTGGTTTTTCTCGTGAGAGATCCTTGAGCATATTTCACTGGAGTAGGGAAGAACATCTCTAGTGGAGTCGAGGCGTAGAGAGCTTCATTAATTCCAAGTTGGCATATACACCAAAGGAGTCTTTGTAGAGAAGCAATTGAAAACTTTGAATCCACCTCAACTTGGATTTTGGGTGTCCGGTAAGTCATCGGCACCACGGAAAAAATCATCTCTTATCTTCGGTTAGTTCTATTGCTCATTTACTTTTAAGCAATTTACTTTGAGCAATTTCCTTCCTAGAGATTGAATTGTGCCTTGTCACCCAAGGATTGCAAACCCTCACATAGAGTAGAAATACTGCAAGTAGAATCTCTCTTGTGTTACTAGTTAAATTTACTTAATTTTACTTAATGTTGTGATTTTTAGTTGAAGCGGCCTATTCATCCCCCCTCCTCCCGCCCATAGTCGGTATCCTCGATCCTACGATGTCGAACCTATAAATGTTAGGCCTCTTTCACCATCTTCTTCACCAATTCCATTCCAAACTTCTCTCTCCATGAACTATGGTGAAATGCACCCTTAAAACCTTCATTACTTACCTCTACAACATCATCCCTAATGGCAACCTGGCATATGTATCAGTAAATGTTCGTGTTCTCCGCTCATACAAATATTCTACTTGAGATTATTTGAAAATCTGGGGCATTTCGTTTCCTTGTATGATCTAAAAAATGATAAAATGATATCTAGATTGCCATGGAAGACAACCCGCACTGATGTACTAGAATTAGAAGTGTTTTAGAGAGAGATTAGAAGGAGATTAGGGGGTAATTAGAGCTTGATTAGAAGGGGATTCATACTTGATTGGTTTGTTCTTCGGCTCCTTCTAATACTTGATCTAGTTGGATTCATACACTTGAGTAAGTCTCCAAGTTTTCCTTTTGAGTACTTAATTGCACAATTATATTTCTTGATATTGATTGCTTTTGGGTTAGAATGTTCGCTATTCTGGTGTACGGGACCCTCTCGGTAGGGCAACCCCGACCGACACTGTGAATATGTATTTAAAGTGTAGAGGTGGTGTCTAGACTTAGGAATACCATTCTTTTGTTAGGAATTTTACCAGTACCACGAGGAAGGTGTCAAGGGTGACAACTTTGCATATAATTAGTTTTCTACCCCCTCTCTGCTAAGATTCTATAGGTCACCAAAGCAAGTAAGAGGTAGATGGAAATACATTATTATTAGAATATATCATTATAAAAATTACACTATCTTATGTTCAACTCTTTCCCATCCCCTAGGGGTAATTTATTAAGAAAGTAATTAGACTTTGTTCCCTGTAGATTCGATACCCTGAATACTTCTGGGTGAAATGCTACATCGGTTTTTCCGTACGCTTGCAGATTAGTAAGAGTTAAGGAGCACCAACACCTATGCAGTCACACCTTGGAAGTATGATATGTGCCTGTCAAGTACGCATGGTTGGGCCTAAACTTTCTTGGAACGTTTACATGAATTATGGTGAATGTGTGCAACATTTGCTAAGGGTAAACTGTTATAGCAGCTGAGCTCGCGGTCATGAGCAGCCTGGACCCACACATGATTAATATATCGAAAGATAAATTAAATTTGTTAACTTATGCTGCTGTTGATGATGATGCTTATGGTTTACCTTATGCTTAATTGTGTCAGCATATACTTTATATCTTAGTAATTGTGTTGCTTAATAAAATATGATCAATTAAAGTGTTTAAAAGGAAATTAGTTTAACCAGCCAATTCCATGTTTGAGTTAGGGATGGGAATGGCTTGGCCCAGACTTGGCCATGGCCTTGGCTCCATTCCCTATCCCTCCTCTATGTCTATTGGGTTGGAACCATTTGTTAGTGGATAGAGGGGCTCCCTAGAGACCACTGGAATAGACCGTGGGGGGACATATTTTCAGGCCTCCGTAAAATGGAAACTGTTGTATAGGGTCTGCTGGAGTGCAGTTGTTTTTTGTTGCACTCCCAGAATTTAGGATAGAGGCCTGTTTGGCCCTGAGGCCAATTTTAGAGGCCATGTGGATCCATTAGTTTTGGATGTGGCCGTAGTGGCCCAATAGGTCCTATACGTGTTGGTCCGGGATTCCTATCCATCTATCGAAAGATTTTAGCGTATCCATCTTCCAATTTGAGATCCCATTGGATCCCACAACCCCAAGCCCTACCTCATCTTCCTCCCCTGCCCCCACCGCCAGCCCCTGGATTGGCCGTCGTTGCCCACTGGCCCAGCGCCACCACCACCACCTGCTCATGCTCGTGGTTGTTCGTCGCCGTCCACTGCTTGCTCATGCCCATCGCGTCACCGTGGTGCCCTACGCGTCGGGGTCTGCTTGATGCGTCCCCAACGCTCTCATATTCATGGCACCACACGCTACCGCCCTAGTGCTGCCTCCGTGCGTGGGCCCCTTGATGTAAACTAGGGTGCCCAATCTTCCGAGAGGTGAAGGATAACTCATTGTTGGCGGAGTGAAACACACCGATCTGGCTTCAAATCAGGAAACTTAAACACTGCAATCTTAGCACTACAACTTCTCTATTTATCAACCGTATCACAATCCGATTGACCTCGCTGAGAAGGCTAATCTGTGCCTGCACAACGAAGAACACAAGCAAAAACTTGAAAGAATGCAACACTCAATTATATGACAAACAACATATGAATGATTAAGCACGAGTGCTGGTGTTCCACAAACCTATGAACGGTAAAACTGTATCAAATAGAATAATGTAAGCAAAATCCGAGTCTAAATGGTGGTGTCTGCATTGTTTATGATTCAAGGGCGCCCTAGAATTGGGAGCGACCAGAGGCGGCGTCCTTAGCTTGAGCCAAGTCCCGACACGATACATGGCCCGAGAACGGCCCAAAAAGGTGAGAGAGATATTGCATTGTCGTGGTCACACCAGAAGCAAATCAACGATGTCGTCGTCCCCGTTTCAACGCATTCTTATACGCCTCGTTTCAATAATGGTGAGAGAGATATTGCCAAAACCGTACAGGGGCGCTGGCTGAATCCAACCCGAACGTTCGAGCTGAGTTGGAGACAACTTGTAGCTTGGAGAAGGCTCTAACCTATGCATGTCCATCGTGGCGATGTCCACATCACCCCTGGCCAAACCGCTGCCCATGGTCCTCACCAGCGCACCGAAGCCAAGTCCTCACTGGAAAAGAACCCTAACTCACCGAAGAAGAACCTAGCTCTCTGGAGAAGAAGAGCCCTGCATGTTCAACATCTCGATTCCCTGTGTTAACATTTTGCTTCCTTATTTTCAACAGTTCGTGCAATGGGGTTCAACATTTATTTTGTCCAATCTCAACACGTTCGGCATTGTAAGTCCCGATTGTTGAACGTGCCCAACGAAAATGTAGACCTAGTGCTACCAAGATGTTAAGAGAAATACTTTTCCATTTAGGTTGTTTCCACTCTATTTAAAGTTTATTGGGTCAAATTGGGCTTTAAAGATAGATGGCTTATCAATCTTCCACAAGGTAGAACATCACATTTGACACCTGAGGAAGGTATAGCCCAACTATGAGATACATCAACGGGTACAATCATACATAGATGAGTTTTGGCTGGTACAACAACTCAATTGTCAACTTCTAATAAACGTGATTGACTCAATTCTGGATCATCTTCTGGAATCGTGTAACTGTCAAAAGTGAGTGACTGTTCATCGAAACTATTATAGTCCGAATACTTATAAAGGTTGGGTCGACGCCCGCCTCCCCCAAACTTGACTTGCAAGTTTCCCCTTAAAAAAGAGAGCTCTTTTACAGCGCACAATACTAGTGTCCAGTAGTATATAGTATTGGTTAAGGATAATTTAGTAGTTTACCCTATATCTATTTATTTTTATAATTTTATTTGGTAACAATTCTCACTTTCTAATCTGTAATATAATCATATCAATTCAAAATAATAAAAACATAAAAGAATACTAATTAATAACATAATACATAAATTTTATTTTGTTTTTTAATATATTACACTAATGCCATTAAATTACTTTCCTAGATTACCCCTAGCCCACTATACTACCCTTAAATACTACTATATCACTAGGATCATCTTGTATAGTATACAATTAATCTCGACCGTCAGATCTTTATATACTAGTCCTTTTTAACCGCTAGTATATGGTGGTATTGTGCGCTGTAAAAGAGCTCCAAAAAGAAGGAAGCCCCGAGTCGGTTTACTCTAAATTTGACTGTTTTTATAATCATAAAAACTGGTCAAACTGGTCAGTTTTTTGTGGTACGGACTGTTTCTAAGAACCGGGCCTATTATGTTTGGCACCTTACGTCAGAGTTAACGAAACCGTTGGGAGACCGGTTCCCACGGTTCCCAGTCAAACTGCCCCAGACCGGTAGCGGTTCGGGGCGGTTTGAAACCGGAGAAATTCAAAATTTTTAAATTTAAATTCAAAAAATGGAAAAATATCGTAAAAATTTCTAAAAATACTTCAAGGTCCGTGTAATATGTTGGTCTAAAATTTTTTCAAATATTTGCTGATTTGGTATTTTTTGCGGCAAATACAAGCTAAATCAAAAAAGAAAAAAAGAAAAAATTGTCTGGCCCATTAAGGCCCGTTTAGGCCCTATCTTGGCCAAACCATCCGGCTTACTGCCCGAACCGACCGGCTTACCGCCCAAACCGATCGGTTTACCGCTTGGAACCGAATGAACTAGCAACATGAATTTGGAATTTGTTCGGTGTCTACCGATTTACCACCCAAACCTACTGGCTAACCGCCCAAACCGACCGGCTAACTATTTCAAACCGATTGCACTAGCAATTTGAATTTGAAATTTGAATCTGTCCGGTTTCTAGCGGTTACCGGTCAAACCGGACCGGTAAGCTGCTACCGGTGGCCGACGGTTTGGATGTCCGATTCGGTTTTTAAAACCCTGCCTTACGTAGGCCTGGCTAGTTCTTTTCTCTTGGGGGCTGAAGTATTGTTTGCTTTGTCTTATTACCATCCTAAAAAGACAGTGCCACAAAAATACCGGTGAAGGAGAACCTTGCAAGCTTGCACACAATACTTCTACACGTGCTGGTTCATTCTAGCAGTCTAGCAGACAAGTAGAACCCGTTGAAGTGTGGTACGCAGTGTCAGTAGACGAACACTCAAAATCAGCTGACAGATCACCATAACCTATTTCTTCTAGGGAACGAACTGCGTCAGGAGCGTGGGTCACTAGATCAAGGAGCGGCAGCTCGGCGTCTTCACGTCACAGAAGATCCATGGCTTGTGCTATCGACGGCCAATCGCTCGGGTCATGGTGCGTGCACCAGAGGCCCACGAAGAGCACTCGCCTCATCTGCAGGCCATCAAACTCGCCCTCCAGCCACCTATCTGCCTCCCCAAGAACGGAGTTCTTGCTGTACATGTCCCGGACCCAATTCGGCCTTGTTCGTTTCCGTCGGATCGGGCCGGAATGAGGCCCGTTCCGGCCAGAAATAATTGGCCCTGAATGAAATAGGGTGACATAAAAAAGAGGTGTTCGGTTTGGCCCGGAATGGAATGGATTAGGGCCCGATTCGGCCATTCCAGCCCAAAAACGACCCTATTTCGTTCCCCACCGAAGGATACCGGGAGCAAAACCCTATCTCCGTCGGTGGCTCGAGGCGGCTGCGTCGGGGGGTCTGCAGGCGCCGCGCGTGGGGTGAGTCGCGGCGGCGCACGGCGGGGGGCTCCAGGCGGCGTGTGGGCAGGCTCTAGGCGGCGCGTCGCGTTGAGGGCGGGCTCCAGGCGGCGCGTCGCATCGCGTCGAGGCGGACTCCAGGTGGCGCGTCGAGGGGGGATCCAGGCGGCGCACATTGGGGGGCTCCAAGCGGTGCGGTCGACGGCGACGGCGCCGGCTTCTTGTGCAGCCGCGACGAGCACCGGTTCTTCTTCATGGCCAACCTTCTCCTCTTCTCTCCTTCTCCGACCGATCTGACTCTTGAGTTCTTGGTGGATCCATTCAAGCAACAGGCAATGGCGTGGCGGTGCCAGGCAGGCGAGGCTAATCGAGGCGGCGGCTCAACAGCGCGACGTCAGGATGAGGCGTCGGCAACGGTTGCTCCTTCACCTACGACAACCAGGTTCTCCGCCCCTTTTTCCCCGGTAAAGACTTGGCCCCTTTGCTCACCCTTCCACTCTAGATGTGCAAGATCTTCAGTTGATGCCTTTCTAACTCGTTCTTGGTAGTAGGCCATCCATGATTTATTTGCTAGGGTTCTTGGCAGGCTAGGGTCGTGCAGTAGCGTGTTCTTGAATATAGATTGGAACGGGACGTTGTTAGTTCTTGGGTCTTTTACATCTTTGTTTCTTGATCCTGATAGAGTAGGAGCAATTATAACTGCGTTATTCTTATTTTCGTTGATCACTAGATATGTTAAGTGATGATCTTTTCGGTGTGTTTTGTTTCATTGAATATTCCAAGTGTTGTAACTGCTCCATCATTGTTGCAGTTGACATCATTGCCCCCACTTATTGTTGTTTAAGCTGTAGGGCATGCCTTTTAACTAGTTTTCTATTTTATCCCCAAGGCAATTTTGAGTTGGCCATGATGTCCCTTGGATTAAACATCAGGCAAGTCTTGGAGTCAATATTATTTTCAAGCCATTGAACTGCAGATTACATTTATTGTGCTTTCCGGCTAACTAGTTCTTTGTTCTAACTAGTTTTGACAGTAAAGAGAATTAAACATCAGGCTAACTATGCCTGCTAGCAGTTCTTAGGTATGCATGACGCAGTGTACACCTGAATGCCTGAAAAACCTTCTAGTTTCCTCATCATGGGTATGCATGAGGCCATCCTGCATTCAACCTAAAATATTTCTATCAAACTGTTCTTCAGTGAAGGGCATCTTTCAATTTCTGTGGCAAGGGAAGATTCAAGACCATGTCGGATACAATTTATTTCTATCAGATTGTTCTTTTATATTCTTGCAGAATTATTTCCTTTCGTGCAGAGTCCAATATCCCTTTAATTTCTATCAGATTGTCCTTTTAGAATTATTTTGTTGAACTCTTTGCTTCTTTCTATAATAGATTATCCCAGCATCTCATAGACTCCACCCTCCTCGGAACCAGTAGCAAGTCCAACAGGTACTTCTTTTATGTGCACAAATAAATTTCTTTGATGCTAATACATAGATGATTCAATTCTCTTTAAACGTATACTTGCTAAATGCTAATAGCCTAATACATAGATGATGCTATTCTCTTTGAAAGTATACTTGTTGAATGCTATTTCTTTTTGAAAGTATACTTGCTGAATGCTATTCTCTTTTTCAAAGTATAATTGATGAATGCTATACTCTTTTTCAAAGTATACTTGCAGAATGCTATTCTCTTTTTGAAAGTATACTTGCTAAATGCTATTCTCTTTTTCAAAGTATAATTGCTGAATGCTATACTCTTTTTCAAAGTATTATTGCTGAATGCTATATTTCTTAAGTCTTGCAATGAGTATTTCATTGCGAGACCGCGTTAAGAAGAGGAGGAAGGAAGACGACGATGACTTTATGATGCTTCTTTTTCCTACCCTATATCTTACGGACTCAAGTGGTGGTGGGGAAAAGAAGAAACGTCATACGTCACCTGAAACAGGAGAGGTCAAGGTTCATCGATTGCTTGAGGGGCATGTGAAGAATTGTCAAGTGAAATTTAGGATGGAGCCGGCTATCTTCAAGAAGGTGGCAACATACCTTTGAAGGACAAGGCTCCTTGTCGATACAAGAATCAGAGTTGAGGAGAAGTTGGCCTTCTTTCTATAAATGCCCAGTCACAATGACTCGTATCAGAGTCATGTTTGGGCATAGCAATGACACCTTCCACCATCACATGCACCACTTCTTCAACGTGGTTATTCCAAAACTTTCTCGTCATTTCCTTCGTGCTCCCAATCCTAATCAAGTCCACCCAACAATCCTAAATAATCTCAGATTCTTTCCATTCTTCCAAAATTGCCTTGGTGCTATTGATGGCACACACATACCCATTTCCATATCTCCTGACATGGCTGCTCCTTTTAGAAATAGGAAGGGCACACTAAGCATCAATGTTATGGTGGCATGCGATTTTGATCTCAACGTCACTTTTATTTCTAGTGGATGGGAAGGATTAGCTACAGATGCTAGAGTTCTAAGGACTTTTATGGGCAAGGGCTTCCAAGTACCTCCAGGAAAATTCTATCTAGTGGATGGAGGGTATGCGAATACTTCATCTTTTCTAGCACCGTATCGAGGAGTCTGGTACCATTTGAAAGAGTTCGGGGCTGGACATCGAAGACCTCAGAACCCACGAGAGTTGTTCAACAACCAGCATGCGGTACTCAGAAATCACGTGGAAAAGGGTTTTGGGTGTGGTTAAGAAACGCTTCCCGATCCTAAAAGTTGAAACATTCCACAGGTTGGAAAATCAAGTTCTGATCCCTGTAGCCGCCGTGATATTTCATACTATGATCCGTGTGGCAGAACCCCCCAATTTAAACTGGCTCAAGTGCGCCTGATTACCCTCACTTAGGATAATACCAGTACGCACTTCAAACAGTTTAAACCCGGTAGTCCGTCGAGTGTCCCCGGGACATCCCGAATCATCCACTGACAATATTCTCTCAATCATAGCTCAGGATCAACACCAAGTTGGGGTACACAAAAGACATTACCTTTTTACATAAATACGGAAGGACACGAATTATTACAAACCGAGTTTCGAAGCAGCCTTAAATACAAGTCATAGTGCTAAGATATTAATACAAACTAGTTTTACACAACGGAAGGGATATTATAACCCGAGGGTACTTTATTCATCTAAAGACATCTGGGACCACCGATGCTCTAGGGCTTCTGGCTCTCCTCTTCGCCTTCCTGTTGTGGAGCATCCTCTGAAAAACAGAAAGGGAAGAACCCTGAGTACGAAGGTACTCAGCAAGACTTAACCGCCTTACCAAGAAAAGACTCTCAAGGAAAGATGATTAGGCTTTTTGTGGTTATTTGGCTGACTCAACTTTGGCGGAAAAGCTTACTAAAAAAAATGGGTCCTTATTTGACAGTTATAACTTAATTAGGGATTAACTACTCAACTAAGTTTTTAAATACTTTTTCATACAAGTGATACTAGGCTCAACCAGCATTTTGAACCACTTCTTATATAATGTTCAACTTGTTTCCTCTACGATGTTCAACACCTGATCAAGTGCACTCATAACCAAGAGTTGTGGCGATCCGGATCAATTTACATCCTGCAGGAGGTACCTAGCACCCAGTCACGTACAGTTGCGTCAGCTGTTCACAACAACCTTTCAATCAGTTGGACCAAAGATCGGAAATATTCTTACTCAAACCCGGGAACGCATCCCCACGTGGGCCCCACGTCTGGCGACCACCCCGTGAGTTTCCGATTACGGTCCCGCCTTTCTCTGACCCAGCAAGCACGGGTAAGCGTTATTTCCAATCAACGAGCCAGCTAATCTAATTGGCTTTACTGGTCCCATAACCCAGTAAGAAACCAGGTAGAATCACTTGATCAAACTTTTAAACAACGAATCGGTCCTTAGTTATTTCAACTAGTAGGCAGAGCTAAGGATCGAGCATACCTCAATCCATTCTATCAACTTCTGCCCATTTTCTTTCCATATTAAGCCTTACGTGATTCATCTATGATTAGTGAGAACCTAGACCATCATCTTTTACATACCCTTGCTAAGCATAGCTAAGTGGATATTTCTAATCAATTTATTTCCTAGCAAGCAAAGGTAGTTCTACCAAGGAGTATTTCATGCATCAAAGGTTTTCATTCAACTCCTAACCTAATGCACATAAAGGAATAATATTTGGACTCGTGAACTTCTGAAATGAAATGGGTAGAGATGCTCCGGGGCTTGCCTTGAGCCTCAAAAGAGTTAGCGGTTCCAGAGATTTCTTGAGACTCCGGGGCAATCACCAGAACTTCCTCGTAGTGGACTTGTTCTTCGGGAACTTCTACGTACTCCACCTCCGAGGCTTCACGTTCTAATATACAACGCAAGTCAGGGATTAGAGATGCAACAGTTTTAAAACATAGCACACAAAACTTTATCTCTCGATACAGTTGCAAGCCAACATAACTACCCATCCTTTTCTAAAGAAAAAGTTGTCTTATTTGTCTAGGTGAAATAGTCCTTATTTCTTTTATATTTATTAAAGAAGAATTATTAAGTGTACTAAAATCATTTTCCAAAAATCCAAAACCCTTTATCCCTTTTAAGTGTGCTTGTAAAACATGGATCCTATTTTTAAATACTTTTAAAATTATACTAAATATTTTTAGCAATTAAATTCCCAAGAATGGTATTATTATTAAATCCTAAACAACACAATTTTAAAGGTTTAGTATTTTTATAGCATAAAGGAAAATCTAAGGAAACTATAAAATTTTATTTCACATTTTTCTGATTTTTCTATGATTTTCTATAATTAAAACAGTAAAAAAACATAAATTAAATCTAATTCTAAAACCTATTTGGCTTTCTTGCAGAAACCCCCCTCGGCTTCTTTCTCTTCTACCCCGGGGTCCCTGCCCATGCGAAGCAGAGCTCCCGCGCGGACCGAGCCCCCGCCGGAGTTGACCCGCGCACGCTCGCCGACGGCAGGGTCCCCTGACGACAACGGCTAGCCTAACGACCACCTCACGCGACGGCGCACCCATTGTAGCCCTCAACCCCCGCGGCAAGCTCTAACCCTAGCTTCATGGCGGCTCGGCGGCGATGCTCGATGGCGCTCTGCGCTCCGGCGAACTCACCGCCCCAAAAGGTTCCACAATGGGCTCGCAAGCAACATCAAGACCTACGACGCCTTGTGCGCACGCCAAGCCAGTCCATGCGGCGCTTCGCGCGCTAGCGCCTCACGCCATCCATGGCGGGAGCGCGCGCGGCGAGGACCATGGCGAGAGCCAAGAAGCGCGACCAAGAGAGACGGCGAACAACATCTACCCCGTGAGCACCAGCAACCTTAGACACACCTAGCGCGCGCAACAGCTCGGCCGGAGGGAGCCCGAGCTAGGCTGCTCACGCGCGGCGGCCATGGCGGAGGTGCGCCAGGGCGGCGAACGACGTTCCCAACCCGAGGAGCGTCGCGCCCAGCCAACTAAGCCCCCAAGCATCTTCCTAGATCTCGAAACAACACTGCTGCACGCTCATCTCTCGGCCAAACCAACTGTAACAGCACCAACATGAAGAAGGGTCCTTACCCCGGCGAGACGGCGACGAGGAGCTGCAAAACCGAGCGGCGCGGGTTGTGGAGCGATAGAGAAGAAACAAGAGCGAGCGGAAACGAACGAGGGGATGACGGTGGAGCTTTTGGTGGAGAGAAACAGGGCGGAGAGGGTCGGATGACGGCGCGCGAACGACGGCTAGCCGGCGGCCATGGAGGAGAGCAGAGGAGCGGCGCGGTGAAAAGAGGAGAAGGAGAAACCATCAACGGCGCTTTAACCGCGGTCCGCTGCTGCTGTTGCTTGCCACCTCCTGCTGCGCCTCTCACCGAGCTGTCCCCGAGCGGCCTCGACGCGTGGCCGGCGAACCGACCAAGCGCCGCCGCCGGCCGCTGCCAGCTCTAGCCGACGTCACCTTTTCCCCATTCGACAGTCCAAACAGTGATGTTGCAGTCCAAAAATCTCCGAAAAGTATACTAGAACTTTCAAAACTCCCAACATCAAACTTGTAGCTGGATCAGTGAATTGCATTTCACTTGTTGACACTTACTCCATTTGAGCAAGGATTGAAGTCCAAATCGAGCCTCCAAGTTGCTGCTGTAACACACTTCTAATTCAGAGCCATCAACTGAATTTCTCAAATTACTCCCGAAATTTGAATAGAATATGCATCTGGTGTCAAAAACAAATTTGAAATTCACATTCAGGAGCACAACTTCATAGTTGGAAGTTTTTGCAGAAAACTTTAAATTCAAACTCATTTGTCATAAATTCAGTTCAGCTGTCAGTTTACTGAATTTAACTGAAAACAGTTTCTGAACCATTTTCTTTCGCGTTTTTCTCCTTAATCCAGCCATCTTCTGAGTCTGACTCAAAAACAAAAGTTGTTCCAAATCCTTCCTTTTACAACTTCGTTTTAGACACCTAAGCCAGATAACCCGCAGATAGATCACAATCTCACCCCAAGGATAGCTTCTCACTATGCTTTACCAGAGAAAACCGAAAACAGCTAAGTGCTGTTGTCGGACGGTGAACAGTGCTTTCTTTCTATTTCTTTCTTCCATTTAATTGAAGCATCATTTCCACAAATTTTCTCACCATTTAAGGACAACTAAGTTGCTTATCTTGTGAACTAAATTTAGAAATTCTTGACTTCCGAAAATTCAAAATCTAACAACTTTGTTGACTTTTGGTCAAGAGTTTGCTTAAAGGACTCTTTTCTCTTTTCTTTTAAGCTCAACTCTCCCTCCATCCACCATAACTCTAACACATGCTTAATAGGGGATGTCACAATCCGTCTGTTGAACGGCAATGAGGAGTGGTGGGATAATTAGTACCAAATGGAGACCAAAACAATGGAGATGCCAGTGCACAAGGGAATTCTCTAAGAGATGCCATTGCTCAGCAAATGTGGGCTCGATACCAACAAGAAGGATATTAGTCATTGGATGATTGTACATTAGTAGATGAATAAATGTAACTTAGTAGAAGAATAGTGTACATTAGTCTAGTAATGAATAAATGTAACTTAGTAGATTATATTACATGTATGAATAAATGTAACTTAGTAGATGTGTGTGTAATAATTTACAGCAATGGTTAGAAAAGGCTCAGCAAAACTCCCTCTGATGTCGTCGCCAAAGATATGCAAGTACATGGCTGCCACAAGCTCTGGAAAAAAGAAGAAACCATCCCCCAAATCAATTGGGCCAAAGAAGGCTGTAGGTACTAATGTTCTCCTGTTCTGAATGTTTCCTCAATTCCTTTATGCTTTCTTGAAATTACTAATAGTTTTGTGTTCTGAATTTTGTTTCTGCAGGAAAGCAAAGGGCATATTGGAATCCAACCCTTGAAAAATCACTTGTTGAAATTCTGCACAAGTATAAAGATAGTGGTTATCGAGGGGATAATGGCTGGAGCTCTGAAGGTTGGAATGTCATGGTGAAAGAGTTCTTGGAGAAGAATAGGCAAATCTCCTTCACAAAGGATCAAATTCAGGACAAAGAAGGGCAGTTGAAAAGGGATTACAAGATGCTCAAAGAAGCAAAGAGACAAAGTGGTGCCTCTTGGAATCATTCCAGGAATATGATTGAGGGCTCACAAGCTTTCTAGGACAACCTAATAGTGGTGAGTACTCTATCTCTTTGCAAAGCACCTCAAATTATGGTAGTTAGAACATGTATATTGTTAGCCTGACTTTGTTTTTGAATGTTCAGACATAGCCAAAAATCAAGAAGTTTAACAATAGCAAGGCAAGCTTTCCGCTGTTTGATACCATGGGGGAGTTATATGATGGTAATTACCTTCCTATCCTATTACTTGTTCTATTAATAATGTTCTCTTGCTGCTGTGATAATATGCTTGCTGCTGTAATAACACACTTGCTGTCATGTAGGACATTTGGCTAAAGGGACTTGGAATGTAACATCTTTGGCGTCACAACATTAGGAAGTACCCCTTGAGCAAATTGAAGATGTACCAGCTGAAAAGTAAGATGAGGTAGAAGGCATTGATGACAACATGATTCATGAGATAGAAGATGAAGATGATGAACCGGATGGAAGAAGAGATGAAATTCTATCAAGGGATGCAGAAATTTGAAGATGTAGCAGCAGCTGAAAGAACTGGACAGCAAAGGCCTACGGTTGCACCAAAAAAGAAAGAACAAAAGGAAGAAAAGAAGCCAAGAAGGGGTGCAATGCTAGAAGGAATAGTGGAGCAATATTTTGGTATGAGGACCAAGCAAACAAAAGATGAACTTCTTGCCATGGAGAAACAGGCTAACCGTGGCTCAGACTACTCAATCAAAAGGCGCATCACGATTATCAACGGAATGGACCTGAGCAAGCAAGATAAGGCAAAAGCAATCTCTGTCTTCATCAGGAGCAAGGAGAATAGGGAGGCTTTCATTTCTGCTTGTGAAGTGGGCCCTGAAACCGCCTTGATGTGGCTCACAAGTGAGTTAGTGTAGCAGGTAAATCTCTTCCATCTTTTGTGATTTTCTTGCTTGGTCCTCAGTATAGAAGCATTGATGTGCCTATATTTATAGAATATGGTGTTTGATTTGGCTCAACAATGAGATAGTTTTATTTTCAGAATGAAAGCTAGCTTAGCACTACCTCCCAAACCAGTTCAAGAAGTTTGTTACTCACAAAGTCTTTGAGCCGGAGCTTCTTATGATGCACAACATGTGACTTTTTGTGTTTTACCTTCTGAAAGCATGTGATGGTGCCGCATATCATGTCATTTTACTTCATAATTATACTAGAAGGATTAGCTACACCATAGCTTACCTCTGAACCAAATGGCAGCATATGATCCTAGTAGGATGGGTTGTTTAACAGATACTCTGTATTGCATAGGCCTGTTGTCATAGCAATGAGCCAGCCAGAATGTCATTTGAGTTGTCTAACATGACTTCTATTCTTTGCTTACATATTATTTTCTCCAAACAGGACATACTGGTATGAGATTGTGAACTGAAGTGGCCATGGAGACTCTCAAAAGGCTCTTTATTTTTTTGTTTAAACTATGGGAAACAAACTTGGATTCATGTAATATTTAATGTATTTGCTGTTGAATATTTATATGGCACTGTATGGTCTGGTTACTTATTTTCTGTTGAATATTTAGCTTGATATTTAATTCTGGTAATAGCTCATGGTACTGCTAGTTTTGTACCAGAACGGTCACTTAAACGATCACTGTTGAATATTTAGTTCTGGTAATAGCTCATGGTACTACGACTTGCCGTTGAATATTTATCACAAGCTGTGCAATCCGGTTGCTAGTTGGGATGTGAGGTCATTTGAATCCTGCCGGACTGAATAGAAGCAAGCGAACAGGTTTTTTGTGGAGTAATAAAACCGGTTGGAATGAAATTAATTGGAACAACCGAATCCCCTGGATCCAGTGAAACACCCGGATTCACTGGATCCAGGCCCAAAATCATTCCGGGCCCAGATTCATTCAGCTGGAAACGAACAAGGTCTTCAACAGCACCGGAGTTCCGGTCGGCTACGCCGTGACCCCGGATCCATGTATCCTGGTGTCCCTGCCACGACCTGTGTTGTGGGTGAGGAGGAGTTGGTTCCGCGGTCGACGAGCCTCGCCAAGCCGAAGTCCCCGAGCTTGGGGTTGTAGGAACGGTCGACCAAGATGTTGTAAGGCTGGATGTCCCCGTGCAAGACGAGATGCTCGCACTCCGTGTGGAGGTACAGGATAGCTGAGCCCACGCCGAGAGCAATCTTGTACCTGGGAAGCACAGGAGCACACACACGAGTTCAAGATGATTGGATTTGTATACTGACCAAACTGCATCCTAAAATGTGAGCACCTATTATATATTTACTAGCATATCAACACGTGCTGCCGCACGGGCTAATTAGAATAAATACAAAAATTAAAACTTATAGCTAATCATTATAATTATCTATGGCACTATATCTTAAACACCATACTCTAAAGATACATAGTTATTATTATCTAATTACATTATGTTTACTTAGTCATAATTTTTTCAGATAGCATCACACCTCCATATGTGTTTTTTATTGTTTGAGCTATGTGAACAATATAAAAATTTATTCTTATGTCCTCTCATACATGAATATGACAAAACAATATTAATAATGATAGAAATAGTAATTTAGAATTTTATATCGATGCATCTTAGGATTTTTTTATAATATATATTCTAGATTCAGATTTAGGGGGGCTTGCTACTACACCTCTTTACTTTTAAGGAGGTAATATTTTAATTAAATATGAACCATTCAATATACATAGAGAAAATCAATTAGAAAATATGAACCACTTATTAACCGCTTCCTTAACTACTGCCAGCCACATACGTGCATGCACAACATTACTCCAACTCCTGTCACGTTCGTGCAGAGGTTTTGATTTTTGTTTCTACGTTTCTTGTCATTCACAGTCAAGTTCGTATTATGGACAAAAAGTGACCATGTCGATCACATAGACAATAAAAATGTTCAGATTTTAGATGACAATAAATGGGCATGTCATGTACACGTAGAGAGGAAAAAAAGATGAAGCATCATTAATAGAGAGAAAAACATTCAGGCTATAGGCATGTCACATTCACGTTGAGTAAAAAAAACGTTCAGGCAATGGGCATGTCATGTTAAGGTCGAGAAAAATGCATTAAGATGTAGAGACAAAAATAAAGATGAAGAATCAGCAGTAGAGAACACGGGAGATAAAAAAAAGGAAAAAAGATAAATTAACTACATCTTGTTTTTTTATTGAATCTAGGAATATATTTTCCTAATTTTCTTTATTTTATAAATTGAAAAGCATATAAATAAAAAAATATGGTATTACCTCCTAAGCGGTAATATATCCTGACCATCTTGATCTAATTAAATGGATGGCTCATAGTTATTTTATAGAGTAGCGTAGCAAACCCCTTACTTAGTCACAAATTTTTCACACAACACCACACCTCCATATGTGTTTTTTATTTTTTGAGCTATGTGAACAATATAAAAATTTATTCTTGTGTCTTCTCTCATACATGAATATGACGCAACAATGTTAATAACGATATAAATAGTAATTTAGAATTTTATATTGGTGCATCTTAAGATTTTTTATAATACATAGTCTAGATTCAGATTCAGGGATAGTTTAGATATATACATAGGGGCTACTTCATATTTATTAGTTGTAATCAACAATTATTAAATAAAATATATTGGTGTCCATGTAGGATCCTAGGTGGATATTTTGTTATTTTAGAAAATTTCTAGGATTTCTCTATTTTTTTTAGGCTGTCCATATAGGATCCTATGTGACATCACCTTGAGCCTTAAAAAAGGAACCTCCGATTAGTAATAGAAAGATAAGATATTGGATCAGTTTCTTTCGAGTACATACCTGTCTGGCCAAGCTAATACCCTCTGACGATGATGGAGAGATGCTTGTCGAGGCTGCCGTTGGGCACGAACTCGTAGACTAGCATGAGGCCTCCCTGACCATCGCACCAGCCGAGCAGCTGGATAATGTTCCGGTGCCTCAGCCTCGTCATGACCTTCATCTCGGCCAGGAACTCCCTCCTACCCTGCTCCTGTAAGGCCGATCCTTGAAGCACCTTGATGGCAGCATCACAGCCCTGGTCTCGCAAGAAGCCCCGATACACGGGGCCGAAGCCCCCTCCTCCAATCCTCCTCTCGTCGGAGAACGAGCACGTCGCTCACGGTGGCTGTACTGTATTGGTCCAGAAGGGCAGAGGTCAGGTGGCTGGATGGGCCTCTCACTGTCGAATGACGATCGCGTGCACCAAACTAGGAGCCCTACAGCGAAGCAAAGAGCGGAAAGCAAAGCCAAAACGAAGGCGACCCACGCTGTAGTAACGGCGTGCTTCTTGTGGACCAAGACCTTTCGATGACCATGGAGGTTTGTACCGTCGACAGTAGTACCAAGCAATAATTTCCTGGGTTGAGCAGCACTAACGCTCTCGTTATAGCTTACTGCCATCAAGTCGAAGTCATCTTGAAAGAAGAAACTTGGGATGCGACCTGAACATAGTTTCACTTCCACATACATGTAGGCAGGCGCTCCTACAGCACTAATGCTCTCATTATAGATATGTGTTTCCATCAACATGTAGCGCAAGTCATCTTGAAGGAAACTTGGGATGCCACCTTAACAAAAAAAAGGAAGGCGCTCCTATTGTTCGAAAAAAAAAGGGCAGGCGCTCCTACAGGATGGTCGCTGATTCGCTGATCTTCGCTTTGGACCATGGAAGGCGTAGGCATCAGCCTACTGTTACGGAGACTGAATGGCCCAGCATCGAGAGAAATGTTTAAACCAAGTTGATTAGAGCAAACCGGTTCCTCCCTGGCTCGAGGTGCGCCGTCGACTGCCGCCGTACGGTTATTCACCTTCGTGTTGTTCCTTCCACAGTGGAGGGCCGGTTGATCTTGTTGGCTGGGGAGAGAGACCAGTAGCAGCAGCAGAACTGATGGTTCAGTGGTGTTGGCGATGCTGAAATGGCCGCTGCAGATGTCCATGGGCGAAAGCCAGGAAGGGTGGCTGGCAGACGGGTCGTCGTTGGAGCTGAGGTTGCCGATTTGACGAGCAATCTCTGGGGTGTTGGCCACGGGCGCCCATGATTGTGGTGGTGGTGCAGAGAGCGTGTTTAGAATCAGTGGGATGATTAGAACCGTGGTAGAAGTTGCCAGTGGCGGCATCTCAAATTCACGAGTGTATTGGAGGATATGGGAAGGAGGATTAGAAGAAAGAGATATGGATGACAATAGAGCACCGAGTTTGTACACGAAGATGCCCATGAGAGGAGAGCAGATATTTTCCCTCCCACTGAAGTCAATACTGAATAGTACCACCACTTCACTTCCTTGGAACCGAAGTAACTGGATTTACCATGGCTACAAAGGTATACTTCCAATAATTGACAAAACTAATGCTGGCAACCATCGGTCATAGTAGTAGGAGTATAAAGAGATCATCATGCTCACTAGAGCTAATAGCTGAGAAACGTTATCCATCACCTGAATGATTCAGAGGCTCTCCTGGCTCGGTATTTTGGACCATTGGATTAAAAAATGGATGACTCAGATTCATCTTCTCACTCTACTATAGATCTTCTCTCCTATAAAAGAGGGAGAGGAGGTTGGAGTGTGGGTGGGTGGTAGAGAAGAAGAGGATAGGAAAAATAGAGAGAGGGAAGAAAGAAAAGAGAGATTTTTTTTTGAACAAACAACACTCGACAAGTGTGTTTCTATTAATATAGCAGAAAATACAAGGTTTAACCCTGGGAGGTTATAGCCAGGCAATAAAAAAGAAAACCACAAAAACAACACAGGCGGGTTGGCTGAGGCATCAACACACGCCGAACTCAACAAACACAGGTCGGTCAGATTGGGACATCGACGCAAGCCACACAACAGGTCTCCATGAGACCACTCATCCCGGAGGAGAAGCACTCAACACGGCATACGCAGCCAAACCGAAGACCATCACGGCACCCACCAAACATCCACACCAATGCAATCGCCGAGAACCTCCAGGCGCGACCTTGTGTCGACAGAGAAACCAGAAGACACAGACATCACTGCACTCGTTAGACCACCGCCATGCGGGACCCTCCGCTGCCGCGCTGCTGCAACCCCACCCGCCACCTGACGGAGTGATACCACCGATAACCGGGCCACTCGAAGGCTGCCATGCAGTCGCCACCACGAAAACACAACGCGTGGGGGCCTCGCCGCTTCCGCCGTTGGACCTCGCTCTCGTCGCCTCAGGGACGGGGGCCTCGCCACGCCCGCCACAGTACTCCACACCACGGTTCCGTCTCTATTGTTGCTGTCAAGGTGGGAGGCAATGTTGCCCCACGACCCCAGATCTTTATCGATGCCGAGCCGCCAGTTGGAGGTCGACCTCATCTCAATGCGTTGACCCCGCACATAACATTCGCCGTCGTGCCAGCCAACCAAAGAAGTCGCTTGCGCCGTCCTCCGACGATGTCCCGCACCGAAAAGCCCACCTGAGCTGAGCATCCCGCCAAGGTCCGCTGCAAGCCAAGTTGTCCCAAGATGTCGATGCCGCAATCACCGTCCTCGACGTTGTCCCACACCGAGCTGACGGTTGCCAAGCAATGCCAGTCGCCGCGACAGATCCTCAATGGCATCCGCCTAAAATGAATAACATGTTTTCCTGCTATTGTAATCTTGCACAATATCTAGCTTATTTATAACTATGAGTGAGGTGTTACTTTGGAGCCCGTGGATATGGAGATTTTCTTTTTGGTGAAGGACAGATGATGGTTTAGCAATAGACTTTTCTTTTATTAACCTATTCATCATTTTTGCTTAAGAACTATTCATCGTATTTAAATTGCTGGAAAAAGGTATCACACCGCAATGAAATTTTTCATTAGGATTAGCCGTACATCCACTATGCGAATCCATTAGTTTGCCGGCAAAGCATCGATTACACAACGGTGATGGCGTGATCCGGCTATTTCCGAGTGTCACCACTGAGGCACTCAACAAACATTACAGTGTTGCCGAGAGCCGGGCCGCCGGCACTCCGCAAAAATTGCAGTGTTGCCTAGTGCCGTGTGCACGGCACTCGACAAACTGACTCCTAGGGGCTATTTTTGTTAGGTCACTTTGCCCAGTGGCCCTCGGCAAACTGACTCCTAGGCGGTATTCCTTTTAGGTCAGTTTGCCGAGTGTCCGTCAGCCGACTCTCGACAAATATACACGCATTCGACAAAGTGGTCTGAAAAAATTATATAAATATCACTTTGCCAAGTGCCACCTAGGTTACACTCGGCAAACACTCCTTTTGCCGAGTGTAATACTCGGCAAAGTGTCATGGAATTTTCTATTTTATTAATTTTTTAACGTATATTTTCCCCCACTCAATCAAAGCATCACATGCATCACACATATATCACAAAAATCATGACATGCATCACATATATCACCATAACCACCACAAGCATCAAATATACAATAATAAGTACATGGACATATAATAGTCCACAACCACAAGTTCACAAGTGACGAGCAACAAATTCAAGCACAAGTTCAACAAAGGTCTAGCCAAATGATAAGTGCAACAAGTTTCACACACAATTCTAACTCATGATATTAGCCACCCCGAACCTGGTATACCCCCTGGTGGCGTACCACCTGCATCTGGCGCACCCAGTTGCCTTGGCACCTCGATCAAGCGTTTGCTGGTGACAGACCTTGGTCCCGCAGATTATTCGACCCCACCACTAAGGCTACGTTGAGACAAGACTTAAGGTAAACAAATAAAAACCATAACATTCATACTCACACGGGTACCTGCAGGAGGAGGGGGGACAATCGGCGGAGACTATACTATTGGTGCAGGTACAATCTTAGGCATCAGAACCGGTCATTGCCTAGCTGAGATCTAACATTTTCCATCCATAGCTGCAGCTGCTGCATCCTTTGCCGCTCGGCCTCCCACGCGGCCACCACTTGCTGCACCACTAGCTCCACCATCCACTGCTCCATCTCCTCCCGTTGCCATCTCTCTTCCGCGAAATTGGCCTACAATATGATATGGGAAACTTACAATGAAAAACAAGCGGATACGATAATCAATGAAGAATGAGTAAAGCAATAACATGGAGTGCCTCCATCCGTGACATAGTAGGGCTCGGCCGTTCGCGTATGGTGTTAGGAATAAACGCGCCATGGTGTTGAATCGGTTGTGTGCGTCGCGTCGTGCGTCCACGGCTTGTAGGGTGTCCAGCTCATATACGTGCATGTGTGTGCGTCATGTATCTGTATTTGTTTGCCGAGTCCAGCTTAATCAATGGAAAGCCAAGATGCAGGAGCAACAACTCCGTGGCGTTCGTCGCCGGCAAAACTCTTGTGCTTGTATCTCCCTTGCTGATTTTGTGTTCGTGAGTGTGAGTGAGAGCTAGGTGTTAGGCCAACAATTGGTATGAGAGCAAGGTTATCATGGGATTCGTTCCCGTCGTCGGAGGTGTGCGCTGGTGGTGGCTGGTGGCGTGACGGTGGCGCGCCGAGGTCGCCCGGCCGTGTGTCGGCTTGTGTGCGTGGTCGCCAGTGGTGGTGTTCCGGCAGTGGATTGTGTGTCGGTCTTGCCAGGCGCGTGGAACGGCATGTGTCGCCGGAGCCGAAGAAGGCGGTGTGTGTCGATGTCAGCATGTGTCGCCAGCAGAGAAGGATCTCAGCGTGTGTCGCTGAGGAAGAAGACGGGAGGTGCAGTGTTCATGCCGAGGCCGTAGCGACGGCCGTGGCGAGACGACGACGGAAACTGCTGCAACTCCGGTGACAGCAAGCATGCAACGTCTGGGTGGAGATGAGACACGCTGTAGGGTTCACGTTGAGTCTGGAGGCCGTAGCGACGGCCATGGCGACGGGAGCAGCAGCATCAACTCCGGTGATGGCCAACGCGCGGTGGCGTGCCGGAGACAAGAAGGAGGGCGCTCCTCGCGGATGGCCGACGAAGAACCGGTGTCCTGTGCGTCAGGATGGGTGGTGATATCGCGTTTAGGGGGAGATTGTTAGGAATAAATGCGCCATGGTGTTGAATCGGTTGTGTGCGTCGAGTCGTACGTCCATGGCTTGTAGGGTGTCCAGCTCATGTTCGTGCATGTGTGTGCGTCATGTATCTGTACGTGTGTGTCACGTCCACAGGAGCCTAGCTAGGTGTTGGTACGTGTGTGTCACGTACGGGTATTAGTTTGGATAGAGTCTGTTAGGCAGTTAGAGGTATATAGGTGTGCGTGGTGCCGATCTGCCTGGAGGAAGCCGCGTCGTCCGGGGAGCGAGAGGCTCACAGAGATGCTGCACAGGTCATGCGGATCGTGGCAGGGAGGCCGGACATGGGGGAGCTCCTGGCAAGTCCGTGGCCTATTTGTGGCCCCTTGGTCCTCTGTATTTGTTTGCCGAGTCCAGCTTAATCAATTGAAAGCCAAGATACAGGAGCACAGCTCCGTGGCGTTCGTTGCCGGCAAAACTCTTGTGCTTGTATTTCCCTTGCTGATTTTGTGTTCGTGAGTGTGAGTGAGAGCTAGGTGTTAGGCCAACATATGGTTACGCATGGGTTCCTTGCTCGAATCTCCGAAAGAGTGGGAGTAGAGGCCGTGTCAAGAATGTTGTTGCCAATGAAGAATCGCCCATGCTTCTTGTCGTGTCCCGCCCTCATGACAACTTCCCCATCTATGTAATGGGAAACTGGATCCCATTCTGGCCCATGGACCTCTCTTCCCACCTCCATGTACGCGTTCATGCGGCTGTGGACGGATGAATTGATGTACACCGAGGGCTGGTCCTTCGGGTTGTAGAGACCATCGGATGCCACCTTACCCTTGTGGGCCAAGATCCATGCCTTGAACGGGGTGCATTCCTCATCACCATGTGAGGCCGACTGCAAAAATAAAGTAAGGTTATCTCGGGGGTTGTCTCGGGGGCGACATTGTAGTGGGCCCACGTCTTGGAGGGCTCCAACTTTCCAGCATAGTTAACGATGCCAGGGAAGTGAACCCTACACAAAATACTCACGATGTTGTTGGGTGGGCGGTTGTGGTCAAATGCAGCCACAGTCTCCCAATTCCGACAAAGTGATTAAGATAAATTATTTGTTTATAGTTTGATATTCAACATATGAAATGACAATGTAGTGATGACTTCTAAAGTTACTTACTCAAAGTTACTTACTCATCCTGTTTGGGTCGAATGATCAGGTGTCTTGCAATGGGTATCGGCCATCGTAGAGTTGCGCAGGCCCTCGCAACCAGACTTTGGACGAACCCGAGGAAGTCGAGCCCCTAGCCTCTTCCGCCTCCGCCTGCGCCTCCTATCCATCTTGTGTGGAAGATAGATAAGCAGCCTACCTTTAAAGCCCATTTTGGCCTAAATATTTGTTTCTTTTGAATAACATTATTTTGTTGCATGAGTTGAAAACTTGGAAAGATTTTTATGTTAAAATTAAATGAATTGTTGCATCTTCATAAAAAATGTTTAAAAAATATAATTTAATTAGGATCAAGTATGATTTAGATTAGAAAATGAAGTTGTAATAAATACAAGGCAATCATAATTTAATTTTGATACAAGATTAATGAACTCTATATATTTTTATTTACTAACATTTTTATCGTTACTAGCAAAGACGCACGTGCGGCACACTCGTGTTTAAAAACAAATTTAGTAAAAGAATTCTATATTCATTCATTGATTTTGCCTCATACTATCTCTGATCAATTCAGTTACCCAAAATTACATGCTAAAAAAATATTATGCTATCATATTTAGCTTTATTAGTTAACATTGCTTAACTCCATATGAAACCTGCTTATCCACAAGCATCAACATTGGTACCCATTTATCATGCATAAATGGAATAAACATTAAGGGCTCGAAAGTTCAGACATTTCAGTTATTCATAATATACATCAAATTCATCGAGAAAAGTCATCCTAGTGGGACACTTCGGTGGAGAGAAGGCATCAAATTTTTCGAGAAAAATCAAGGCAGTGGGTCTGTAGGTGGCCAAGATGAACACTCATCCAGTTAAAATATCCAATCTAGCAAGAGCTGGAGTGCTAGACCAGAAGAACTTTAATTTTGGGGCGAAGCTTCAAACCAAAGTGAATCATTTGGGGTGTGTTTGGTTCATGGGATGGCATGGGATAGAGCCAACCCATCCTACTTTTGTTATTGTTTGGTTCAAGAACTGAGGGATAGGAGCATCTTGGAATCGAGAATATACATGTGAGATTCGGGACAGACTCATCCCGAAAAATCGACCGAACGAAGCCATCCCTCGCAGACGGCGTTGTCTCCGTCGTCTTCTTTGCTATTTCGCTTGTTCGTGGCTCCCTGCCAAGACACTGGCATCGACCAGGCACCATAGCCGGCAGGGGCTGCTGGCATCGACCAGATGCGGCGGCCGGCAAGCCGCACGGCGAGGCCGGCGTTGTTGGGAGTGGAGGCCGTGGAGGGGCTTGCTGCCGCCGCTGCGGCGAGCTACGTGGGTGAAGGGACCTCGTATTCGGGGAGCCACGGCAGGTGAGCGTTGTAGCGGGTGGAGGCCGGGGGAGGGGGTGCTGCCGCCGCTGCGACGAGCTGCCTGGGCGAAGGGGACCTCGCATCCGGGGAGCCGCGGCAGGCCGGCAGTGCAGATTGGTACCTGGCCGATGAGCATCTCGACCGACGGCGGCAGGATGCTCTCGTGATTTCACGAGGCTTTCTGATTCGGAACCTTATCCATCGAGAGTCACGGAAGAGAACATAGAGAAAAAAAACGTGGCTGAGGCTGACATGTGGGTCTGCTCGTTGAGGCTGACAGGTGGGCTGGCTAAACGGGAGTTAACGGAGAAGGGATCGTTTCATCCAGTTCCACCCACCAAACACAAAAATAAAACAATTCCATCCCTCCAACCAAACACAAGTATAGAATTATTCCATCCCCAAAACTTAGAACAGTCTCATTCCATCCTACGTCGCTCTCCAACCAAACACACTCGATGTCCATAGCGAGGGTGCCCGACGGGCACATTGTATGCTTGTCATACAATCTGCTGAGCACATCGGATTGGTCTTGACTGCCAGGGGCCGTCGACGGTGGGAGCACGTCCAGGCAGACCGGCCCTCCCGCGAGCTGCTTCCTGTGGCCACCGCTGGCGCACTCGCCGGGGACTGCCCACTGCCCCAACACCGCCAGCGCCGCCGCTGTCCTCTTCCTCTTTTGCCCCACGAAGACCTCTCCTCTGTTGTTGCAATAAAGAGACCTATTTCTTTGCCACCGATCAGACGGATCAGAGAGAGGAGTGTGGTGTTGTGCTCGTGGGAAAGGGGTGAGCAAGGTGCTGGATTGCTGCTCCCAATCCCCGAAGACCCCAGGTAGGCGGAGCTTATGAGCTCGCCGGCGGCGCAGGGCAGAGCTTAGGGGCTGCGAGCTCGCCGGTGGCACAGGCACGGGGTCGAGCTCCGGCGCTCCGGGGCTGCGAGCTCGCCGGTGGTGTAGGGCGAGGCCGAAGATTGGCCGCCATGGCAGAGCACCGGCGGCGGTGGCGGGGCCGAGCGGGTGAAGGAAAGGCAAGCGCGGAGGGTGGAGCTGGAGGGGAAGATACGATTGAAGGAACGACAAGCGTCCGATTTAGAAAAAAAAAGAAAATAATTTTGGTTGGAAGAGAAAATTTGATTTAGGTGGGTAGGAAAACGTGGGTGACAAAAAATATTCGATTTGGCATAAATATTTTCTAAATATCAATTTTGGTGGGTTTGACCTCCTCCTCACCTTCGTTGATCCTTACAGATGGATCCGACGTGAGGGGTACCGCGGGTCCAGATTAGATGAGAAACGTCTTTAATTTACTCGTTTTTTATAGATAGAAATCATGCATCCAGCGTGGAGGCGTCTGGTCGGTAATTTGGAGTCGGACTCGATGCAGCAATCTCGTTCATCGTGCATCCAGATTCCAGGGTCGAGGTGGTGTCCGATCGGGAGTCGGACTCGATACAGCAATCCATTCCTCCCACCGTACCATAAATGGCTGTGCCCTCCTTCCTATCTGGCTCCTCAAACCCTCGCGTCTCGCCGCAGTTTCTAGTAGCTACCCGTCCTGCCTCACCAAATGTTCCTTCGGTTGGCACTTCCGGCTCTTCGGTTGGCACTTCCGGCTCCGTCGCCGGCGCCAGAAGAAGAGCTGCATCTGTCGGACCTGGAGTGGATCGGGCACCTCGGCGACGGCGGCTTCGCAAGGGTGAGCAAGGCGCGCCACCGCCGCACCGGCGAGGTGTTCGCGCTCAAGATGTCGTTCTACCCAGACCCCGCTATGGAGGAGGAGGCCAAGGTGCTGAGCCGCGCCGCCGGGTCGCCGCACGTCGTCGAGTGCCACGCCCTGCTCCGCGGGCCCGCCGGCGAGACCGCGTGCCTGCTCGAGTTCATGGACGCCGGCACCCTCGGCCGCGCCCTGTGCCGCCGCCGGGGGAGAGGGTTCCCCGAGGCGGCGCTCGCCGAGGCCGCCGCGCAGTGCGTGGTGGGCCTCGCACAGCTCCACTCCCGCGGCGTCGCGCACCTCGACGTCAAGCCCGACAACCTCCTCGCCAACTCCCACGGCGAGATCAAGATCGGCGACTTCAACACGTCCAGGATCCTCTACGGCGGCGCCGGGGAGCGCCTCCAGGTCTCCATCACCGCCGGCACGAGCTCCTACTTCAGCCCCGAGAGGTTCGCGCCCAAAGCACGCGCTGGGCCGCAGGGCGCCATGGCCGCCGACGTCTGGAGCCTCGGCGTCACCGTCCTGGAGATGTTCACGGGCCGGTACGCCTTCCCGTCCGATGCGTCTGGTTTGGAGCTCGAGCTGGTGATCTGCCACGGGGAGCCCCTGCGCGTTCCGGAGGAAGCAGAGGCGTCCGCGGAGCTGCGTGGCTTCGTGGCCGCGTGCCTGGAGAGGGAGCCGACGCGGCGCGCCACGGTGCCGCCGCTGCTCCGGCACCCGTTCCTCACTCGCCGCGACGTCGAGGCGTCGAGGCGTGCGCTGCGGGAGGTCATCGTCGAGACTCTGTAGCTGTAGGATCCGACCTGGGGCAGTGGATGCCTGCCATCTGTGTAATTGGATTCTTGAGATTAATCGTGTTCCCTCCCTGGTTAATGGATCTGATAACTTGTTTATTTGATTGATGTAGTTTTTTGTTAACTTGCTTGTGTTAATCCAATTGTATTGGAAATTTTCGCAGCAACAGAAATCATCGATGTGAACAATACTAGTTCTTTGTGCATTTGGTTTTCTGGACTTTTATTACTCGATCGCCTGGATGTGAACTTTGTACATGGCGAGATTGTTTCCCTGATTGAACAGCTTCATCTAACAGTAAAACCACGCAAACAGAATTGCAAGACGAATTCCTCTGTTTGCAGATGGCACGAATCCTATTGCGTGTCTGCATGTGACACGCAGTTGAAGGCTTGCAGCGGACGAACGCGGTGATCCGGCACCGCATTCGTCAGGACGAGGAAAACCTGTTCCTCGAAGTCACAAATTTGCTCGGTGCTGCAGAGGCAAGCCTCGAACTTGGCACAGGAGTACAGCCATGGCCTGCCATGAACGATGGCTGCCAATGGTCAGTATGTGTGCGCACAAGACCAGTCACACAGGTCAGTGACGAGCACACTGTTTGATTCGAAAACATCAGACGAAGGCAGACCAACTACAGCATTTGTACAAGGCACTGCCGCACTGTTTGATTGGAATTATGTATGACACTAAGGCACTGTCTGATTGGAAAACATCACACAGCTTATTCAGGGCTTGTTTAGTTGGGTGTTGTAAAGTTAGCGAAATGTCACATCTATCCTTTTGACACTAATTAAGAGTACTAAATATTGACTAATTATAAAACTAATATACACAGATAGACTCTATATCGCAAGGCACATCTATTAAGCCTAATATGTGCCGTCATTAGCGCATTTTTAATAATGGGTTACTGTAGCATGACAGTGTCTAATGACAAATTAATTAGGCTTAATAGATTCATCTCATGATGTGGTATCTAAGTAATTAGTTTTTTTACTCCTATATTTAATACTCCTAATTAGTGTCTAAATATCTACGTGACAAGTTGGCAAATAAGAACTCAGTCCAGAAAGATGCACTTCAGCATTTCAAATCTCTGTACAACTACAGTAGCTCAATGAGGGGTTCTTGACCATAATACTAGAGGATCAGCAAATGATCCTTTGAAATCGTGGTGGTGATATTTTTTTTCCTTGAGATATCTTAATCCCATGGATACCTTGGGATCAGAGGCGGAGCTCCCCATACAAATACAGCAGGGTGGGGCAGCTGCCCAGCTCCCGGCGAGTAAAGATCCCCTACCCCCAGGCGTTCTAGGCGCTCGAAGTGGCAACAGGGAGGCCGGAGCAGCGTATTTGGCGTCAGACGGTGCTGGCCGCTGGAGGAGGAAGAAGAACTTCGTATTGGGCCAATGGCCGAGTCTAAAGTGAACGGCCTATTTATGTTTTGGCCCAACGCAACACACATAAGCCTCAAGGGATCCCGAGAGGACCACGTCGTCTTACACTCTTACATCAGCTTGTGTCGAGCCCTCCACCTTGACACCGGTTCAGCCGTTCAGCCACAGCGAGAATTAGAAAGAAACTTAGCGTCGCGCAACGCTGGCTGCCGCGACGGCGCAACGCTGGCGGCTGGCCAAGGCATGGTGCAGCTGCCCTTGCCATCAGCTGATCGGCTAGCTACCCTATACAATTTATTAGAGGGGCGTGAGAGCAAGAGAGTGGCAGCAGCAGCGTAGGCACATTTGATGATGCTGTTGCTGAGCGTAGCCATGGACGTGGCGAGCCACCAGAACAAGCAGCAGTGCCTATTGCTGAGGAGCAACATCACCGTTAAATACTCAAAGAGTAGCAAACAGAGAAGGATTTCTGCACTTCTGTTATATCCATTTATCACATAGGAGGCAATAATTGTGACTTGGTGATTGCATATCTATTTATTAAAAATATGCCAAGAGCAACGGCTGGTTGATTCAAGTTTAATTTCTGCCTTTTTATCGAGATATAACATCTTAAACCTTCATATTTGTAATTTAGCCATTAGTATTTTTTTATTGTTGTGATTTCAATATAAATGTGGCATGCACATGCTGTTTGTTTTTAAAGGAGTAATCATCGTCGTGCCGAGTCCGCTCCACCTAAAATTTTGGGCCAGCTCCGCCACTGCTGGGGATACGTGCAAATGAGGCTGTTTAGACTGAACGGTGGAGTCGCTCTTACACCTGGGTGGACCATCTCTACCGAAGCAGAACTCTTACCAAATAAAAGTCGGAGTATGGAAAACGCTGGCACGTCTGTTCAACAGAAAATGCTGGGAAAGCTGTAGCCAACGCCGACCACTGGAGCAACTGATGTGTACTCCGTACATGCAGGTGGGAGTACGTACGCGTGGTGAGTCTTGCTAAACTTTGCTGTATGCAGTGGCGGATCAAGGAAATGAAAATAGTGGGGCTGAATATACTAGAGTGTAGACCAACGTAAATTCATCAAATATTAATGTCTCATATTAAAATAACATCATAGTTCAAAGTAGTTCATAGAGAGATAATGCAAAATACATCATGAAAAAGTAGCAAAACAACAAATGAGCAACTTCTTCACAGACCATAGCACACAAGATAATCAGTGTTCTTCATTTGCAGCAATCTGCCATGACATAAGACAATAAATTAACAAAGTGGCAACTAATAACACCAAAATGAATCTAAATATTAGAAGACAAGGGAGCATACCACAAATTTCTTTTGATACACATATGATGTTTCTTCATTTCTTCAAACCGTTGTATGAATTTTTCATTCCCAATACTTGTACATATTTTCTTCTCGGTGTAGCATATCATCAAGTCATTAAGCCACTCATCTCTCATTTTGTTACGCGAGTCTGTCTTTACAAACGACATAGCTGAAAAAATCCTCTCAACTAAAGCCGTTGTCACCGGAAGTATCAAAGTTAGCTCAATGAGTTTATAAACCAAATGGAAATATGTGTGCATTGTCTTGCTGGCCATTATTTCAGAAATCTTCGAGAGTTTTGCACATCCAGCAAAAAATTGAGTTCTCCTAGCAAGGTTGACAAAGTCTTTAAGTTGCCTGATAACAACAAAAGATCTGCTACATTGAAATCTTCAACATAAATTTCAGCAAGTCTCACAAGCTCATCCACATCAAAACTAGAGAAGTTGTTCCTTGGATTAAGAGCAGACATGCATACTAACAACTCTGAACTAACTTCATTGAACCGATGATTCATTGTGACATGATGGCATCAATGGCAGTGAGGAAAATCTCAACATTGTAATAATGCATGTTTGTTACCTTTTGCCTTCTACATGCGGATGTCCCTCTAGCACTTACTTCCTTGTCCATATCCGACACATCAATCAGAGCTTGTCACAAAATAACATCTCCCTTTTGAATAATGGCTCCCAACCATTGCCCCTCATATCCTGCAAGCCATCTCTCACATCCATAATAAAATTCATTGCTAATAACCTAAAAGATACAAATGTTGAACAATCTTTAAACTAACAAACATGAAACATTCAAATTTCCAAACTCCAAAGCAAAATTAGATGTAGAAATCAACCTTGTTCTGCAGCCTTATTCTTGCCGCCTGCCGCGCTCGAGGGCTGTCGTCTTCTGTCGGGCGTCCCTGCCGCCAGCCGCCCGGCGACCTGTGCCCCTGCTGCCGCGGGGGTTGAGCACTGCCCTCCGCTGCTGGGGGTGACCAGGTGATTGGGTGAGGGAGTGGGCGAGCGGTAGAGCGACTAGTGCCACACATCGTCGTCTGGTCGAGGTCTCGGGGAGAGGGTGTGGCACCGAGGGGGGGAATAGTGGGTTAGGGTTGCGATTGGGGTCCTTGGGGATTTGGGCTGTTGAGCAGGAGCTAGAAGTGGCCGACAGGCCGAGTTAGTTGTTGGGTCGTCCTGATTTTTGGGCTTGTTCACTTTTCACTTAGCAAGGAAGCCCAAGCTGGCCCAAATCGTGAATGGATTTCCTTTCTTCAACCTCCAGCCATCCAGTGCGCATCCAAACCCCCTTTCTTCCACGTCCAGCACCCCCAAAGCTTCATCCATGGTCCAAAAACCTTAGGGGGTGGGGGGCTCCCTTGGTTCGCTGGGGGTAGGGGGGCTCGAGCCCCCCTGCACCCAAGTTGGATCGAACCCTGATTTGGATATATATGGGCAGGTACAAGATTGCGCTAGACTTGGGCGCCGCCATACTCTACCTCCACACGGAGACCGATCGGTGCGTCGTGCACGACAACCAACATCAACCCAGCTAACATCATGCTCGACATGTCGGCCAACACCAAGCTTGGCGAGGTTCGTCAACCACGGAGCAAAGCCATGTACAACGCAGGTCGTTACGGGGACCTTGGGTTACATAGGCGCAGCACCGGGTCAGACATCTACAACTTTGGCGTCATGGTTCTCGAGATCGTCTGCGGCGGCCGACCAACCGGGACGGGGCAGGGGCAGCCAAAGAAAGAAGCATCAATAACGATGCTGGTGAACCGTGTCCGCCTCATGTGACCGGAACACCATCCTCAACGCCGTGGACGGGAGGTTGTGTGGTGCGTTCGACGAGCGGCAGATGGAGCACATGCTTGTCACCAGCTGGTATGCAAGCCCTAACCGGAGCCTGCGCCCGTCCATCGCCCAAGCCATGGACGTCCTGCGGTATGCCAACTTGGTGATACCAATCCTGCCAGCGGTTGGGCAATGCGGGAAAATTCATGTGTTGGAGGAACTAGCCTACGGGGGCCATTCGGCAGAGGACGATGGCAATGGGTCCACGATTTCATCTTCATCAAGCGCATACCTTTCCCCTGAGGACTCCCAAGTATCTAGACGCAGTTACATGGAGTGATGATACATATCGTCATAGTACTACATACTTTGCAACACGGTACCCATAAATGTTGTAGTCAGCTTGTAGGTTTCTTTTAGAAACGTCGTCCTTATTAGGCTGCTGTAGTGTCCTTTTTCAGAAACATTTTCACATTTCTAATCTATATTTGTTGTATTTTTCATCAATTTGGCATATGAAATGACATTTATGTCCTTCTTTATCTATTTCTACCCCCTCAAGGACAAGAGAGCCCTGCATTTTCAACTTGTCCCTCCTGCACTGCCCCCAAAAAGTAAAAGTGTCATCCCTCCTGCACTGTTGCACACCTCGCCTAGCACCGTTGCACGAGTTGGGATTAGAGGTATTTTGTGGGCAGACCAAACCGAAAAAGGCACGGTTCCTATGAGTAAGGTCAAGCTGAGTTTTTGGTCATGCTTGGGTCAGGCTCAGGTTGAGTTTACTTTCTGGGTGATAAGTAAATAATATAAATTGCGTGGGCTTTGGTGGGCCCAAAAAAGTTTGGGCCTAGTATTCACTGAACACGGCATCCCATGAGGAGCATGGGTTTCCTAAAAAAAAGATATGAGGAGCATGTGTAGAGAAAAACACACCGTGCTCGGGCATGTCCAGTCAGGCAGAGTCACAAATGTTTAGGTCTAGTTGGGATGATTTATTTTGAGTTAAAATTCAATAAATTATTTTGTTTCGAGAAACAAATGTCCAAAAATTATAATTTGTCCGATGACGTGTAGTCTAGTTTGGGTTTGCAATAACTTTTCCATAATAACACAAACCTAATTTGGATGTACTAGATTTATGAATTACAGTTTTTTTGTTGGGTTGGGGGTTGAATATTACAGTTTTGTAATGCTTCTGCTTGTTACCCGATTGGACCCAGCGAACTCGATCGTGCTCAACAATTCATCCGTGCCATAAATCTGAAGCCCTTCCATGTTTATCATGAAGAAATACGGTAGGATTACTAGTAAGATTTATCTTTTTTGTTGAAATACCATAAGCATATTTTGTTTCGTAGATATGCATAATCAGATGTGTACTATATAATATTTCAACACTAAAACTGTTCATGTTACAGATAGATCACCATTTTGTGGTTAGCCAAACTGAGTGGATTCATTGTTATTAACTTTTGACATTGGATGTAATTACTGAGGCATGTTCAGCGAATCCTGATTTTTTTCTCGCCCTGCTCCTAGACATATCACATCAGTACGGTGGTGTCAGTTGCGTGTGTAGAATTTCCCGCGTTTTTGTACATTTATGCGCCATTGTGATAACATCACCAACTTTTGCCAACTTATTTTGTCAACTTGTCACATCAAATGTTTGGACACTAATTATAATTAGTAGTAATAAACATAAGTGAAAAAAACTAATTACATCATTAAAATACGCTAATGACGGCCTATATTCGGCTTAATAGATTCGTCTTGCGATGTAGAGTTCATTTGTTTAATTAGTTTTATAATTAATCTCTATTTAATACTCCTAATTATTGACAAAAAGTTGGATGTGACATTTCGCCAACTTTTACACCCCCAACTAAACAATCTCCGAAATTCTTAATCGAACTTGTGTTCCATCAACAGGTTTCGCGCCATGGATCCGTTATCCGGTTTTCGGAGCCCACCCTTTTTGAAGATCCAAATTCTCCCATATCGGCTGGCAATCTGTTTTGCACCCTAAACAGTCTATAAGTACCACCGGCTCCATCCTCAGTCAAATCAGTTCTCCCACAACAAGCATCACCCCGGTTATAGTTTGGCACATTAACTATCAATCGTCCAGTTGAGAAATCCCCCATTATTACCCCATTTATTGATTCTAGTGTTCGTTTTTGTACACCAAGCGTATTCATTTTTTTCTCCCATTAACCGTGGCATGCTCAAAGTGATCCATAGGTTTGCCATGGAATCTCCATTCGGCAAAAGTACTCCTGGATGGGCAAGCCGGGCTAAGAGGACTTCTCAGGAAAATGTTGCATGCACCGACAGACCTGGAGCCAGCTAGAAAACATATTCATTTGGCTATCCAGAATTATTCGATGACCTTGGTTGTGTTGTTGCATCGTTCTCGATTAATCAAAAGCAGTTAATTCGTAATGCGGGTTTCGGTACTTTCACGATGTCGTTGTTAATGCATGGCTTGATAAGCACTTTTGCAATTGGCTGATGCTCAAGGTTGACACCCAGGCTAACCAGCTAACTTTTGGCTGTGGATCTAGGGCACAGATATTTGCAGAAGACATAAACAAGGTAATTGGTTTGCGGTGTCAAGGAAAGATGGTATGGGATGCTTCACTTGATAAGTCTAGTGAAATGCGGAATGGTCGACACGGATATAAACCCCAGCGATGTTGCTAGGAGGCAGTTAGTGTCAATGGGGCCAGATTTGACAGTCGACCAAGAAGAGTATTTTGTCACCTCGTTTGTGGTATACGCCGCCGCTTGGTATACGCCGCCGCTTGGTTTTCCCGCTGTCCTGGGGCGCGCTGGATGCGTGCGTGAGTCGAGTGGCAGCACGCACGCACGCACGAGAGACGATTATTGGCACCGCTTTAACTCAGTCGGATCACGTCATTATAGAAATTGACCCGAGTTGTTTTCTTGCTTCAGTTCCTGGCAGGTTTTTAAGAACCCTGTGCCGTGTGCTGACAAAAACAAAAGGCCGTGCTTTGGAGTTTGGACGCACTAATAAATCGCTGTTAACTTTTTTCTTCTTCTTTTTGGACTGTTGTTATCGATCGGTGACACCGTGACAGACTGACAGGGCGGAGATTAAAAAAAAAAAAAACTTGTGCTTGCTACTGCAGCACTACTCTTGCTAATCTCGATTTTGACACACGCTGTATTATTGTGCATTCGAGATAAAAAGTTAGGCTCATTGACTCGATTTTGACACACGCTGTATTATTAATATTGTGCATTCGATTGCTTGCATTATTCAGTGCACTAGCTAGTATGTAAACCTACACCCAATCGATCAGCTTATTTGCCCTTGCCGAGAGAGAGAGAGAGAGAGCTCGCGATACGTCAATGTAGCGTACCCGACAAACCTTGAGAATATGATCGACAGGAAAAATCCGAGCACGGCTGGCCACGTCACTTCTTAAACTATATTAGTCCATGTAACAACGACTGTACATGACAGCAAAGTTGTAAGCACAACGATCATCAAGGTCACCCTGCCACCGACACAGATAGCACTTTCTTGATGCTGTTGTTGATCAATGTTGTTTACCTAAAACCCGGGACTGACCAAACACTTCTTGCTTCTTTAATTTTATTTTCATCGCAGACACGGTGTCACCAAATTCTGTTATTGGGTTTGACGTCTCCTATCAGGAAGTATGCATGCCTACACCACCAACAACCACTCAAACTTCACCAGCCTACCCCAGCCCACCGAGGAAAGCGAGGAAGCCTTCTTGCGGTTTAATTGGCGATGGTATATCCCAATTCATTGCTGCAAAGGATGCAATTGAAGAAATCGACCTCAACGCTGAAGCACTGGAAGCGGACCATACCAACTCCCCTATAATCCAGAAGCAAGCCAAGCAGGGGAAGTATGCAAGGAGCCCTTGGGACTTCACCCCAGGTGGCAGTCCATTTGATTACATGAACGCAAATTCTTTCTTCTCATGGGCTACCAGCCGGGAAAATACAGAAACAAGGTCAGTGTAGAATTTGTAGTAAAACTGGAATGTGTTTTTTTCTATCAATCTTCCTGAATTAGGTTTTGGTTAATCCACGAAGTCCCCAAGCTGATTAAGATTGATGGCAAACACCTGTCAAATCAGATCGGCGATAATTACAATATCACAGCGGACACATGCGATGCATTTTTTCGTTGCATGGCTCAGAAGGACGCAGAGATCTACGGGACTGAAGCAATGGTTTCCTGGCGGCATTATTTGGAAGGGTTTTTTTGATATATGCAATTGCAATTTTTTAACATCGGAGATATGCCATTACAATTCGACTATTTGAAAATATGTCATTACAATTCGATGGTTCACCGAAACATGCCATTTTCTACGCTTTCCACTACGTTTGGCCCACCTGCAGGCGACGTATACGTATCTGACATTTTGTATGGTCCAGTTTGCCCCTAACACATCTCTTTTTCAGTCACTTACAGATGAGGCCCACAGGTCATCTCCTTCCTTTCTTCCCCAACCCTCCTCTCTCTCTCTCTTTCCCGGTGACCTCGCCGCCGTTGACCACCACGAGCCGCACCGTCTGCCCTTTCCTTCGTCGAGCGACGTTGAGGAGCGTGGGCGGGACGTCACCGGTGAGCGTGTTCCCGGCGAGGTCGAGGTGCTGCAGGTGTTCGACGCGTTCCAGCTCCGGCAGCAGGGTCCCCATGAGATTCACGTTCGGGAGCACCAGTCTTATCGCCCGCGACACTGTCACCGCTGCCAGCGACGCGTTGAGGCCGGCCATCACCGCCGCCGCCGTGGAGTTTGCACAGCGGGGCAAAATCAAGCTCTGGTCCACATGGCCGAATCGACGAGCAGTGGGGCAAAATCGAGCAACCACCAGCTCCATTTGCATCCACCCGGATCAAATGCAGCAGGGAAAATCAAAATCGACATGCTGCAGCAGGTGAATCAAGGCCCACACATCCATATCGGCATGCAACAGGTGAAAATAAAGCTCTCGTGCGGTGGGCCAAATCAAACTCTCGTGCGGCTGAATCGATGTGCGGCAGACCGAATCGAGCTCTTGAGCGGGTGGCCGTAGCGGCGGCGAGAAGAGCGAGCTCCACCGCGTCCGCTCATCGTCATGGCTCGATGGCCGACGGCTCTGGCCCCGATGGCTTTAAACTGAAATTTGAAGGCCCACACATGGCCATGGTTGAGCTGCAGCCGCACGCCGAGAGGGTCCCAGGTGACCGCTCGCCGCGACTGCGAGGAGGAGGCGGTGTAGGTCCCGGCGCCAGTGGGTCTGGCAGCGGCCTTGAAGAGGGGTGAATGGATCTGCAGCCATGGCCATGGTTGAGCTGCAGATAGGCTGGGGAAGAGGAGGATGGAGGAAGAAGATGACATATGGGTCCCACATATAAGTGACTAGAGAGAAGAGTTGTACCAAGGGTATTTCGGTCCATACGAAATTACATGTCCGCTGTGTACGTCTGCAGGTGGGCTCGTCGTCTTTGCAAGCGTAGAAAATGGCATGTTTCGGTAAACTGTCAAATTGTAATGGCATATTTCCAAATAGTCAAATTGTAATAGCATATCTCCAACCTCGGAAAATTACAATGGCATATATCAAAAAAACCCTATTTGGAAACCGTTTTCGCGGTAAGTAAGAGTCTCAGTTGCGTTTGTAATCCTCTAACATTGAGCCGTTAACCATAAGGCATCTTATGTTATTAAAGGTTAAGGCGCTCGAAGACCAGAATTTCACTTCATCCACATCTATCAGGAACCAATTCATTGGTCCTCACATCACTTACGATCTTTCACGCTGCCAGATGGTACGTCCACCTTACTTTCTTGCGCTAATCTTATCATCAATTCAGCTGATATGTTGGCCGTCATTTTAGCTTTCACATTACTTCTTTCACCAATTATCTCCAATTTCTAGTTGCTGGCTATGGTTGAGATACAGAATAGTTGGGCTTGTATAGTGTGGGACATGAGGAGGAGACAGATAACTACCTTTGCAGCTCCGCACCATGTCCCAAACCATGGTGATGAATGGGTAGCCCATAGGAAGGCCGTCTCTTGCTTACACTTAGCCTTGAAGCACTCTTCAAGGGCATTCTATAATGGATGGGACGTCAATTGGAGCGACGACGCGAAGGTGTTCATCAATGCTGCCAAGTGCTGCCATCATAAAACCCCAATAGATAGGTAACGTTAACGACGGCCAAGGTATGGTGGAAGGAACAAAATTGGCTTGTATTTCTCTTATATTTACTTGCCTGCTGGCAGGAACAAAATCGGCTTGCTCGCCCTACAGTAGGGATGAAAACGGATCGGATACAGATGGATATGCCCGAATACGAATATAAATATTTATTTTTTTGCCCGATCGGATCCGGATACGGACAGTACAAAATATGTCGGATATGTATCGGATATTGATATACATTACATATCTGCAATAAACATTCAACTTTTGTTATGCAGATACGGATACGGTCGGGTATCGATTTTCCGGTTCTGGATACGGACTGTACCATTTAAGATCTTAGGACCTTCAGTCGGTCGGTCGGACGGGAAATATTCATACCACTTTCATCCCTACCCTACAGTGACTAGTAAACGTGACTAGTGGGGTGAGGGGATGGTGGTGGCTGACCGGTGGGGGCCTCCCCGGTTTAAATATATTTTTTTACTATTTTTTTGGTGCATTTTGGCGTTATTGAAAATGGGTACTACAATAACGCACATGATGACGTCTCCGCCCGTTATTACAATGATGACGTCGTATGTCCGTCATTACAGTGGCTATTTCTAATGACGGGCGTGATGACGTCATCCTGCCCGTCATTGCAGTGGCACCACTGCAATGACGACAACTTAATAACGGACGGGATGCCCGTCATTATAGTGTCATTTTGCCCGTCGTTACAGTGCTCGATCGTAGTAGCGAAAACCATTCGATGGTATACTGCGCGAAGCTAGCGTACAAGACGTGGGAATAATCAACATTCCCTTTTTTTCATACTGGTTTCGAATGCAGTCATTATGGCTAACTCACGTGCGTTTATTCTTGATCAATAGATGGAGGATAAGACAAGGCTCAGAGGAATGATACTTTACAACCTCATGCATATGAAAGACAACAAAGGCCAGTTGCCGGAACAGCTTGTCCAAGTTATTGATTGAGTTTATCACAGCCGACACAGTAGCAACAAAGGCGGTGTGGTCTATAGGGCATCATAGTTCCCGGCTTTATGGAAGGCTCACACCGGATGTATCATTATTCTGTTGCAATAATTTAACCATAATGCCATGAGAGCTGCCCTTTTGTCTTTCATAATCTTCAGTATCACACTGTTTTGACCTAGCACCGTATCAGCATGAACATGAATTAAGAATTTCAGTTAACACAATCTGACATGACGTAGTCTTGCACCCCCGCACACTCGCTTCTTGGTTTTTTGAATGGGTTTCCCTCATCGCAATTTTCCACCTTTTTTTAGTGCAGTGTCAACTTGATATATTGTCAACATGGGGCATGATTCACTGCTCTCATGTGACCTCGATGTTTCTTTACTTTTTCCGCGTAGACTCTAAATTTACGTCCATACCCCACCATTGGGCAAAATATGATTATAGTCTAGCCGACAATTTATATCTTCTATTTTTATTTTTATTTTTGTATGTTCCACAATGTTTAGATGTGCATACGCCAAATTTTATCCTTATTTACGGATCTAAATAATTTTATAGCTGCATTCCTTAATACATCCGTGTAGGGAAGAGGAGACCGTAATAGAATATTTCCCGTCCACTAAAATCTTGCCTCAGTTTTCATGGCCTACCAGCCCTTGAGCTCTGCTCCCTCCGTCCTAAAATTCTAGATCGCATCCAGCATATTTTTTACTAAGAGGTATAAATATTATACATATATTTCTGCAAATCGAGTTAAAGTTAAGAAAGTAACAACTGCACGCATCCCCGACATCATTTAAAGGACAGAAGGAGTAGATCCCATCAAGCATATTCTTTTAGGGTGCGTTTAGATTGGGGAAAGATTCCCCGAAAATACACTGTTCACCAAAAAACACTGTAGATGAATAGTGTTATGTGAGTAGAAGGGATGGGATGAATAGTGAAAAGTTGGATGAATAGTGTTTTTTTGGGAATATTTGGGAAACTAAACGGGGCCTTAATAGTAACCTAACATGAATCGTACTTGTCTTGATGTGACGTGATCTCAAAAGTTGTTTGCTCTAGTCACATCACCATGCAGCCGGCCAACCAGGCAATAAAAAATGATATGAGTGGTAATGGTCCATATAATGTGGTCAGGGCCACTACCTTTCTTGGGAAACGCTTCCTTGTCATCGAGTTCCAATAGCAGGCGCATTTGTCGAGGGACAACTCAGTAAGTTCCGTCCAAACTCGAAGTATCTTGCGCTCTAGTGTTTTACCTAAAAGAAATAAATTATGCACTTATTGTGAAATTTTTGTTCTTTACCCCCTTCTCAACACAGCTGTACACCTTTTGTGCACCCATTTTCGTCCTTTTCTTTTGGATCATGTCCGGACATTGCTTTGTTTAGGACATTACCAAGCATGCAGCATTTTTTCTCCATGTCTAGTTTGTCTAATGCTCATTTTTGCCAGGTAAACTCATAAATGGCCGACCGAACCATGCACCTTGTACCATATCAATGCGAGCAACGAAAAGATCTCCAGAACAGCAGCCAGGATGCAGATCTCCAGGCTGCCAAATGTGTGCATCAAAAGGACCAAAAGATTCGTACACGTCGGGCTGTCATGCAGAAACACGGCTTACGGACCTCTCGATTTCGTGGCGTTTCCATGTTAAACAAACACCGGACGCGTTAAAGTTTTCGGTTTTTTTCTATTCCACCTACATGTGTTAATAATACCGTAATTTGCTTACACATCCAGGCACAGATGGACCCGTAGGTATGTATGAGGCAAACTTGTGGGACAACGTTTCATAATGATACCCGGTCACGGACGTAAAGGGAGGCAAGGTATTTTCTTTGTCTCATTGAATTGGAATATATCTTGTTTTTATATTTAACCCAGCCCTGCCGTCGTATGTCTATCACCGTGGCGTTCAACACAGTTTACTTAGGTATCTCGTCTCATTCAAATTGTTTCACCGTTCCGTATCCTCATTTATGTTTGGTACCTTGTAGGTGGTTACGATACAGAAGAAATGGCAGCCCGAGCCGTCGATTTGGCCTCCATTAAGTATTGGGGTACCACTGCATCCACTATTTTCCCAGTAATTGGTTACACTAACAATTTTATTGCATTGGCCCATATTACGCACGCACAGGCCCAACAAGACTGATAGAGATATATTTCTTATATGGCACCAGATTAGCACATACGCAAAGGAGATCGAGTTGTTATCTAACATGAATAAGGTTGAGGCCATATCATGGCTAAGAAGGTTTTTTTTTGTTACTTGAGTAATTACATGTATTTATTAACTGCAGGACATCTAGTTTTCTATCCACGTTTTTTTCTAGTACTAGCACATATGCGGCGTTGCTACGGGTAGGTCCAACTATTTTCAAATTTAACTTTGGTTAAATATGGATTATATGCTGTGATTAAATATTTTTCCTGGATCATTATTAGGTGACGACATGCATAATAGTCTTTTATAGACCCATAGAAAATGAATATCAGTGGATTAATTAGCTTACGCAGTGCATGGTTCCATTTTCGTACACGTAGGTCTGATGGTGCATGAACTGCAAAATCACCGCATTACGTGTGGGTCCCATGGTTCATGAACTCAAGCAAAATCACCGCATCCCTTTATCCTCTGTCTGCATCTCACATTGCTGTTGTCCTCTCTCTGCTGTAGCCCAGCCCTCTCTGTTGTAGTTGTAGCCCAAAGGGATTCGTAGCTGCGATGGGAGCCGGGACTCATCAAGCTCGGTGCGAGCGCAGCTCCGTCAAATCGATGGGCAGCAGCGGCGGTTGTAGGCGGCCATTGCAGCTCCAGCAGAGGGGCAGCTCCTCCGTTCTCTCTTTCCCCTTTCGCTAGCCGAGGTCCTGCTGGAAGCGATGCTGCGGAAGGGCCTCGACGAGGCCGCCGCCAGGTTGGAGCCGCAGGGGCACCACACCAGCCGGGCAGCCGTCCCACCGCACCTCCACTTGCTTGGTCGACCATCTGCTGCGCTTACCATGCTCTGCTCCGTGCACCATGGCGACCGTGAGCGCCGGTGGTGTTGCCCCCTCCTTCACCAGCGCAGAGGTCCACACCACTGAGTCGTGGGATTCGGGGACCACGACCGCCCAAGTCGCTCCTCCTTCGCGAGCTCTGGCGGCCGTCCTCGCCCGTCCCCTTGCCTCGGCGGGCGTGACCCTGGCCCTTCCTCTGTGTCCCCCATGGATTTGTGTTCTTGCCGTGCCTGCGCCGGTGTCCACCTTCGATTTTACCAGATCGATTTGTTAGAGTGGGCGGCGGTGGTCGCGGTGACGCGGACGGAAAGAGAGAAAGGAACAGGAAGAAAGCGGAGGTTGCTGCCCCGCAGGCGGAGAAAAGGAGGCAGGACCTGGACCGCAGGAAGGAGGCCGGCGCGAACGGCGGCGAGGCCGTTGGTCTTTCGTGCAAGAAAGTAGCGGAGTCGAACCGAACGTCGAGAGGAGGGTATGTCTGACACGTGGGTCCCACGACGGACCAAAAGTGGGCAAAATCATTGCTTACTTTAGAAATATACTGGCAAACATGCCCGTACGTTGCAACGGGCTTTGGGCCACCCCAGCAAAACTTACATGTGGTAGATTGACGCGGAGCTGTGATCCCGCATATCTAGCATGGTGCTCGCTTAGTCATCCGGCCACATATGGAACTCGTTCGATCATGAGCTTGTCTAAGCGCCAGGGAGCCACACGCTCGAGGCTCAATCAACCGACGTGAAGTCGTGGCTCATGCGCTCATGCGACTGAGGGGAGCAGAGCAATTGGACGACCGACGTGGAGCTTAGTTGCTCGCCTACGTGCATTGAAGCTCGCTCCTTCGCATGTAGTAAAGCTAACGTAGTACGCTTACTCCTTGCGAGATGGAGATGACGGCATCAGAGCAGGATGACCTCATTAACTTGATTTAGATGATGAAGTCATTCCGCATCTAGAGAGAATATTTACCTTGAGACACTACATCTCACATTTCCTCAAACCACACATCTTGAACAATCCTATCCCACGTCGAGTCGTGGTCCTTCCATACAAACACGCTTAAAAAATTGAATACGAGAATTGCATTCCATAGCTAAATTTTGAATGGGATAGTGGTCAGGTAGCCGTGTACATTTAGTCAGAGTCACAAGTAGTGGGTTCGATGGCCTGTATGTCTATTTTCTTCTTCGTTTTTGCTTTTCCTTCTTTTTTTTCCTCTCTTGCTTTTTTTTTTTGAGATAACTCGTCTCTTGCTGCTATATCGGAAAACATACATACGGGCTCCATGTGCTTGTGTTCCCTGGGCCGCAAGGAAAGTTGCAGCCCACTCGTTGGGCATCGCGTGGTGCCCCTGGTGTTGTGTGTGGTAGTGCGTTTGTGTTATCTGGGCGGCGAGGAACAAACAGCCCATGAGCGCTAGCAGTTCTATCGCTGCGGAGCTGGAACTCGAATCGCGGTAGAGTTCCGTTTACTCCCACCTCGACAGAGCAACGAGCGAGATACCAGCTTATAACGCGTCCGGCGTTGGTGGTAGAAAGCCCGTTTGGTGCAGTCCAAGAGGCGATGGCAGCTGGGTACGTGCGCCTTCCCTCTTTGACAGAGAGGAAGGGAACTGACACGAGCTGTAACGGTGGGGTCCCACATGACAGAGAGGCAGAGAGATGTACGAGCTGACGGACCGAGGCCCACGGACGTACGAAAAAAAGACAGAAACCTTAATGGTTTTAGAAATAGATAAGTAATATATATACTAGGAAACATGTCCGTGCCTTGCTACGGGCGAATAACACTAATTTTCTTGTATCCAATGTTTAGATTGTGCAGCTTTCTATTCATTTACACTATTTTTTTTCCCATTGAAGATCATGATTCATCTCACAAACTTTTAATACATAACAATTTTGCTACATTGGATGTCGCCAACTTTTCCTAATTTAGTGGATTCATTAACATGCAATTTAGGACAGAAACCTTAATTGTTTTAGAAATAGATAAGTATATATATACTAGGAAACATGTCCGTGCGTTGCTACGGGCGAATAACACTAATTTTCTTGTATCCAATGTTTAGATTGTGCAGCTTTCTATTCATTTACACTATTTTTTTCCCATTGAAGATCATGATTCATCTCACAAACTTTTAATACATAACAATTTTGCTACATTGGATGTCGCCAACTTTTCCTAATTTAGTGGATTCATTAACATGCAATTTAGGACAGAAACCTTAATTGTTTTAGAAATAGATAAGTATATATATACTAGGAAACATGTCCGTGCGTTGCTACGGGCGAATAACACTAATTTTCTTGTATCCAATGTTTAGATTGTGCAGCTTTCTATTCATTTACACTATTTTTTTTCCCATTGAAGATCATGATTCATCTCACAAACTTTTAATACATAACAATTTTGCTACATTGGATGTCGCCAACTTTTCCTAATTTAGTGGATTCATTAACATGCAATTTAGGACAGAAACCTTAATTGTTTTAGAAATAGATAAGTATATATATACTAGGAAACATGTCCGTGCGTTGCTACGGGCGAATAACACTAATTTTCTTGTATCCAATGTTTAGATTGTGCAGCTTTCTATTCATTTACACTATTTTTTTTCCCATTGAAGATCATGATTCATCTCACAAACTTTTAATACATAACAATTTTGCTACATTGGATGTCGCCAACTTTTCCTAATTTAGTGGATTCATTAACATGCAATTTAGGACAGAAACCTTAATTGTTTTAGAAATAGATAAGTATATATATACTAGGAAACATGTCCGTGCGTTGCTACGGGCGAATAACACTAATTTTCTTATATCCAATGTTTAGATTGTGCAGCTTTCTATTCATTTACACTATTTTTTTCCCATTGAAGATCATGATTCATCTCACAAACTTTTAATACATAACAATTTTGCTACATTGGATGTCGCCAACTTTTCCTAATTTAGTGGATTCATTAACATGCAATTTGGGACAGAAACCTTAATTGTTTTAGAAATAGATAAGTATATATATACTAGGAAACATGTCCGTGCGTTGCTACGGGCGAATAACACTAATTTTCTTATATCCAATGTTTAGATTGTGCAGCTTTCTATTCATTTACACTATTTTTTTTCCCATTGAAGATCATGATTCATCTCACAAACTTTTAATACATAACAATTTTGCTACATTGGATGTCGCCAACTTTTCCTAATTTAGTGGATTCATTAACATGCAATTTAGGACAGAAACCTTAATTGTTTTAGAAATAGATAAGTATATATATACTAGGAAACATGTCCGTGCGTTGCTACGGGCGAATAACACTAATTTTCTTATATCCAATGTTTAGATTGTGCAGCTTTCTATTCATTTACACTATTTTTTTTCCCATTGAAGATCATGATTCATCTCACAAACTTTTAATACATAACAATTTTGCTACATTGGATGTCGCCAACTTTTCCTAATTTAGTGGATTCATTAACATGCAATTTAGGACTACTGGACAGTACGTTCGCTCTTAGGTATAATAGCTTAAATGCCACTGTTTTTTAGAGCATTTGACTTGGATTGAGGTAAATGTGTGGGGGAGCCCCATGGTGAATCTCATTAGGCTTATGAGTTTTTCATTTGTTAATATAAACACCTTAATTACACATACTTGACTTCAAAATGGAAACTCATAAGGGAATAAACTAAAAATAATAATTAATCTATGACTTAAATTGAATTTGGCATATTTATTAATTTCAACATGTTACTGCAATTCCACACAGGCCTGGAGAGGAGAGAGGCATAGCGCATCCACTGCAAATCGGATGAAGCACGTTAACCTGGGCTGGGCATAACATGGGCCGCCTAATCCAGCTGGCCCATTTAACGCCAAGCTATCTATACCATCCAATGTGATTGCACGGCTAGGATTGAACTTACGCTGGTCAAAATGGGCGCTGCCTTCATCGCCCTCTCAAACCCTAGCATCACTCTTCCCGTTCCTTTCTCTTCGCCGCAAGCCCGCAGCTGCCCTCTGTAGTATACAATCTCCGGTTTCCACCAGCCAGTCCACATAGACGACTATTGGCCGCTACCTATCCCTCACCCAGCCGTTGCCTGTTCACTTCTCTGCCCCCCGCAGCATCAAGGCGTCAAAGTTCGAGGTCAGCTCGAGCTGCTGTTGCTGCGTCGCCCTTGTTGATTCCTATGTCGTGTTGTGGTAGATCAGAATAATCAGAGCAGATCTGCGTAGCCTCTCTGTAGGGCTACATAGATTGAGTATTTTTTTTTTCTCTTTCAGTTGGATCATTTCTTCCTTTATATTCCAATCTTACAATTGGTTGGAGTTACCTGGAGTTGAATCCGGATGCTATTTTACATGTATGCAGATCGATTTTTCTTTTTTCCCCTTTGTATGAACGATGGAATTTTTTTCGTTTTTGTGGATGTTCATGGTATTTACCCAGATCCAGCGTCTGATAAAATTGTTGTTTGTGTTCGATTTTACAACGACTCGAATCCAGCGGACGTTTGTCATCGACGGGACTGTGAACAGTGGGCCCACCTGTCGGCGCTGGTCAACGGTCAACGACGTACGAAAATTTTTGCAAAAACCTTACTTACTTTATTAATAGGTAAAGATAAAGATATATATATATGTATAGATATAGATTTGTAGGACTAGCAGTGGGTTCTCCAGCGGTGCATCTATTTACCGAGGTGTCACCAAGTAAGTTCCCCGTATCTGTTTTTTTGTTTTCTTTTACGAACTGCTCTCTTGTTCATAGACGCTGATGGCAAGCGCGCATCGGTTGGTTAGTCGGTCTTAACGACTGTTACCTCAGAAGTTTTGGTAATGGCTTTTTATTTCAAGCTAATGTTGTATTAATATTCACCCGAACGATTATCCTGAAGATATCTGTCCTGCCAAAGACTGTTTATTAATTTTGCCTTTTAAATTTTGCTCTTTCAAATTGCAGAAACCGAGGAAGCCGCAGCCAGGGCATATGACCTGGCCGCTATCAGATTTCGTGGTGCGCGAGCCATCACCAACTTCGCTACAAGGCCATGTTCAGATTCCCAACTATTCACTGTTTATTTCAACTTTTCATTATTCATTCTAACTTTTTACTATTCCTCACTCACAAAAACACGTTTTCCACCGAATACCACCGTGTTTTTCTTATGCTACAGTGTTTTTTCCTACAATCTAAACACCCTAAACGAATATGATATCAACAGTATCTTACACGGCACCGTTTCTTCACAACCACTCTTCCCCAACAGAACAAATCCCCCTCGCCAGTCATATTGTACAACGAATGCAGCTTACCAATCCGATCATAGTTTTGCCCTCTCAAATGTTACCACATCAACTTCTGGTGATGGCCACCATAACCCAGTTCCTGCAAACATTTATGCACCCCAGCCCACATGGCAGTCTTCAGATTATTTTCATCACCAGCCTATAAACGAAATGTCCCCATCATCCGGCGCAGCAGGCTTCCCTTGCTACGATAGTGGTTTCATTGAGACACCACTGACTTCTGGCCCCGACTGCTTTTTCCTGGCTACGCATTGTTCCAGATTATTTGATTCCACCCCCTCCTCTTCACAGCATGGTATGATGAGCGGTATGAATAATTTTCCAGTTGAACCAAACATACCACCACAGGACAATATTAACCTCACACCACCGATACAATCGACCATGGTCGCCAGGATGCATCATCAGGTACACGAAACGATCACCGGGATGCATGATCAGGAAGACGAAACGCTGGGCCAACCCACTGGCGATGAATTCTCATTTTGTGGTGTTTTTTTATGAAGACCCCATCCAGCTGTTCGAATTTGACCCTTTCTTTCTCGGGTAGTATCCGTGTGTCATATGTTATTTATGTACCTTTTTATTCCCGATGCTGACAATGGTTTGATATGTGTTTGATAGCATCATAGTTCCTTCCATTATGCTAATTAATACTGCATTCAGACTAACCAGATAAAATATGGAAAGCGCCATCCCCCGGACAACAACCATTATTTTTACTCATTCGGGTGCATACCAGCACAATCTGAACAAGCCATTAACAAACAACTCTTATAATAGCGACTCCAAAAGTCGCCTAAGAGGCAACACAACTTATAAAATGCAATGAAGCTACAGGACAAACATACGTTGGACACAAGGACGAACTTGGTTTGAACTACCGTTCTACCAAAATACTTGTGCCGATGATTTGAAAGGAAGATGCACCTTCAACCCTCTGTTCGATTGTTGGTAGTCTCGCCATCGACGTTTGAGTCTCGTGGCTGCACTGGTATCACTCTTGCACGGCCCGGGGAGATGCCTTCCCCCATCATATGCGTCCTTGCATCGTCCCGGCTACGAAACACTAGGACATGAACCCGGCGCCCATCGCTGGTCATGAAGCTGTAGGTCCCAGCATAGAGTTCAGACATTTGTATGATAATCCTCAGTCCAGGTCGCTCGCCTAGTTGGCAAGGACACTACATTATAGATGTACACAATAAGTATAAAAGAATGAAACCCATTCAATCTAAATTTAGAGTAGAAGAGGGGAAAACCTCTTACCACACCCGCAGCACGACGTGTTTCACGCCCATCTCTCTCCATACCTCCAGCTAGCTTGTTGCAATGGAGACTGGCCGAGATAGCTTCATATTTATACACCCGCGCGCAGGTGCCCAAAATGTGTCGGTTAAAAACTATGCTACGTTCCAACATGGGGTACTCTGCTTGACCCCATATTTTTTGTAGCACACTTTTAAATGTCTTAAATTATTACTACTGTACTTTCACCTTGCGTGATATCATTTTTTTCACTAACAAATAAACCAGTCGTTTACGCCACATCGCCACATGACTCTTCCCCATGTATCTATCTGCAACTTTTTCACTTCCCCGTGCTACAGGTTACAAACTACCAGACGATGGTACGTCCCATTAAAAGGTGCAACACACCTCTGAAGCTGTACCCATGACAATACCTTTTTTATGGATAACCGGAACCATTTTGTACTTGGGGTATCGTTACTGTTTTTTTACTAGACCATTCAATGCGTTTCCCAGGTCTTACATTGGTTATCACGTCCTCACCACCGCTTCCCTACATAAACAGCGACGACACGGTTGTCGTTCTCCAGGCGCAACCATTACCGTTGCACCGAACAGACTAGTAGAAGTAGATGCATGGAGCTCAATATAGAATGGCACAGTCTGCCAGCAGAGATGCTCGCCTTAGTTGCTGGGTTCATCAAATGCCATGTAGATAGGTGCCACATGGCTAGGGTTAACATTGACTTGGGTGGGAGGGGGGGGGGGTTCGTATGCAAACGGAGCTGCTCCAGGCAGCCACCACGTACTCAAAGGGCATCCATGGAACCATTTTCGCCATGTATCTAGTCCAGAGTCGAGATGAGCTGTTAATGTTGCATAGAATCAGTCAAAAGCCCTGTGGCCCGACGTTTTGTTTTAGGGTTTATCGTCTGCTAGAACTTGTGTGTGGCGATGATCACACTGGCATATACGCCTGGTCTGAGCTCAGTGACCTGGATGGCCGCATCTTTTTCGCAGCTCGTGGGGCATCCCAGTGTTACGAGTCCACCATGTTCCCTCACCTAGGGCTGGATATCAAGCCAGCTCGGCACGTTATGACTCAGCTCGTTAACGTATTGGCTCGGCTCGGCTCGTTATACTAAAGAGCCAGAAGGACAGCTCGGCTCGGCTCGTTAGCGAGCTCGAGCTAGCTCGTTTGGCTCGCGAGCCAATATAGAGAGACAATATGAAAACATATCATCACAGAGTATGGCTCGTTTGGCTCGTTATGGGCTCGTTTGCAACCTAGGGTTAAGGATCGTAGCAATAATCATGATATTGTTCTTTTCTTTCCAATATTTATCAAATTTGTCTAATATTGTAGCACCCATTTTCTTTAAATATGGGTCGTTGGAATATTTTCCTTTAACAATGTACCGTTTTAAATTTCCTAGTTTGATAATTAGTTGGCTCGTTATGGCTTGTACCCTTTTAAATTTACTAGTTTGATAATTAGCTGGCTCGTGAGCAGCTCGCGAGCTGGCTCGAGCTGGCTCATTATAAAACGAGCTGGCTTGTTATAAAACGAGTCGAGCTCGAGCCGAGCCATTAACAAGCGAGTCGAGCGAGCTAGCGAGTTACGAGCTTTTTGTCCAGCCCTACCCTCACCTGAAAGGAGTTTTCTTTCTCGACGACACTGGTTTAACGAGCTGCGCAACAGCACTTCTCATGCATTGACAACGGCCATTGGTCAATGTGCGACGGGAAGATCACAATCTTTGATGAGGAAAACACGTCGTCACAAGCTTCCGGGCCGGTGTGGTATATATATCTCAGCATGACGAACTGGATCAAGAAGTCGAGGACGTAGCCCCATGAAAGCTGCCTTCCAGTTATCTTCGTATCGCCGGTTTATGTATCTTTTTATCTTTTTTGTTGTTTAGTGTTGTTTGTTACGAGCTCGTGCTTCAAATAAAGTTGTTAGTACATTTATCTCCTTAAGTGCGGCACTGGTGAAATTTTTATTTCTCTAACAACACATCTAGAATTATATCATTGTCAGAAAGAAATACAAGTATCCTCATCGCTACCACCTGGTTCCATAATATACGATTTCACCAATGCCGCTGCTGCCTAGTCCCTTTGCACTGCCTAGTATCAACCCAGCCACTCTCATAGTCTTTTTATTTATATAAGACAACGATGCTACACCTCCATCGTCCTTAGCCTAAGCCAATCCTTGGACAACCAGCATAGCATACCACAAGCGTACCCGGTCTAACAGGATTCCATCCAGGCGGTAGCGAGGACCCTTTGGCCACCGCGCCAGGCCTGCCCATAGAAGTGTAAGTTTACATTTTATTGTCATGTAGGTCAATGTTTTTTCTTCAGGCTGCATGCGTGGATCTGTCGTCCAATTTTTCTTTCCCTACTCTATTCAGAGAGGCTCGGAGGAGGCTGCTGGCTCCCAGTTACTGCTGAACAGGTGTTCGATGGGATGTTCAGCAACAACACTAACTCTTTAGTGATCAATCATACTATTGCGTCGCATGTAAGAGCTGCCACTTGGTTTAATCTCCTTATGTTGTGTTGTCCATCCAAATTTGATCATTTTTGTTTATCTACAAGCTCAGGTTAAAATGGTCGGCGAATTAATTCTATCATTAAGGCAGAGGCAAAAGCTCAATTTATAATATACGATGGCACTGGCATCCTACCCGGAACAATATGGTGAAATCCCACTCTTAATAGTATATTAAATTGATCATACATGCAACAGTACTTTAACGTCAATCCCTGGAAAAAATAGGATGGAGAATTACAATGTTACGTCGAAAGAATTCAGCCTAGTCAGGTATTACGGTTTCATGCTTACAACTCTTGTGATACCAAGGGAACAATTCAATATATTGCATGTTCCATGTCTATTAAATTTATCCAATGAAGCAATGGCGACTATGTATCTGTATACACGGTGCCATAAATACCGAAGGTATCAGTCCAGAGATTGAAGCCTATTCGTGAAGGTAAGTTGTTTTGTGATGTAAACCACGATATATTATTCAGAATAACATCGTGAGTTGGTACGTGATTGCATTTAGTACCGGCTGGTGACAGAAACCGGTTGTTGACGCGCTTCTGGTCAACACACGAAAGCGCTAGATCGCGCGGTCGTCGAATTCTCCTCGTCGGAGCTTCTGGACGCAGCCGGTCAGACCGCCTGTAGGAGCCAGTCAGACCGCCTGTAACAAGACGCCACGAAAGCCTACGATCACAACCTCGGGAGGGACCCCGTCGGAGGCTGCGAACCTAGGGTTGTTCTAATGTCGGCAAGGCCACTTAGAACGTCCTAAAACACCATAGAGACAAAGAAGGAAAGCAAAGAAGTTGGAAAAACTAGGGTTTGGAGATAAAAGTAAGACAATGATCTGTACGATTGGGTAGAGTTCTTCAATCGGCCACCGCACTTTATATTTATAGGGTGGGAAGGTCGTGCCCCGCAAGGAAGTCCTTGTATAGATCTAAAAACTTGTAAAACCCTGATTCTACTCGGACTCAGGGACAGGCGGTCAGACCACCTGTGACAGGCGGTTAGACCGCCTGGCACATTGCCAGATCAGCTACAGGGCCCAGCCGGTCTAACCGCATGTACAGGCGGTCTAGACCGGCTGTCCTAGCCTGATCGGCTTCAAGCCATTTTTGGTCATCAACATATGCCCCCCCTGTTTTTCGGTAAAACTTTGTTTACCACAAAACATTTAATCAGACTAAGGGCGACCCTCTATTGTCGGCTATTTTTTCTCTAAGGGCGATATCATATATCGGCCATACCCTTTCAAGCATGTTGCCAAACACTTGGATAATATTTCTTCAAGTACTTCCCATTGAGCGCTCTCGGCAACTGAAATCCTTGCAAAGTTTCCACCATATAAGAATTCCCAGAGCAAACCTTCACAATACGATATGGCCCTTCCCAACTTGGCGACCATTTACCAAACTTGTTGCTCTTCGTTCCTATAGGTAAAATAGTTTTCCAAACCAAATCATCAACTTGAAAGGATTTAAATTTTACCTCTTGTTATATGCTCGAGCTACTCTTCTTTTATCCTTTTCAATCTCCTCCAAAGCCTCCAAACGCTTGTCGGTCACTTCATCAATATTATCCATCATCAAAGCACAATACGTGCTAGCATCAAGATCATTTTGCTTAGCCAATCTATAAGCGGCCAGATTCACCTCAACGGACAAAACGGCCTCTTGACCATAGACAAGCTCAAACGGAGTAACCTTGGTAGCTCCATGTCTAGAAATCCGATGTGCCCATAATACTTCAGATAATACCTCATGCCATCGTTTAGGATGATCTTCAATCTTCTTCTTTATGAGGTTAATCAAAATCTTATTGCTAGACTCGGCTTGGCCATTAGCTTGAGCATAATACGGAGATGAATTGAGCAACTTAAACCATAGGATTCAACAAACTCACGTACCTCCTTGGATATAAATGACGTTCCTTGATCCGTCGTCAATGTTTGAGGAATTCCAAATCTATGAATAATATGCTCAGTGACAAACTCAATCACCTCTCTGTGCGTCATGTTCTTGAGGGGAACAACTTCAGTCCATAAAGTAAAGTAATCAGTAGCCACAATCAGAAAACAATGCCCCTTGGACGACGAAGGATGAATCTTACCAACAAAATCCAAACCCTATCCTCTAAAAGGCCAAGGCTTAATGACCAGATGCATCAATGCAGCAGGTGATAACTAAATATCCCCGAACTTTTGACATTCTTCACATCCTTTGTAGTAACGAAAACAATCAGCTATCATTGTAGGCCAATAAAAACAAGCTCTCCTAAGGAGCCATTTCATCATTCGAGCCGATTGATGCGTACCACAAATCCGTTCATGAACCTCTGCCATAGCCAACCTAGCTTGATCAAGATCTAGATACTTTAGAAGCAATCCATCCATGGTCCGACGATATAGCTCTCCATCAACCAAAGTAAACTTGAAAGCTCATCTTCGGACTTTTCGATCCACTGACCTGCTAGAATTCTGCAAATATTCCACCAGAGGCTTCCTCCAATCACCAGCATCGGCCACAACAGATTGAGAATCATTAACAGCCGAATCAGTTTTTTCAGAGGTACAGGCGGTCAGACCGCCTGGGCAGGCGGTTAGACTGGCCGTGCTGGTTGGACTGGCTGTAACAGGCGGTCAAACCGCCTGTTCCAGAGCATAAATGTCGGCTTCACAAAACATCGGCCTCTTTTCATGAAAATTTCTTTTCTAAACATTATAGCGTGATGCTTGTTGCGCCAACGCATTAGCTCTAGGATTCTCTTCTCTTAGTACATGATAAATTACAAATTCATCAAAACAAGTTATAATATCTAAGAATTTATCAAGATAAGCATTCAAAAACCCATCCAAGCATTGACAAACCTTAGATAGTTGCTGTACCACCAATTGAGAATCACCATATGCTTCTACATGCTTCACTCTCATATCATGTAAAATCTCCAACTCGAATAACAAGGCTTCATATTCGGTTTGATTATTAGTGCATTTATGATCTAATCGGTTAAGAGCCTCAAAAATAACACCGTTTGGTGATATAATAATAACACCAACTCCGCAACCACTTTTGCAAACCGATCCATCAAAATGAAATTTCCATGAAGTAAAAATAATATAGCCGACATCTAAATTAAGATGCTCATCAATCCTATGTTCAACAATAAAATCGGCAACGATTTGTCCTTTCATAGATTTAAATGGCTCAAAGACTAAATCATATTCTATCAAACATAAGCCCATTTGCCGATTCTACCACTTAATATAGGTCTATGCAACATGTATTTAATTATGTCGGCTTGACTAGCACTATGCAAGTATTTAATAACAAATAATGCCTCAACTTTGTACAAGCATTATATAACGATAAGCATAACTTTTCAATGAAAGTATACCTTGTTTCGGCGTCCAATAATCTTCTACTTGCATATGGAATAATATATTCCTTTCCTTCGGTCTCTTGGATCAAAACAGCTCCAATAACACTTTCTTCGGCCGCAATATATAATTTAAAAGGAACCCCTTTTCTAGGTGCCCGAAGAACCGGAGGCAAAGATAAATAACGCTTGATCTCATCAAAAGCCTCTTGCTGTTTTGCCCCCCAAGTAAATTCAGCATCATCTCTCAACCGAAGCAAAGGAGTAAAAGCATTCACTTTTCCCGACAAATTGCAAATAAATCTCCTCAAATAATTCACCTTGCCTAAGAATTTCTGCAACTCTTTCTTAGAGGTAGGCGCCTGCAACTTGTCAATGGTATCGACCTTTTTCGGATCAATCTCTATGCCATGCTCATGGACTATAAAGCCCAAAAACTTACCGGCCGATACACCAAAAGCACATTTGAGTGGGTTCATCTTCAAACCATACCGGCGCATTCTTTCAAATGCAAGTCTTAAATCGGCCAAATGAGAAACACTTCCAGACGATTTGACTACAATGTCATCAATATAAACTTCCAAGATAATACCAAGCAAATCATGGAAAATCAAATTCATTACTCTTTGATAAGTAGCACTAGTATTTTTCAAACCAAAAGTCATAACAACCCACTCAAATAAACCAACAAAGCCTGGACATACAAAAGCCGTTTTGGATATATCCTCTTCGGTCATGAATATTTGATTGTAGCCAGCATTACCATCAAGAAAGCTAATCATTCTATGTCCAGAAGCAACATCGATAAGCATATCGGCTATTGGCATAGAATATTCATCTTTAGGAGTAGCACAATTAAGATTTCTAAAATCAATACATACTCTAATTTTGCCCGTTCATTTCTTCTCCACAGGCACAATATTAGAAATCCACTCAGCATATCGACAAGGTCTAATAAACTTTGCTTCTAACAACCGATTAATTTCTAATTTAACTCGGTCATAAATCTCAGGATTAAAACGCCTAGTTGGTTGTTTGTAAGGCCTAAAACCAGATTTAATAGGCAGTCGATGCTCAACAAGCTCTCGGCTTAAACTAAGGATTTCATGATAATTTCAAGCAAAGCAATCGACATACTCCTTTAATAACTTTATTAATTCAGATTTAAAAGCAGGATCTAAATTCTTTTTTACAAACGTCGGCCTGGGTATAGAACCATCACTAATGTCTACCTCCTCAAGAGGATCGGCCGACGTAAAACCATAACCTAGCTTGCTTATATCATCAAAGTCTTTAATGGCTTCACACATATCGTCCTGATGCGACCGATAGTGCTCAAGTCTCTACTGCAACCACTCTCGATTATCCATTAAATCATATGAGATGATTTAGCCGATTGTGGATCGGCTTTATGACAGCAGGGATAAAGTCATTCTTAGTACAGCTGATAAACTCAAATTCAGAAAGATCTAAACCTTACAAACATCTAACATCATCATGAATGCCAATCAAAGAGCTATCAGCTAAAGCAACACAGGCAGAAGTATCACCATGCATAACCTCTACATCATCATCTATCCACTGAATCAAACATTGATGCAAAGTAGAAGGAATGCACTGATTCGCATGAATCTAATCATGACCCAAGATTAAACTAAAGTTACCTTAAGTCTCAGCGACGAAGAAAGCAGTGGCCAAGGTCTTGCTCCCAATAGTAAGATCCATAGAAATCACCCCCTTGGCACCAATAGGCTCTCCTCCTCCAATGCCGCTGATGGTCATGTTGGTCTTGATCAGCTCCAAATCTGAACCACCGAGCTTCTTGTACAAAAAATAAGACATTAAGTTCACAATAGCCCCTCCATCGACCAACATCCGTGAGATTGGCTTCCCGTTGATATGTCCCTTCAAATACAAAGCCTTCAAGTGATTGTCTTCAGCTTTAGGCTTCTGAAATATAGCTTCCTTGGGACCAAAATCAAGATGAGCAACTTACTCCTCCGAAAGCATGTCTCCATTCATAGACATATGAAGCATATTCACATCAAGATTCATGCGCTCTGGAGAAGAACTGTAATCAACAAGCTCTTCATCGTCCTCAACAGTGGGACCTGATGGTAACTTGTTGTCACAAGCCGAAGAACCAGAAGAAGAAACATCGGGCGCTCCTGCGTCACCCGGTCTGACCGCCTGTGCAGGCGGTCTGACCGCTTGGGCCGCTGACTCTGAATGACAGGCGGTCTGGACCGCCTGTACAGCTGGTTGGACCGCCTGTGGGTCTTCTTTCAGCTTCCACTCTTTCTTCTGTGGTATCATGGGCTTGACCTGGTTGAAGAATTCATCCCTCTGCTTCTCCAACTCTTGCTCCTGCCTCTCCTAAAAACGAAGCCTCTGAAGTTTCCTCTTTTGTGTGCGAGTCAAACCTTCGAGACACCAATTTGGAAGAAAGCGCTGCTGAGTCTTGCTAGAACTAGATCCCTGTTCTTCCACCATATTTTCACTGGAAGTCGGCTTCATAGCCAGACTTTTCTCAATAGGAACATCCATAGTTCCAACTTGAATAATATCGAACTCAATAATCCTTTCTGAGTCCACATCCATGCTCTGCAGCTCCTCCTTCTTCTTAGGTCGATAAACCTGCCTCGGAGAAGCTCTTGGCGTTTGACCTTGACGGGCGGTCTGACCACCTGTAACAGGCGGTCTCACCGTCTGTGTCCAGCGCCCTTGACCAGATTGACAGAAAGTCGATCGGTCTCTTCTGGGATAAATGATCCTGTTCTACACAGGCCTTCTTGAACCTTCCCAGCCAGGATGAAATGAAGGCTGCACGATTGAATGATATGGCACCCACATCACTCCATTGTCATCCCACACCAGATTCAAGTTGATACGGGGAGGTGAAGGAACCCTCTCGTTTTGAATCGGTGATCTCATTCTTTTTTTAACGGCCGATCGGCTCGGAACGGCCTTTTATTTGGTGTACTTGTATAAAGCATATCAAACGTGACTTTGGCCTTCTGAACACCCTGCTCCTTTGCCATGTTCATCTTCCAAGTACCAACCTCTGGTCGCTTCGGAACCAGCATCTTTATACGTCCATGTGGACAGGCGGTCTGACCACCTGGCGCAGCCGGTGTGACAGCCTGTAGCAGACTAGGCTCGGGCGCCCGTGGTCTAGGAACAACGACCGATCCTCGCCCCCCTTGTCCAGAAGACTTCACAGTAACCTTGAACGACTCTTTGCCATCAGCCGTCTTCTCATAAGTCACTTCTCTAACCGACTCTTTTGAAGACGGTTTTTCTTCTCCAATCACCATGTTTTTCCCTTTGGTAGATTCGGCTTGATGCGGCCGAACCAAGACCTTGGGCTGCTGCAACTCCATGGTATTGACCAGAAAAGGAGTCTCATCAATTTGCATCTCATGAAAGTTCAAACGGCCCTCATTAATAGCCGATTGAACCTGCCGACGGAAAACATTGCAATCATTAGTAGCATGCGAAAAAGAATTATAAAACTTACAGTAAGCACGCTTTCTCAATTCGTCCGTAGGTGGTATAACATGAGAAATCTTGATGTAGCCAAATTTGTGCAATTCATCAAATATACGATCACATTTGGACACATAAAAAGTAAACTTTATATCTTCTTGCCGATTCTTATGAATCGGCTTAAGAGATGAGCATGACACGGTTTTCTTATTAGCAGGCCATACAAATGCTGCTATATACACATCATTATCATCGTCAGTCGAAACATCAGATTCATAATCAACTAAATGAACATTGGACTGACGTGACTTGAAACTCTCCTTTTCTTTACTCATTCGGTTTTCAGCTACCTCAGCTCTAATATGGACTTGTGCAACCAAATAATAATCACAATTGTTTATTTTTTCTCTAATAGAGGATTTTAAACCTCTAAAGCATAAACCAGCAAGATTAACTTCAGAAACAGACAAATTAAAACAACGGTTTTTAACATCTTTAAATCTTCTCATAAATTGAGAGACGGTTTCATCTCGAACCTGTCTAACCGATGCCAAATCTGCCAATTTCAATTCATGATTGCCACTATAAAAATGATCATGAAAATTGCGCTCTAATTGATCCCAACTCGTAAATAGAACTATGGGCTAATGAATAAAACCAAGCAAAAGCAGTATCAGTAAGTGATAACGAAAACAAACGTATTCTAATTGCTTCAAAATTTCCAGCCTCCCTTAGTTGAGCAACATATTGAATAATGTGTTCCCATGTGGTGCGCTCATCATCTCCATTAAATTTTACAAAATCAGGTAAGCGCCACCCATTGGGAAAATGAACAGTATCAAAGCTAGAATGATAAGGTTTCTGATATACTCTAGTATTACCAAAATCAACGCCTAGCTTATTTCTCATCACATCAGGCAATTCATTCCTGAATCTAGTAAATTCGGCCCATTGGGGGTTTTGTTGAGCCGAATGTTGCATAGCATTCATATAATTCAAGTGAGGTCCTCGTCTGTTCTGCATATCTCTATGTGCATTAAAACATCATCGGAAACACCACCCGAATGCGCAGTATGCATAGTTGTTGAATATGTAGCTCCTGCATTAGCTATTGGACCAGCACGGCCAGGAGAGACCGAGTTTCGAACAGTAGACAGAGGCAAAGGTTGCTCTGGAGTAAACACCATAGCATTAGTAGAATTAATCTGTCCACCAAAACCAGCGGTCTGACCGCATGTTCATGCAGTTTAACCGCCTATAGCGGTTGGACCGACCGTGTTGGCGGTCAGACCGGCTGTAAAACCAGCCACCACCGACCCATCTGCATCGACCGTTTTCGGTCTGGGCATGTTAGGTGGTGGTGGGGTCTTTCCAGCAAAGTAATTCGGTGGCATACCATAAAAGATATTATGCTCAGGTAATTCACGAGTATCTAAAGATTTCCCTTCTAGTTTTTCGAGTCGTTCTAGCAATTGTTCAACTAACGAATCACGATCCGAAAAACTTGGACCCACAGGAGTAGAGGTAGGGGGCAAAGGTGTAGAAGTGCTTACATTGTCAATTACCTCAATTTGCCCCTTACTCATCTTAAAGGAAGGCATCACGAAGTCTCGAAGACTTTCCGTCGAATGATCTTCGCGACCTTTCCGAAACGTCTTCAAGAACTCCGCCTCAAGATGCTTCTGGAGCGCCATAAATTTCTCATGATCTTCCGCACTAAGATCTTCAAGCGAAGCTGTCACGATGTTGTCTTGTCCAACGTCGAAGCCCATAGTGGTAGGGATAGTAGATCGGCTTCAAAAACCAGATTTCTTTCCCCAGCGGAGTCGCCAAAATATGTTGACGCGCTTCTGGTCAATACACGAAAGCGCTAGATCGCGCGGTCGTCGAATTCTCCTCGTCGGAGCTTCTGGACGCAGCCGGTCAGACCGCCTGTAGGGTCCGGTCAGACCGCCTGTAACAGAGGCGCCGCGAAAGCCTACGGTCACAACCTCGGGAGGGACCCCGTCGGAGGCTGCGAACCTAGGGTTGTTCTAAGATTGGCAAGGCCACTTAGAACGTCCTAAAACGCCGTAGAGACGAAGAAGGAAAGCAAAGGGGTTGGAAAAGATAGGGTTTAGAGATAAAAGTAAGACAATGATTTGTACGATTGGGTAGAGGTCCTCAATCGGCCACGGCCTTTTATATTTATAGGGTGGGGAGGTCTTGCCCCGCAAGGAAGTCCTTGTACAGATCTAAAAACGTGTAAAACCCTGTTTCTACTCGGACTCGGGGATAGGCTGGCACATTGCCAGATCGACTACAGGGTCCAGCCGGTCTAACCGCATGTACAGGCGGTCTGTCCCAGCCTGATCGGCTTCAAGCCATTTTTAGTCATCAACACCGTACTAACATATACCCCTCCGAGCTCCACCCACGTAGCAACCTTATGTACATGTCTTCATCGTCTTCTCCTCCCCTATCTCTCTCAGTTCTGTTCTCTCGTCCCTCTTGGTTCTGCTCTCTCATATCTCTCTGTTTCCATTTGTAGGCAGAAAGCAAGCGGGTGGAGGAGCGGTGGCTGGCCCAAGCAAGGCCGGTGCGAGCGTAGGAGCAGCTGGAGTGCATGGCTGGTGCAAGGACAAGCGGTTGCACAGTTAGGAGATCTCTCTTCTTTTTTTCCTTGCTCTTGATTTCTAATTTTAGGTGTGCCCTGCTCGAATTAGTCACCGATTAGTGCTCTCAGGTTCAGCTGGAGTGCATGGCTGGTGCGAGGACAAGCGGGTGCGCAGGTAGGAGATATCTCTGCCTTTTTCCTTGTTCTTTATTTCTAATTTTAGGTGTGCCGTTCTTGAATTAGTCATCGATTTATGCTCTCAGGTTCATGCATGTCCCTCGGGTAGGCTTTGGAATGGACGAGGCTCCGGTCAAGGCGGTCATCGCTGCTATTAGTTGCCATGTTCTGCGTTCCAGCACCTCTGTTGCCTTAATTGTGTACTAGTAGTGATTCGTAGCCTACTGGGTCTCTTTTTTTTTTTAAGAATGTTGGGTATATATGTTCTTTGATTCCTTCTTTCTTATTCTTTGTATATTTATGTAGACATGTAATTTAATCAGACAAAGAAAGTAAACGAGCACATCATGTATACTTTGAGTCTAGATATGCTTGTTAATTTGTTGCCTTCTTCAATTCTCAATTAAATAAAAAACAAGAAAACAAGAAAAAAAGAAAAAAAGAGATTTAGTACCGGTTGTTAACAACAACCGGTACTAAATGGATTGTCTCACCTCGCATGGCGTGTCAATCGTTTAGTACCGGTTATTCTTACAACCGGTATTAAGTGGTTCATTTAGTACCGGTTATTGCAGCCGGTACTAAATGTTCGTCCATTTAGTACCGAAAATAGGGTACTGGTTGCATAACCGGTACTAACCCGGCCTTGTGCCCGGTACTAAAGCTCGCTTCTCTAGTAGCGTTCACGCGATAGCAGCTCCGTCAAGGGTGCCATAGTTCGTCGCTCGCTGCGTGACGGACCCGTCCCGATCGTGTCTCCTTGCAACTGTTCTAGAATCGTAGAGGATTAAGGTGGCGATCAATCATTCATGAGCATTCTGAAATCTTAATCTCTTATTTCATTTCAATTGGTCATACTCCACATCTGCGTCTAGTGGGGGCTTTCACCCAATTAGTGTGCACATGTTCACCATTTTTCCTTCAGCATGTTCAACAGTTAGTTTCAAACGTTCAACATTTTCCACAACCACATTCAACATTTGGCGTTCAAAACACTCAAATTGCAAAGAAGAAATGTCGAAAAGGCAAAAAGTAAATCTTGAAGTGCTAAATTGTAAATGATTAACATGACGCTTTTTCTCTTGCGAGCTGAGCATTTTCTTCTCCGGTGAGCTGGGTTGACAATGGCGCGAGGCAGGGCGGCTCGTAGCGGAAGCGCACAACGCGTGACGGATGGCTCGGCAACAACGGCTCGCAGTGGTGCACGACAACGGCGGACGGAGGTGCTCGATGACGACACGCAGCCCGCGGCGGAGGCGCACCATGGCGGTTGAGGCACGACCCCCACCATGGTGGAGCACAGCCCACAAGAAAGGCACACATCCTACCCCGCCCCCACCCCCGGCGCGGCAGAGAACGTCCCAAGACAGAGGTGCCCCGGCGCGGCAGAGCACGGCGCACGGAGGCTTGTGCCGGCCCGTCCTGTAGTAGAGGCAGAGCGGCGACTAAAGGGAAGATGGGTGTAGCTTGGATTAGAGTGAAATTGTAGTAGAGGCAGAGCGGCGACTAAAGGGAGGATGGGTGTAGCTTGGATTAGAGTGAAATAGTTGGTGTGGAACCCCAAATCTACTGAAAAATAGATAGAAATTCGGAGTCCCGAGTGTTCTTTTCATGTATGTCTTACACCTTGACCATGTCTACGACTATAGTTGGCCAAATGGTGCAGGCTTGCTGGGCCAGCACGGAGCACGCGGCTCTAGAACAGTATGGCCCATGGCCTATCATGTTTGTTCTAGGCACGAAACTTTTCTTACAATGTTATGCCTAAGCCTCCATAGAGTCCTCGTAGCGTCGGCCTATACACGATATGAATTTTGGGTCGAAACGATAAAAGATAAAAGGCTGCCAACAGGATATCTAACACGAACTAGCCCACGGATAACCCATATAAACAGAGCCTTATCTTCCCCCCTCCGTCCCTCCTCCTCCACTCCCTCCTCTCTCTCTCGACCAGCACGATGCTCCACGGGCACGATGCTGCTGCCGGAGGCTCTGCTGCGCAGGCCGCCGCCACTGATTAGTAGCGTACGTTTAGGGCCCTATCTGTATAATTGGATTCTTGAGATTATTTGTGCCCCATCACTGATTAATAGATCTATTAACTTGTGTATCCAATGTAGTTGATTGTTGTGTATTGTCGTTGTGGAGTACAGTACGAGAACTCTTCAGTATGCTGATGTGGAATCGGCTGCAGCTGATGAATGCCAATAACTTCCTCTCACGAGTGATCCACCCGATCCAGTCGAAGACTCCAAGCTGGCGCGGCAGCACCACACGCCCCAAGTTTGCTAGTCTATCTAAACTTTTTAGTGCTAGGTGATGCAAAAGGACCTTTACAATCCCAACTCTGCATCGGCAGCCACAAGCGTGCGTTATCCACTGACCCGCCATCGTTATTCACTTGTTCTCCTTAAAAAAAAAAAGTAGTCCTGCCCAAAGAAATTAAGCAGCTCGGATTCTCCATGGCCGCCGCCGCATCGTCCACGCTGCTGCGGCCAAGCAACTCATGTAGCGCGCGCCCCGTCCCAAGAACCGTCTGCTCGCATCAGCGAATTCCAATTAGCGTAATAGGAAGGTCACCGTCTTCCTCTGTCGTTGTGCGCACTCGGCGCGGAGCGGCGATTGTCCGCAAGGCGGCAGCAGGCGACAGGGAGGCGCCCGCCGCTGTCCTGCCAGCAGCGTTGCTTTTTGACTGCGATGGCGTGCTTGTGGACACGGAGAAGGATGGCCACCGCATCTCTTTCAATGAGACCTTCGCCGAGGTCAGGCACCCTGCTCTCTGTTGATTCCAATTTTCCAAGGTTTTTATGCTTGACGGATGAACCCACCGCTAATTGATTACCATCCCAACTATTAATCGATACCATTACCATCTTGAATGAATGATCATTTAAGTACTAATACTGGGTGGGTTTCGTCTTCTTTGAACAATGTGGTTTGATGTATGTTACGCAGTAACCTTGGCCCTGTTGATTCTGAGAGCTAAAGTTTAGCCCTGTTGTTTTGATACCGATTAGTGGGCTAAACATAAGATAATCGTAAAACTAACCGCAGGACCCCTTAGCTAATTATAAGACGAATCTATTAAAGCTAATTAATCCATCATTAGCAACCGTTTACCGTAGCACTACATTTTCAAATTATGGACTAATTAGGCTCAATAGATTCGTCTCACAAATTAGCCTAGGGGTTGTGCAATGGATTTGACAAATAAACTACGTTTAATACTACTAATTAGCATGTTTGGATCCAATGTGACACGGCTAATTTGGATCAAACATACCCCTTGTGTCCATATCTTCTAAATATATGATTTGAGTTGACAATCGCATTGTTGTCCAGCTACTTTTGATTCTTTTTGGTATATATCCGTTTGCTCCAAAATCGAGTTCTAGTGTAGCATTCACGTTATGCAATATTACACCCTTACATTCACTGGATTTAGCTTGGTCAGAATATTAACTGTCATATATCATTAATACATATAAATCAATTAAACATAAAAATACCTTGGAATGGAATATGTTTATCCTTAAAATTGTGCATTCTTAGTGATTTTACTAAATGTGGACCAAATTTTGGCAAAAACAATTGTTCAAGTATTACTTGAATTTTATGTTCAAACCTTGTCTTAGAAAAAAAAAGATTTGGTCACTGAAGCAAGTCTAGCTTCAACTCATTAGGTTGTTTCTATTTGCAGAGAGAATTAGGTGTGAGCTGGGATGTTGAATTATATGGAGAATTGCTCAAGATAGGGGGTGGCAAGGAAAGGTCAAGCAGTTACTTAATTAAATGAGACTATGATTATTCATTTGCCTTTTCAAATTATTTTCACTACTATTCCCATAAACTTTATGCCCAAGATACGTGGTGGGAAAGAAAGATCAGTCTTAAAACATTTATATTAAATGACTGATGATACAATTAAGAATTTGAGATAGCATTTTACTCTCCCATGGAATTTGTCATTTATGCATATGTATGTAATCTTCTATAGGATCTTTGATTAATTAATGTACTGGATGATTCTTTAACAAAAGAATAATATTATTTCTCATTCGCAAAGTTCAATCTACTATCATGACATGGACATTTAATTAAGAATAGTAATAAATGTAAACGTCTGCATGCAATTCCGAATGCAAATTTTTCATGTGAATGGCTTAATTAAATTGCACATGTAACTAATTTTTATTTTATTCATTTTCTTCCCTTCATATACTGACCTGTGGGTTGTATGATATTTCATTTGTTTTCCGGCATCTAGTAAGTGTGCTTAAACATATTGGTGGGGTATTCACAGTCCATGGCATCAACAAATAATGCCCATTTTCCATCCCAAATGAAATTTAATGAAATATTCCTAAGGGCTATTCAGACCATGTGTTTGTTTGAAATGATAATAAAAGAAAAAAGGTAGCTGATTCATTACTTAAACATTATGGAGTCCCCACAAAAATAACCCTCATCACATATCCATTTTTTTTAATTTCTACGTTGGCAGTCAGTGTAGCAGCTTCAACATATGTGAACAGGATTAAAATACAAACATTTATTTCACTTCTTTTTTCTTTGAAAGCGCAGGAGAGCTGAGTTTCATAGCATTAGAGAGAGAGAGAGAGAAAAGTCCCATTACAAACCCCAAATCTTATATCGGGACCAATTATGAGAGATGGGCACAAACAAAACACAGAAACGAACTTACATGAAAAGGACAAAGCATGACCCCCTACTAACGAAACTGTGAAGCCCCAGAAATTCCCAAGCCTTGCAGCTTCCTAGTGCCAGCTAGGCACCAGAGGCTGTGCTCATCCTTGAGATCCCTCGTGATGAAGCTAACCGAAGGGGCCAACCTATCAAATACACATGCATTTCTGTGTTTCCGAATCATCCACGCCACCAAGGTTATGAGGGAGGGAGTTTACTCCTTTCTTGAATTCCTTTTCCACTTTCTTCAACGTTTTTCTCCATCAGTTAGCAAAACCTTCCTCTTTCTGCCCAGGCACACAATCTCCAAGACCCAGTGGTGCCAAAAGGTTGAACCATACTTGTCTTGATGCTAATAAATGTTGTATTGTTTCATCTTCCTGATCACATAGGGGGACACTTATCTGGATGAGGCAGCCCTCTTTTCTCCAGCCTATCCGCTGTCCAGCACCTGTTACGAATTGCCAACCAAAGGAAAAACTTACACTTGTTTTTGTGATTTCCATCATTAATATAATAAACTGTTTGAGGTTGGGAATTGAGTTTTATATCAAAATGAAAAACTAAGTCAAAAAAGAGTACACTACTCAAAGAGGAATTTTACAATACTTGGAAGGTAACACGGGGTACTTTTGTGGCTGATTGATTCTAGCCATTGATCTAGCTGAATATTTAGATAAGTATTTATTTTAATTAAAAAAAATATATTTAGTTAGTACCTCCAGGTACCTTTCTTTAGGTACCTCCCATTTTACAACCATTGGATCTTTAGGAATGGACGGTTCTCCATCTTTCTAAGCATTGTAAAACTCCTCTATTCAAAGAGTACACAGAAAGAGTAGTTGGCAAAGGTGTTATGAAACAGTTATTACTACTGTTTCAAGAATAATTGGTTTTAATTAAAGTGAAGTATGAATTTTTCACATTTTAAATATTTATTTTTAGGATGACAGCTTATTTCAACAAGACAGGATGGCCAGCGAAAGCACCAAAGGCTGATGAAGAAAGGAAGGAGTTTATCGCTTCTCTTCACAAGAGGAAAACAGAACTATTCATGGCCTTAATTGAAAAAAAGTTGCTTCCTCTTCGTCCAGGTGTTAAAAGGTGATATATTTCCAACAATTTGGTGAATTAGCAACTTATTTAAAGTTTAAATGGATCTATAAGCTGCAATGGTCAGAAATATCCTCCTTTTGCTTCTTGAAGACAACTGATTTTAATGTGATTCTGAACAACAATGTTAAGAAGTGTCACACTAAATTTTTATTGTTGCACGTAAACCATGACATCAATTTATATTTCTAGCAAAAAAGAAAATAAAAGGTCAAACTATTATGATGTGAACGAGATAATTATACATTGTAAAGCTAAATGTAGATACCAACATTATATTATGGTTATGTAGACTTTGTTTATAGTTGAGGGGAGCAATATAGAATTTTTCCCATTATATTCTATGTAGCTACTTTTTTCAAAAAGTGGTGGGGGCGGTGGAGGGGCGGGGGGCGGGGGAGGTAATAAGATATGAGATGAAACTTGTTTGGCTTACAGATATTATAGGGTCCGTTTAAGCTTTTTTCTTTTGTTGACGTTCATAGTATGTGCATTACAAAGCCATACCATTAAAATGTAAAGTAAACATAAGGTAGATTTAATTGTCAACTTTACAGGTTAATCGATGAAGCTTTAGGAAAGGGAGTTAAAGTTGCTGTGTGCAGTACATCAAATGAGAAAGCTGTAAGTAACACAACACCTCCAACCTTTAGGCTGCATAGATACTCCCTCCCTTCCAAATTATAGATTACTTTAGTAAGAATGCAAGATATGGGCATATATTCACTGTGCTTCAAAAAATATTGGTTGTTGAAATTCTGAGAAATTTTTGTTGAAGTAACAAAATTCATGCAACAATTCATGATGAAAGAAAAGTATTATGGACATTTTGCCAAGGTCTTCAACCCATTCCAGAATTTCACCTTTTCTTGCACTGGATCATTTAAAATTCCACATAATATATTTACACACAAAATAATTTTCCAAACTTCTGGGTCCAATAAAACACTCATTTTACAGTTTGTACACCTTTGTAACTGTATTTTGTTTTCTTCTTGTTGTAACACAAAACATTTCATTGGATTATTTTTATTTAGAGGTTAGAAATTCCAAGAGAAATAACTATATCTCTTTTCTATACCATTCTAAATTTCTAATCTTAAGAAGTCACTATTATTTCTAGCACCCAAGTTCTATTGTTGACAGTTGATGTCGGCCGCAAAACTGAACTAGACTGCTTCCAGCAATTTTTATCACTTTCTCCTGATACCCTGGCCGAGGAAATGACCCAATAGTTTATTAATTTTTTTAAGATTACAAGTTGAGAATTTTGCAAATTGATCATTTTTTACTTATTGCAGGTTTCGGCAATAGTGTCATGCTTATTGGGGCCTGATAGAGCAGAAAAGATTATCATATTTGCTGGAGATGTGGTTCCCCGAAAAAAACCTGATCCAGTAAGTTGATTTTGCAATTTGGTAAATACAACTCATCTTTCCCTATTGAGTTATTTACTTGAAGAAATAATTTTTAAGTTGACACGGGGCCCATTAAAGGCCGTGGTGTGATACTTTGTTATGCTGTTCATGTTGCACTGTGTCCTTAGCATATATAAGTTTTTGTACAACAGTTGGTCCCAAAATAAAACGTAAATGATGTTATTGTTTTTTTATGGGTATTTGCAGGCGATCTACATACTAGCAGCTACTACACTAGGAGTTGATCCATCTAGGTACTTACAATATATGTTGGAGCAATTTTTTTGTAAATTTTTTTCAATGATTTCCACAACTACTGATCTTGGATAGCTTTACTACTTATGTTAACTTTGTTTAGTGCATCTGTATATGTTTTTCTTTGTAACATACTATAATATTTTTTAAATGTATCCGACATATTATTGCTCTGCATTATGACTGAAATGTTTGTATGTTTTGTAGTTTCAAGTCTGTTATGTTGTCAACAGTCAATCTAAACACATAGAATTTGATAGTTTTTGCTGATCATTTTTATTGCATATGCAGCTGTGTTGTTGTTGAAGACAGTAATATTGGTCTTTCCGCAGCGAAAGCGGCTGGCATGAAGTGCATTGTAACAAAAAGCAGGTATCAATTTTTTTCTTGGAAACAATTCACATACACATTTTCTTAACAACAACTGGTAGACATTTGATAAGAAGGGATTCATATCTTCTTTGAAAAGGAAAAAACATTAAAAGGGATGAATTCCAATTTTACATAGCCTGTAGTCTATGCGGTCGCTTTACTGACAGTTTTTCTTGCAATGAATATTTTGCACATGTGTCTATCTAGAGTGGTATATATAACCATCATTCTGGTTGAAAATTGACTGTTATCCATAGGTTTATTTTCCACATTTTAGTTTTCTAAATTTATCCTAAATTGTCATTTTCGTTACTTCTATGCTAATAACAATCTGAACCTTTATGTTCTAACCACATGTAACATAAATATGCTTTCCAGCTACACTGCAGAAGAGGACTTTGCGACGGCAGACGCTGTGTTTGATTGCATTGGAGACCCCCCAGAAGTGCGCTTCGATTTGAATTTCTGCATGGATCTACTCCACAAACAATATGTAAGCTAAACAAATGACATGTTCAGTGATAAGGAATTTTTTGTAAAGGAATTCCACAGAAAAGCTATACATCATCAATAAAAGGGTACATAGAACCTTAAGTAGACACCCCGTTCTGACCAAAATTACTTGTTTTTACATATGCGCTCAAATGTTGCCATTGGGCAAACCATAATTATTTTAATAATTTTCTGGATGCCAAAGTTGGCCATCTCGGATTTGGCTCCATTACAAGCGAATGATGTGGCAAGATTGTAGCACATGAATTTATTTTTTTAATTATTATAAAATTTCAAAGATGTCAGATTTACAATTTATTTTGAGCTTTTTATTCATTGTCTCTGGAGTGCCCATATGCCTCCTCTCTAGGACCATAAACTACCAAAACAAAGTCTAAAAGCACATGCTCCACTGCATTGTAAACATAAGACATTGCATTATATACTGGCGGCAGATCCACATTCCATTTATCTGCAGAAGCTCATTATTCTACCTGTAATATACCATCTCTTCAAACCAATGTCAATATGTCATGGAGTCCTCCCAACAATATCCAACCCGGGAACCCTAAGCCCCTAGCCCCCATATTTTCCTCTGGCTCTGAGTAGGTCTAACAGCGTCGCGAAAAGTGGACGCACAATGGGTAAAATTTTTACACTACTAGAAACTACTTTATCTATACCAGCTCGGTTGCTGACTTGGAGGCAGTTAGGAGCCAGCCAGCCTAAGGTAGGCCGGTCGGTCTGGCTTCCTTGCCTCTTTTCCCTTCGTTCCACCGACTCTCCATTCAATGGTCAAGCATTGCTCTGTGAGTCGGTTTTGCACCCAAAGGTCTATACATCTCTGCAGGTGGGTCCATCAATCCATAGTTAGGACTTTTGGTCGTTGGATGCACAGTCTTTGGAAGTTGGAACCACCAATCAAGATCACTCTAATTTTTGTTTCTTTGCATGCAGGTGAAAATGTGCCCGATCAGAGCTAGTGCCAGGTTGGCCACTAGTTCCTGAAATCAAATACTCAAGAAAGCTTGTGGAAATTGTTAGCATAAACCATTGTAACATTATTATGGCCTTGTGAGTAGGGCTGGACACCGAGCCAACTCGGCTTGGCTCGTTCTAGCTTGGCTCGTTCTGGCTCGTTAACAAAATGAGCAAAAAGTCTTGTTTGGCTCAGCTCGTTAAGCTCACTAGCCAACTCGTTAGGCTTGCAAGCCTGACGTATGTCACTTTAGCATATAGAAACACATAGAAATATTACAATAATAAAGTCATAAACATTCAAATTCCACCATGTGTGTACCTTGCTTAACAGTAATTGATCAACAATAGAAATATATATGTAAGAGCTTCATATATATTTGAAAAAAAAGACAATCATAGTTGCACTCTAATCTTTGTATTTTGCCTTGTAGCTTGTTTAGATCTTGAGCCACTCAATCGACCGCCAACAATTACAACCCACAAAAGCACAATATCTAGATGTGGGTCTCTAATCATCTCTACTGCTTCCGCAATCAGCATCACAATAACTTTCCAAGTCCAGGTGTTGGTTTGTCCGGAACCACAAATCCTTTCCATAAGTTCCCTTCAAGTATTTCATGATTTGATAAACCAACTCTATGTGCCCAGTTCTAGGATCCTGCATATACCTTATCACCACACTCGCTGCATAGGTAATGTCAGGTCTTGTATGACAAAGGTATAGCAACTGCCCAACTAAAATTTTGTATCTCTCCTAATCCACCAGATTACCTGACACACAGTTGATGATTCCTTGCAATGGGTGAATCACATGGGCGAAATCCAAACATTCCTATCTCGGTTAACATACCATGGACATATTTTCTTTGAGAGAGAATAATTCCATTTGAGTACGTAACAATCTAAACCCAATAAAATATCGAAGCGGTCCAAGATCATTTACCTCAAAGGCTGTACCTAGCCTCTCCTTCTAGTTTTCTATATTGTCCACATCATCTCAAGTGATTACAGTATCATCAACATACACATATACAAATTCGTGGGGAGGACTTGCTCAAGTTCAAGGATGCTCAAATGGACGCCTTGTCTCGTTTGAAGCCATAGCAAACCGGCTATATATAGCCCACTCCTCTAAAACTTGTCATTACATTAAAACAGCCCGGAATGCTCTATTTCGTGGATTGTCTGCCTCACAAGGCTGAATTGTTCATCATTTGAAAACCAATGGCTGTATTGTCATGAAACACTCCTTGGAGTCGACCACTACGCTCTTCGTGGGCTGTCCGCCTCACAAATGGCGGACTGTCCGCAGTTCATTTCAACTTCCCACACAGAAACACTCAATTTCTATAAAAAAAATCAGAGTTAGGAGGCAGACTGTCCACCCATCATGGCCGGACAGTCCGTAGTTCATTTTGGAACCCCATCCAGAGCCGAGAACGATTCTGTTCGAACCCGAAGGATAAAATGGTGGACTGTTCGCTCTCCTTTGATGGACCGTCCATAGGTCAATTTTTAGTATAGAACTAGGTTAAACGCTCATAACTTTTAGCTCCGATGTCCATATATAGCTTCTGGCCAAAGGGCAAGTCTTTGGAATGAAAGTAACACAGAATGATTTGCACGGGTGGATGAAAATGAGAATTACATCCAACATGCCATTGACCTCTTAGAGAACATCTTAAAAGTTGAGTATCTTACAAAAGTGCCAAGTACAAGCACATATAGCTTATTAGAAGGCATGCCATGCCTTGCAGAAAGCAGCATAACTTAGTACAAACACATATAGCTTATTAGAAGGCACGTCTGCCTTGCAGAAAGCACAACGTTGGTTCAAGGACAGCCTTGTACAAACAAGCATAATTTACTACAGATTCAGGGTTGCAGATGATTCATGGGTTCTTCCAGATTCATGGAGACTGATCTGCAGATTTCAGCTGGTATCCCTCAAGGCCCTTTCGCAAACTCACCAGCTCCCTCGGGCACTTTCTCGATCGCACCAGCTCCCTCGGGCTCTTTCTCGACCTCACCAGCAGCCCTAAATGTTCCTGAACTGGAGTAGCCCATCATCTTCCTACGACTCATGCTAGTAAGAGGCATCTTAGGGCGGACGAGTGTTATGTTTTTCCCATCAGAGAATATGTTTATCTCAGATCTGTAGGGCAGACAGGCTTTGATGGTTCTGTCCACTGTAAGCACAGTCTGCTTGAACCTGCTGAACCGGCAAACCATCTCATCAGGGGAACGTTCCTGGTTGAAAGCCTTGCCCCAGTGCTTATACAAGTCCCACAACGCTTTATCTGACTCAAGGTCCTTCTCCAGTGCGACAAATGACACCTTACCTACATATGTAAAGTGCAGATCGGATCATTTACGTATCAGATAAGAGTGAAATTTGCTTCCTTTTTTGATATATAAATGATCCACAGCAAACTTAGATAATTTGTATGTAAAAAAAAAGAAGCATGTATATATACCTAGTATGCTATCCAATTCACCAACATGAACTAGTCTCTAACATATAATTAATATATTCAGCCGCATAAAAATTATGATACAAGCCGCTGTCGACGGGGGGGGGGGGGTGGTGGTGGTCCATCGGATCTATTGCAGTAGAAGGAGATGCTGCTCCTCTGAGCAAGGAGCGGATCTGAGGCGGCAGCACCAACGACTAAACCTGAGCCACACGCCGCCGCCGCACAGCGTGATACGGCCGAGAGGGCGGTGGCGCCACCTGCGCGATGGGAGGCGTTCATGATCACGGACGCCATCGATGGCACGGAGGAAGAGGAGAGGATGGATTTTTTTCAGAAGGAAGTGGAGACGCCGGTGGGAATCGGATCGTCTGACTTCAAGCTGATGACGGTGTGGCGCATCATCATGCACGACGCAAGTCATTCCCATCATCGTCATCTTTCTCGTTGCGCCACCGCCTATCGCTTGCATGCCCGTCACCACGCTAGCTCGTTCCCCATCCCCCGCACTTGTATTGTATCGCTTCGCGTGGGCGCTTGCGCTCTCCGCGCCGGACCTATGGTCGTCGGCCACGGCAACACCCTCGCTGACAGGCTGTTCCGCGCCAGAGCCGCGCTCTGAAACTCTCCTCTCCGGCGCCCGCACCGGAGGAAGCTTGCAGTCCCCGCACAATGCATGTACGCACTCTAAGGCTGCAGTCCATGGTGGGGCAAGCCTTGGATCATATGATTGAGAGACTTGGGGCTGCTCATAACACTGTTGTAGAGGGACGCCCAATGGGTGGAGATGTTGAGCAATCAGGCCACCCGCATCCAGGAGCCGGAGGCTCTGGTTGCTATACTGCAAGGTCAGAATGCCACGCTCTAGGGAGAGCGAGACGCCCACGTGGCTAGGATTGGTGAGCTCGAGGAAGAGGTACATGATATACAAATGGATTTGAATGAGGCCAACGATCATCTTGACTGGCACCATGAGCATGACAATGCTCAACAGGCCATTCAACAGGACCCTAAGGAGCTGCAGGGTGAGTCTGGAGTAGATGCACTGAGTGGTGCAGTACCACCACCAGCCACTCCGGAGGGCAGCACCGCATCCGTCAACAATGTTGGCGGCGTCTAGTTGACTTAGTGAAGATCGTACTCCTCGGCGTAGCCTACTTTTGGACAGTGAAGTAATAGGCTAGCATGAGTTGAGTATCGCTTTTGTATAGCAAGCAAAACTTGTGACAACTTGATTAGGGTAGTGTGACTCTAGAAACTCAAAAGTGATGTAATCGTTTTGCTGTAAACTTCATGCGGCTGAATCTTGGTCGATTTATTAGCAATGTTTCCTTCGATTTCTGGGTTGTGTGATAAATTACAAAGTTGTTTGAAATATTTTAAGCAAACTACTTGAGAAAATTCAGAGGCAATGGGTTAGTAAAACGTGAGGTATGGATGAAACACTTTAGCTCGGTCAGCAGAAAGACAGCCAAGACAGTAACAGGGAAAGTGAATTTTTCGACCCTGTTACCATGAGATTTTGGCGCTGTGTTGAACATGAAAGTTTTAGGATGTTAAATTTATTATCTTGTCACCAAATTTGAGCCTCTAACTTGGTCTTATTTGAAAGATATGATTTTTCTACCGAAACTCCTTGCTGTCAAATTTCTGCAGTGTTGAACTTCTTTAAAGCCCATGTCCTATCTTGTTCTTTTTCAAGCAAGCTTATAAGATATGTGGCTAATATGAATGTTTGTTACTACAGATGTCGGGACCAATCACACGCCGCACCCCTGGTGGTTTTGGGGATGGGAGTAGTTCCGGTGCAAATCCACCGCCGCCTCGCCCTCAACGATCATCATGGCAGCAGTTGTATGCAACGCAAACGGAGATTCTCCTGAACCTCCAGCAGCAGCATCTGATGCAGCAACAACAACGCCTGGGAGGGCAGCAAGATCCTCAACCTCAAGCGGCCCGCTATGAGGATTTCTTGGGCACACATCCTCCTTTGTTCTCTAGGGCTGAGGAACTTTTGGAGGAGGATGCCTGGATTCGAGCCATCAAATCCAAGTTCACCATTTTCTCTGCACCATGTAATGAAGCACGTAAAGTGATCTTTGCCACTCAACAACTTTGCGGCACTGCACTCTTATGGTGGGAAAACTATCGTGCCTTAGTTGCTCAAGATTGTTAGGTAAACTGGGATGAATTCAAGACTGCCTTTAAGAAACACTACATTCCATAGGGTCTTGTTGAAAGAAAGTTGAATGAATTCTTGAATCTGACTCAAGGAACCCGTTCAGTCCTGCAGTATGCTCAGGTTTTCAATAGTCTGTGTCCATATGTGGATCATCACGCTGACACGGATGCTAAGAAGGTGGAGAGGTTCTGTCATGGGCTTAACACTAAGCTCAAGGCGCAACTGACGACTACCATTGCTACTTACGGTGACCTTGTGAATATTGCCATTGTGCAAGAGGATGCTAACTTGGCTCATAAGGCCGATAAGAAGAGGAAGGCTCCTGCTCCACCTTCTAGTGGGCAGACTCAGAAGTTCCGACTGGTTCCACCACAAGCCCCACAGGGACAGCAGAGGGCGCCTCAGGCTAGATGTTGGGTGATTAGGCCACCGCCGCATAATGCACCTCGTTTTCCTCAATCTCAGAAGGAAAATACTTCTGGGCAAAATGCACAATAGCCACCTCGTCCTGGCAGTTGTTATAATTGTTTCAAGTGTGGTAGTGACAAGCATTTCATAAAAGACTACTCACAAAACAAGCAACAAAATCAGCGCCAAGGAAATCAGCAAACAAGGGCAAACAACCACGAGTTCAAGTCATGCAGAGAGACTCAACTTCACCACATTGGTTGATCTGCCTGAGGGAGCTCTAGTTATGACGGGTATTTTTCATATTCACAATCAACCTATGGTTATATTATTTGATTCGGGTGCAACACATAGCTTTATCAGTACAAGCTTCAGTGTAAGATGTTGAGTAAATTTTTGCCATACCAAATCAGCATACATGATGTCAACCGCCAGTGGTAAAATTGCATCAAATCAAGTTACCCGTAAAGTGCCAATTAAATTGGGTAGTAAAATATTTCACACCGATTTAATTCTTTTGGGATTGGAAGGAATTGATATTGTTCTAGGAGCAAATTGGAAGACTACACACAAAGTGATGTTAGATATTTCAGAAAGAGCCGTGGATATTAATTCACCAGTACATGGGGCTAGCACAATTTATTTGCCACAATGGGAGTGTATCAATTCTTGTGCAGATAGAGCCTCGATGTGCAGCCGCCCCTGGAAACCCCGAAACCCGAACCCGGAAGCTTTAACCACGCCAGATCTCGCCGGAGGTGGAGAAGAAGGTTGGTTTTTTGGGAGACTGATGGATTTGCAAGATTTCAATCGATTGAGGAGGAGTAAATCTCTTTCGTCAATATCTCAATATCTAGAATCCCATTTGACTTGATTCCAATTGTGTTATTAGTTGCATATTTTATGCAAGCATGGTTTCACGTCTGGTGTTAAAGTCATTTATTGGCTAATTGTTAAACGGTAATCTGTCCAACATTCAAAACGTGGTTTACTTAGGTTTTGTGTTTAGGGGGAAGTATTAAAATTATTTTCAAGCTTCTGTGACCATTCGCCACCCACCTCCTCCCTCCCCTCTGATTGCCGTGTGAATCAATCCTACACTTTCATTGTAGTATCGACTAATATGTTTCCCCGGTGCAAAGAGCACCGATTCAATCTGTGTGGTTGTCTAGGGTGATTTCTTCTCTGTCTTCGATTAATACATTGCTTCACTCATGCAAAGCACCAAATCAATCTTTGGTCTTCCAGGGAGGTTTCTTCTTGGTCGTCATACCACTTATGACTAATACTATGCTTAACCAGTGCAAAACACCGAGTCAATCTGACGTCCTGTTGGGCATCATTATTGCATCGAGTAATACTATGGTACCGCCAACTGTTATTATGGGTCATCCATGCATGCACCATATTAATAATTGGTTTTCCATAGAGGTTCCTCCTCAGTCTTCTTGGCGCTGACTGATACTTTTGGAACCGCTAATACTCTGCAATCATCTGTGGTTCTATTTCGATCATTTTTGCATTGTTTCTCGCTAATTTTTGTCTCGATTTGTTTGCCACCTCAAGTAAAGATTAAAGAACCTTTTACAATCATTTGCATGGCCTCAAAACATACTTGGAACCTAATAAAAAGTTTTACAAAGATATATCCCGACGAATATGTTAGTCCCAATAGCTATGGCTATGTTTTTAATCAATCACGAAAATTAGAAACAATGGCCTAGAGCTATTTTCGTTACAGTCTTCCCCTTTTGGTGATTGATGATGACACAACTTAATACAACTACTTTCTTGGATGTAATGCAAGAGCATGAATATTTTCTACTCCCTCCATTCTAAATTATTAGTCCCTAGGTGCCATTTTGAGACTCTAAATTCATGGCATCTTCTATGAACCTAGACATATACATGTCTAAATTCATAGCATCTTCAATAAACCTGGTAAAAATCTAGGATGACTAATAATTTGGAATGGATGGAGTATTTGCTAATTGAGGTATGCAAAATACCAATTGCAAGACTGCAGTTCGTCATACTTTGCTCTTACCAATTTCGCTAACTTGAACTAAATCATCCTTATGTGGTCACGATGTACATTAGGTTCTCCCTTACTCCAGTGCTACTTTTTTCCCTTTCTTTTACCAAATTCTTGCAATATCTCCCTAATTTGAAATATTTAATTGCCCCTACAGTTGAGGTTCTTATTTTCTTGCATGCACCCCCGTAAAAGTGCCCGCCTTACAGTGTACTTACTTTGGTCACTAAAATTTTCTCCCATTTTTGAATTAAACACTGAAAGAAAGACATCAAATCACAATGGAGAGTTTGATAGACTATGATCCTTTTGGATGTTGAAGGCAATCGAGATCATGATTATGAAACGCACATAACATAGACTAAGCTTCGCTTAAGTATTTGTATACATATGATGCAAGACAAAGCATATGCACAACTACCCAATTAAGACATGGTGAGTATTTTAATCTATATTATGCACATAGATAACTTTAAATGAATTAAAATACATGATCTCAATGAGAGGAAAGATACCAATTGAATGCTTTGCCACTTGAAAGATGAGTCACACATATCTACGGGGAATCTTTGCAACATGATACTACACACACGATAAGCATGCAAACAATGCTTGTATCAAAATCACAAACTATAAGATAGCTCCTTCTAAGTATGTGCATATAAGTAATTGAATTACTTGTTAGAGACCAACACTAGTTAATAACGACATTGAGAAGTTATCGTATAATTTAGATTTTGGCACATATATAAGATATGAAAGAAGTTATGGTGCCATTTCCTACAATTAATAAACTATATAAGTTGTTCATGGATTAGAGAAAAGCATAAGTAATCTACCATATGAATGGTTACCCTAGGCAATGCAATTGAATTGAAATATAATCATGCAAGCCTAGACATGTAGTGAATGAACTAGATGCTAACTGAAGCATGAAAGTAGATCTGGTTACTAAGTTACCTATGGACAACATGGGTATTGGATTTAATAATGATTTCCAGCTAGCTTCAATTCATCTCGCTTGTGGACAAGTCTGCAAATCATCCTAACTCCTGCGGACTCTATATTACCTTTGGAACCCAAACCTTCTTGGAGCCCTTCATGACAGTGAAGATTTCTTTGAGCACCCAAATAGGTTGGTTTCACCCCTTTACTTTGTTTTTATTCAAGTGACAACCGCCATTGGAGTTTCTTAACGTCGCTGAATGGTGTTCCTATCAATGGCGCAAGAAATACTTTTTATGCTATATCTAAACTCAAACAGATATTTATCTACAAGCGCACATATATATATATCATTGTAGAATTTCACGCAGGAGTATTCCAAGGCATCATCATTTTTTTTCCCAAAGGATGGCGGTGACTAAGCTTATAACTGAATCACAACTTAAATAATAGATCAAAGCTATACAGGTAAGTCGATGAAGAATAATCAGGGTAATGTGACACAGATTCAAGCCGAGTGCCACGTTTTCACCGAGTGTTTCTTGTGGCGGCAAACATTTTATTTTGCCGAGTGCATGATAGAAAGCGCTCGGCATAGCTTTGGGCACACAACAACGCTTGGGTTTCCGATAGTGTCTAAAATGACAAATAGTTCATATAACGATTGTCCTTCCTTAACATAACTATCCACCTCTCGCACTAACGAAAGCATCAGCTATCCTACTATGAATGGTATTCATTGTTTCCTCATTCTCTTCATCTCCTTGTGTTTGGGAAAAAAATTCTGTACAGCAGTCCTGTATATCGGACCCTGCGCAGCCCTGTCTAGATTTGCGCCACCTGTCCGCTCTCAGGATCGAACGCTTCCGTGGTGGCAGCTCCCACGCGCGTTTTAGCAAGCCTCTGAACGTCTTGTTGCTCGGCTCTCTGGTTCGGCTCCCTGATGCAGCCATGCAGGAACGAGTCGCAAATGCAGGCGGCTCTAGTGTCCTCCTGATGCGCTCTCGTGGCTCTTTTTCCGTGGACGAAGTACAGGACCGCTGCCGCCGTGTTTGTCCGCCAGACCGCCGCTGCCTCCCTCGAACCTCGTCCAACACCCCGACCAGGTAGACGGCGAGCAAAGATTGGTCTGGCGTAGTCTGCTACTGCCCCAACCTTCTCCTCTAATTGTGATACAAAGCAGAGCATCGTGAGCAAGCATGGATCAGAATCCCACATGTGTGGCTCGCCAGATGCTTGATTGAATGCCTGACAAGTGCGTTGGATGTAATTTATCTATGAATTCGTTCATTTACATATCCATGAATTCGTCTAACTCGATTGTCGATGTATCAATGGATGTAATTTATCTATGAATTCGTTCATTTACATATCCATGAATTCGTCTAACTCGATTGTCGATGTATCAATGCCCAGTTCAAAACTTTATGCCACCCAAATGTAATTGTCTCTGACTAATTCATCGTCAGGTAAAATTTGCACTAAGGTGCTGTAAGGCCAGTCCCAATGGGGGGTTTCATGGGAGTTTTATGGGCATTAAATACACTGCAACATCTGCAGTTTTGCTGACATGGCAGGGTAACTAAGAGGGGGAGTTTCATGGGATGTGAAGGAAGTTTCATCACCATAAAAACCCTATGGCACAGTTACCTAGTTTACAGTCTAACTGTATCCATGAAACCCTACTGAGACTGTCCTAACTATGTCCGTAAGCTATTGCTCCCACACATCCACAAACTTCCAGTACATGGTCCATAAAAAATATGAGCCGAGCAACGAGCCGTTCAGAGGCTTCCTAAAACGCGCGTGGGAGCTGCCACCACGGAAGCGTTCTATCCTGAGAACGGACAGGTGGCGGAAATCTAGACAGGGGCTGCACGTACTGGGTCCCATATACAGGACTGTTGTACATAATTTTTTTCCTGTGTTTGCCATGACAGATGTTTGTTATACTAGGTACTCATCGTCAGCATCACATTAACCAAAGTCCCTATCTTGCAAATGGCTCTCACAAATAAAATTTGGCAATGCCATTGAAACATAGATAATAAAGAAACATAATTAAGAGGAGGTGGCCGGTGGGAGCTTGGGGACCGCAGTATTCCTGTCAGTTCCTTCATCTGCCATGTCGATGGTAGCTTGGTGGTGCCTGTCACAGCAAGTATAGATACCGGCGAAATCCAACATAAGGCTAATAATACAGCCTGCTGCTGGTCGTATAAATTCTCAACACCCACTTGTATAGGACATATGTCTATCTTACAGTTTTTCTTAGTTCTTATGTCCGGACGAAGCGTAAGCTTACAAGACACTTATCCTGTGTCTTTTCTTCTCTCACATCCACCTAAGCATCACGTCTTCTCCAAGTCGGTTATTATACTTGCTCGAGAGAGTGAGAGTCACGCGAGCGACTCGTACACGCCGGCTTCAGCCAAAGAAGAGAAGCTCGTGCACATGGCATTGGATGAACTAGGCTGGTGTGTCTTAAATGCTGGTAGGACCCGCTGCCTTCATGCCACATCATACTCCTCGCAGCTAGGAGCATGTGCGGCTATTAGGGCAGTCCCAATGCTAAAAGCTATCATAGTTTCTATATTCTAGGACATCGTGTCAATAAATTATCTTCTACAATTTCAGACGGTTTTTATATTCTAGGACGACCCACTTGTCTCTCTCACATATGGTCTTGGTTTGCGTGACGACTTGGTTTCTTCATTTTTTTTCTCCTCCCTCTTCAATAAATGTTCCGTCACATCACCATTTTGCTTATATGGTAGCATAATTAATGGCTTTAGACTATACAATAGAGTCTGCATTTGGCCTGCCCTTAGCCTTGCCCTCAACGCTAAATGAACTAGGGCCCAACAGTAAAAACCTTGTAATTAGAATTAATTTTCGCCGTACAATACAATTATTAAAAGGCAAGTGAGACATCCTTTATTGCAACCATTGAACCTCTCACGGCCATTAATCATCCACATCGGCTTCCACAGATACATCCGCAGCGTTGGAGCGGCAAGGACAGCCGATCAGACATCAGTCGATCTGAGCGTTAGAAGGAAAAACCATGGAGTCGACGAAGGTGCAAGTGATGGAGTCATCGTTCGTGGCGCCGAGCGAGGCGGCACAAGCGACGGGGCTCTGGCTCTCCCCCTTGGACCTCGCGCTTGCCAACAGGGGCCACACACCAGTAGTATACTTGTACCGCTCCGGGGCCGCCTTCTCCGACGTCGCCAGGGTCAAGGAGGGGATGGCCAAGGCGCTGGCGGCCTTCTATCCGCTCGCCGGCCGCCTTGGCGTCAATGGTGACGGCAGGGCACAGATCAGCTGCAACGGCGAGGGCGTCCTCTTCGTTGTCGCTCGCTGTGATCTCAAATCTGATGACTTGGACTTCACCAAGCCGTCGCCGGAGCTGAGGAGGATGTTTGTTCCTCGCGTTGAGCCGCTGTCCCTTATACTGGCCGTGCAGGTACATACACACTCACTGGGCACTAATTCCTCACTGTACAATTCCCTGAGGAGTTGAAAAATACATGTATCATTTTTTTTATCATTCATTCTATCGTATCGACAATCTACAAAAGCATCTGTATAGCATGCAGAAGTACGTACGTACTTGACGTATGCGGACGAAGCTTGCAGGTGACTTTCCTGAAATGTGGAGGGGTGGTGTTAGGAGTGGCCTCGCACCACGCCGTCGCGGACGGCCCGAGCATGTTCCACTTCATGGTGACATGGTCGGCCTTTACCCGTGGGGGAGACGGCACCGGCGTGGAGCTCCCCTGCCACGACCGCACCCTCCTCCGCGCGCGGTCCCCGCCGGTCGTCCACCCTGGCGCACTCTCGGTGCTATGCCCCAGGGTTACCTTCTCCGACACCCCGGAACGACCAGCCGCCACCGAGGTGTTCACCATCTCGAGGGACCAGGTCGTCGCCCTACGGCGCCTTTGCGGCGGCGCAAGCGCCTTCAGCTCTGTGAGCGCCCTCGTGTGGCGGTGCACCATCGGTGCACGCCGGCTCCCCCCGGACGCCGAGGCACGCCTCAGCTTTCCGGCCAACGTCCGACGAAGGGTGACGTCGCTGGTTCCTGATTGCTACTTCGGAAATGCGCTGGTCTGGCTGGGCACGACCGCTCCGATCCGGGACATCACCTCGGAGGCGCTGGCATCCGTGGCCGGGCGAATCAGCGGCGCAATCGCAAGGATGGACGCCGAGCTGGTGCGGTCGGCCATCGACTACTTCGAGCTGGCTGGGATGGACAGCCGGCCGCTGCGGGGCAGCATGCCAGAGACGGAGATCCGGATCAACAGCTGGCTCGGCATGCCGGCGTACGCCGCGAATTTCGGCAGTGGGAACCCGCTGGTGATGTCACGGGCGGAGTCCGTCCGTGGCGGGTTCGTGTACCTCATCGATGATGGCCCCAGAGACCAGCGTGGCGCCGGTGCCGTACGCGTGGTCATGTGCATGGAGGCAGCGAACATGAAGGAGTTTGAGCGCCTGCTTTATGCTACCATTTGCAAATAATGGCATCGAGGCTCCAATAAATTAGATTATCAATTGCCATCTGTTTTCTCACTTCATTCCAAACTGGTAGCTGTTTTGGCGTATTTATAGAGTGAGAGACTGATACTGGGGCTAATAAAACTTGCTATCTCTTGTTTGTTATTTTTTAACGCAATAGGATATTCTGTAATAATTGTCTCTCTGTGAGACTTTGGTCGGAATTGTTCTTTATGCTTTTTCCAACAAGATTCGTATTTTTCCCCTTTGTGTCGCTCTTGTGTGGATTAGCATGTCTAGCCTAGCTTTGAACTATGCCATCTTATTTTATTGAAGCTATTGTATGACTTCAGGAAAACAGAACAGGCATCTGGGTGACTAGTAGTACTATCCACAGGGAACAAATCCCCCCTCCCTCCTACCTGCACTCGCGACAGCGCTCGTCCCGCCGTCGTTGCCACCGGTCGGCGGCGGCTCTATTCCCTCCATCATGACATTTCACTATTGACGTTTTGAAATCTCGTCATTAAAGATACTTCTACTACGACGAAACGAAAAATTTCGTCACGGATCGTAAGGGACATCCCTCGCCCGCTTCGGAACATTGACGAAACTAAAAAAACGTCAACGAACAATATTCATCTCATCAACAAACGTTATGCCAAAGACAAATCGTGTTTGTGGCGCTCGCATTTCGTCATAAAACCAATGGGGCACGTCTTGCAGTTGGAACCATGGGTCCACAAAGGCTCCAACATGTCTACGTGGCTACCACGTCTAGCGACCAGGGGTGACGGAAGTCTGGTCAAACATATCAGAGACGGGTCCAGTAGAGAGGTTAGACTAGGGTGGTCGGCGTGTACAGGGTCCCAGCAGCGAGGTGTGACCAAGCGCTAGGCCACGTGTACGGGGCCCACCGGAGAGGTGGGACCCAGCGGCCAGCGTCGGTAGCTAGTGTATGGGTCCACCAGCGAGGTGGGACCCAGCGTCCAACGTATTTGGTTCCACATGTACGGGTTGACCGCACAGTTGCGACCTGGCGGTCCACGTGTAGAGGGCCTAGTGGAGAGGTGGGACCAGGTGGTTGTCCACGTCAGCATCGGACAGGCGGGATCCAGCGCTCCGAGTGTACAGAGGGTCCATGGCGGAGTTTGCTAGAGATGATGAAGCTGACAGGCTCGAGATCGAGGACGGTGCGCGGCTGATGTTTGAATCCCTCTCTGGGCTAGAGATGAGATGGATTGGCGATATATTTCCACCGATGCGGAGCGTGCTTCAGGTGGTGCACGAAGACGATGACACGACGGAGGGGATGAAGCTACCAGGTGGTCTCCATCTGTCAGTGATTAAGCACTACTCCACAGACGCGGAGAGCAGCTGAGCTTTTTTGGGCCTCACCGGGCCGAAAGAGATTGAGTAGCCACGAAGAAGGAGAGTTGTCAAGATGTCTTGGGCCTAACCGGCCGAAAGGAGATTGAGGACAAGCGGACACATAGCTAGGTTGTTAGTAGCTGTGGAGGCGGAGAGCTGCCGGGCTGTCTTGGACTTGATAGGCCCGAAAGGATATTAAGGGCAAGCAGATGCGCAACTGGGCTATTCTAGATGTGATCAAAGAGCATTTGATCTCAATATTGAAGCTATACAAACAACAACATTGTACAATCATAGTTGATATTAATTCCAACAACAATACTGAGTCCATATTGATTCTAATATAACCAGAGTCAACCAAAGTCAGCATCCAACACTGATTCCACTATATAGTACAACACTATAAAACTAGGCAACATATCTTACGAGAACTCAATTTCTGTGAGAACTATGAGAACTCAAATCTGGGACACATGATCATGATCCAAGGGAAAGGTGATTTTGCAAATCTAGGCCATATGATTAAGGGGGTGGTGATTTTACAAATCCCTCCTCCAACCTCTCCTACGCGTTTCCCTTGGATCAAAATTATGCGGACCAGATTTGGGTTATCTCATAGGAATTGGGTTCTCATATATAGGATATGTTCTCATAAAACTAACCTACATCTATTTATAACTTGTTGCAATTGTTAACAAAAGAAGTCGATGCATCATCAGGCGTCATCGTCCACATGATATCATTGTACCGATGTCCATTTCCTCTTGATAAGAAGGCGAAGCTCCTCCACCTTTTTTCGAATCTATCATAAATTCATTACGTAGCAAAACATATATAATCAAAGATTTCATGGGTTTGGAAATTAAATTAAGGAAATTATTAAAGAAGTGTGAGAAAACATCACCTTAGTTTGACAGAGCACTGGTAAGTCGTCCTCATCATCGCTTGCTAGAGGTGATCTTATCGAGGCAGACCTCATAGATCTTGTCTCGTGCCTTCATGACAAGCAAAATATGGTGATATATACAAAATCATGAACAAATAATTGCATGTAGCGGATCAAGTAAGCAACTTTATGCACTAGCCACTTCAACCATGGGCTTCGCATTACAACAGCCTAGGGAGTCTCATTTGGCATCTGAATCATCATCTGTGGGGTGGCTTTCGGTGTAAATGTGGAATGGACTTGCTTATGATATCAAACATTTTGAGATGTCAGAGCTATTCATGTTGATAGACCTATATTAAGAATGTGGTAAACAGAGATCTTGAACCCAACAATATGATGATTAATTACTTGTTGCTATCATAAATAATGTAACACAAGCTATATATGTTATCACTATGATTGTAACAGATAATGAAAAGAGTTGCAATCATCATACCAAAATAAAGCAATGGAACCATATCAATCTATAGCAGCATGTGATTCTAACCGTATTGAATTTAGTGAGAGTGAATATAGATGCGACAGAAAACTAGAAGGTCTGCCCGTCTATGACATCATCGTAAAAAGTGTTATTAGAGAATGCTGACATCATCCATGGCCGTTATTAGAAATAGTATCATTAATAACAGCTGCCGCTGACATCATCCATAGTTATTAGAAATAATATATTTAATAATGGTCGCCGCTGACGTCATCGTTGCCCGTTATTAAAAATAGCAGCCAAGGATAACAACCCTAGGCGACGTCAGCCACCCGTTACTAAAAATGCACCAATGGAGTTGACGTCATGCATCCGTTATTACAAATCATTTTCAATAATAGTGAGACAATGACGTCATTGCGCCCGTTATTAAATCAAGCACTAGATCTATCAAATTTAAAATTTGAATTTTTTTGAAACGACCTTGGATGGAGAAAGAGAGTAAATAAGAGTTGTTGATCTTGAAAAGTTATGAAACTTTGTATAGTTGTTAACTTTTTCATTGAAATCTTCTAGTCGACGAAAACTAAGTTTGAAAGAGTTTAAATTTGAAAGTCAAATTTGTAAATGACCTCGGATAGAGAAACTATCGAAATAAAAGTTGTATATCTCAAAAAGTTATGAAACTTTGTGTTCATAAGTTTTTAATTTGAATTTGTTTAGAGCTTCAAAAAAATAATTTACACTCAGGTTAGTATAATATGTGGGGAAATAAAATGGAAAGTAGATACAAGTGAGTGTATAGTGTAGTGGTATATGGGATTGTGCGCGAGGGAGACGTCACGGGTTCAAATCCCGCTATCGTGTACTCCCTCCGTCCCACAAAAAGAGTAGTTCTCGTTTCCCGAGAAAATAACTTTTTACAACATTGACCAATTATATATAAAATAATATTAATATTTATAATATATCATTAGTATCATTAGAAAGATCTTTGAATCTAGTTTTTTAACAAATTTTTACTTGAAGATATAAATGTTGCAAGTTTTTTCTATAAATTGAGTCAAAGTTGAGAAAATAACACGTGCACGTATCCCATAATACCTTCTTTTTGGGACGGAGGGAGTATTGTGCAAATTTCTGCAAAATAATACAAAAAGGAGGTCACCACTGACTGGTGTGGCGGGGGATGGGTTTGGCTGACCAGTGGGGGCATTAAATTTTTCTTGCTATTTTTTGGAGTATTTTGGCGTTATTGAAAATGGACACTACGATAATGCCCGTGATGACGTCATCCGCCCGATATTACAGTGATGACGTTATGTGTCCGTTATTACAGTGACATTTGTAATAACAGGCGCACTTACGTCATATGTTGCCTGTTATTGCAGTGGCGATTTCTAATAACGGACACGATAACATCATGTGTCGCCACAGCAATGACAGGAACTTAATAACAGACGGAGTGCCCGTTATTATAGTGCTATTTTGTCCGTTATTAATATGCCCCATTGTAGTAGTCTTATCCTGCCACTGCCTGTTTGAGGACTCATCGAATGCCCTCATATGCCCAATGGTGTCCATCCCCGTCATCTTCGTTACATGGCCCACTACTCGATGGTGCTAAGGGGGGGGGGATAGGAACTTGTGAGGGATGAAACGTAGGAATTTCTCTAAGATAGTGGCCTCCTCCGCTTTTGTGCTAAGAATGAGAACATAGCTTATCTCGTTCACGATCGTAGTAACCTTGAAAGCAAACTCATTAATACTCATATTCTTGAGGGTTTGTACTCAGGCCTCTTCATCGACATGCATCTGCTTTAGAGCATGAGCATCCCACATCTCCTTTGTCGTCTCCTTCTCGGACGTGGGCATCACCACATCCTCTGTTATACCTTGGACAATGGTGGCAAGAGTCAATCAGTCCATCTTCATTGACCACCTCATTGCCCTTCATTGCCGTCCACACTTTGTATGCATGCATGAAGATGTTCATCTTCACAGCCCACACCCCATAGTTGCTCCCAGCAAGCATCCCTTGTCTTCTTCCCCACCAAATCATGCTTGACGATGACGTCATTACCGTCTGCAGCTGCCTTTCTGGCATCATCACCCACAGACATAATCTTAGTCATCTCATGAACAAGGAGAATCTCTTGCAACCAAGGAACACACTCTAGCACTAGGAAAAGCTCACGGATGAGGTACACTCTTTTAGTGGCACAACACAGCAACGACCTGTTGTCACTGTTTCACCATGCCAACACAATAATTACACTAATTGTAGCGGTACTAAGACACCCACATGCTGGCTATGATTCAGTGGCACAACTCGGCCAAATAAAAGAACCAAGCACCTAGTTAGCACCACTAATAACATTGCCACACTATGCAGACACAGACTCCAATGTGCACACAACCACTGAACTGTTGTTTGCTAATCCCTGAACAATGCACGTACTTGGTGGTTGAGGCACAAACTGACCAACTTGCTCCACCGTAATAAAGACTAGCTAAACTTGGACCAACATATACTTGACTACCCACACTAACATGGAGGGTGTAGTAAATTTATTTAGGGGCATCATGCCACATCCAAGGGCGTTGTTGCACGGCCTAGCTGTCGATCGGTTCGTTCGCTAGCTAGATGGTGCCACCGTTGCAGCGAAGGACCTGGGCATTGACCCAGTGTCCAGCGTCACTAGCGAGGAAGCCGACGAGCGGGGCAATGTCCTCAGGCATGCCAAGGCGGCCCAGCGGAGCCTCGGCGATGTAGCGCGCGGCCTCCTCCTTCGTCTTACCGGTGTAGAACATGGGCGAGGCCGTGGACCCCGGCGCCACCGCGTTCGCCGTGATCCCCGTGCCGCGGAGCTCGCGCGCCAGGATCTTGGTCATGACCTCCACCGCCGCCTTGCTCGCCGCGTACGCCGAGTAGCCCACGCGCAGCGACCCGACCCCCGACGAGGAGAAGGTCACGATCCGGCCACGCCCGTCGCGCACCAGCCGGTTGGCCGCCTCGCGGCAGCACAGGAACGTGCCCCGCGCGTTGGTCCCGAACGTGGCGTCGTACGTGGCCTCGCTCGTCTCCGCCAGCGGCGGGTACGAGAAGTCCAGCACCGCTGCCAGTGTCACCAGGATGTGGAGCTCCCCGCCGAAGGCCGCCGCCGCCGCGTCGAACAACGCTTTCACCTGGGACGCGTCCGACACGTTGGCCTGAACAGCGATGGCACGAGGCTGCGGCTGGCTCTCGCTGGAGTGCGTGGAGTTAATGTCGTTCACGAGCTCCAGAGCGGGGGATGGGTCGCCGATGTACGCCACGGCGACGCGCGCGCCTAGGGACGCCAGGTGCTTAGACACGGCTGAGCCGATGCCGCCAGTGCCACCGGTGACAATGGCGACGCGGCCGTCGAGCATCATCGACTTCGAGGCTACTGGATCGGCTGCATCCGACGACTTTGATTCGGCCATGATGAGATCGACCAAGAGCTGATGGAATTGCGTTAATTTGTTCGATAGACGTGAACTGTGATCACATCCATGCAAGTTGCTCATACATATAGGCGCCTGATTGTACCGGTTGGTGGAATTGGACATCACGAAACAGTTAAAATTGAGACCACTCCGTCAAGAAAATCCAAAGGTACAGCGGCAATGAAGGACGCGTGATTTGGATATGTCGGTTGTTGGATCAAAGGACACATATCATCACGCTAAGGAAAAGAGCGACAAAAATTATTGCATGTATCTGCCATAAGGAATAAATCTTTTTAAACCCCATTCGGTAACATTGTATAGATTCAAAAGTGGCAATAAATTACTAGACACATAGGCTCCAACACCACATGCCATTGTTCTTCCACAGCAACAATTTGATGTATCAGCTGCCACATGCCAGCCCGCCGGGTCTTGCATGGTTAATGAGGATGTGTAGATCCTGGGTACCTCACATGCTTACCATTTTCCCCCTCACTACAGCCTGTTCAGCATCCCTGGTCCTAAATACACAGAAAATGCAGCGGCGAAGCCCTCGCTTGCTGCTCCCAACTGAAGAAGGGCTGCTTCCTAGCATGATTAGCAGAGAGGGCCCACGCTCATAGCTAGGCGGCTGATCTTGCAAGTTGTTGCTGATTCAACGCGAAAATTTGCAGCCTTCGTCCATGGATTCATGTGTGTTTCTTGCCCAGGTGCATCATGAATTCATGTTTATTGTTTAGGTCCCATCAGGCAAGCATAACAATATCGAAGCCTAGCCACTACCACTTGTGTTCTTGGGTAAGCTCCTTCTTTTTTGCCAATAATTTCTCGTTAGAGTGCATAGCGGATTTCGGCCCATGTCCACAGGAGCATGGGAACTGACACATTTGATCGTCCTCTTGCCATACCATGGAGATTGCGCATGGTTTTTTTGGACAGCTTGCTATCTTGTTAATTTTTTTTTGGCAATTCTTGTAAAAAGATGAGAATGCTTCGAATGTTTTAAGTCTGAGGAACTAATTGATGCATTAGAGTTGGAGGAAGTAGAAGAAATTGTGAGGGGTCTGAATCAATAAATGGTTTTGGGAAGGCCGTGTGATACCCGTTAGCACTCTTACTACAAAACTGTAATGCATGTTATTTCTATGTATCCTACAATCAGGCGTGTTCTAGTGAAGATTGGAAAAGAGTACGACAATAGAGGCCCAAGCAGCAATGACTATGTTGACATCATTTAAGTTATTTGAGTTTGTATTCATGGCACATTTAATGCAAGAAATATTTGGTTATACTGAGGACTTGAGTAGGGCTTTGCAAAAGAAAGATCAAGATATTGTGAATGCTATGGAGCTTGTCGATCTTACAAAGTTTCATTTGCAGTGCTTGCGGGAAGAGGATGGCTGAATGTTTTTCTTAAGAGGGTCACTTCTTTTCGTAGTTTGACATGGAGGGTCCTTATTATCCCATGAGGAGACCTAAATGAGGATTCTATAATGGTGCAATAAACTATCATCACTTCCATGTTGATATATTTGTGAGAGTCAACATATGTAGGCTTTCAGTTAAGCCCATGGACACGCAAAAAGATGAACAATATTATATTGTTTACAGTCCTCTTAAGTTCACTACTATAAAAATATTTTCATAGGCGGACATTTTGCATATTCAGAGGTGGTTTTTGCGTCCATCTCCGACGCAACGCTTATGTTAATAAACTATTTCGGAGGCAGATGGGTGGCCACCTGTCCGTTAATAAAATTTATAAAAACCTAGATGAGCCCATGGAGCCCATCTAAGCCTGCCGAGCCCATCTTAGGCGTATTGCGACCGCCAGCCGCTACCAGATCCGCCCTGCCCGGAAGTCCTTGCCACGCCTTAGCCCCTTCTCGCCGGATCCACCCCGCACGCAGCTCCTTGCCTCGCCTTGGCCCCTTCCTGCCAGATCCGCCTAGCCCGCAACTCCTTGTTCTCGCCTTGGCCGCCACGTTGGAGGAGAAGGGGATGCCACCGCCATGTTGGTGGTGAGGCAGATCCAGAGCAGCGCCGCGCCACCATACGTCGTGTCGTGCCATGCCTCCACGCGCCGTACCTTCCCACGCCACCACGCATCGCCTCCACACACTCCACCTATCGATTCCAAATGTGCCTGCGTGCCGCCGCCTCGCTGGGAGAGAGAGGGCCCGACGGCTGGGTGATAGAGGGGGTGTCGAGTATAATAATCCTGGTACCCTAGGGTTTTTTATTTTCGTTAGGATTTCTACTTTGTAACCAACTAGGACACTTGCCATATAACCCTACCCCTTGGGATATATAAAGGAGGGTAGAAGTCCCTAGATCGGCACAACTCAATATGCCCAAAAGATCTCCACAACAGAACCAATCTACAAGGAATACAAGCTACACCAACATAGAAGACATAGGGTTCCTTACCTTAAGGCCTGAACCTGTCTAAATCGTGTCTCTTGTCACCATCTTATTCTTGATTCTCGATGACTAGCCCTACTAATCATTTAGATCTACATTGCTTGAGCTACCCCTTGCAGGATCGCTTGTCACAAAACACCGAGATCTGACACCCACCGTATGACAAGCGCCGATGATCCGCTGTTAAACTTGATGGCACATTCTCTGTGCCGACTTCAACGTGAAGTTCGAAGAAAGCGTCATCTCTCTTTGGCTCCTGGATCTGCATCACGTTCGTTGTGTAGTAGAAATAGGGCGCCGACATTTTTTTCTATTCAACGTTGTTCACGTTGTGTCCATCGGCTGTCTGTGGATCGGACTCGATTCCGTGTCCTGCACTATTTCTAGCATGGCATAATTCCTGAAGCTCAGATCGGATTCCGTGCAGGCTGCATGAATTGGCGGCCGGACTCCTAGTAGAACGTGATGCGACTATTGACAGCTCGCATGGCCCAGCTCTGCAAACGGGGTTGGGGCATGTTTAGTTCGTAAAAGTCCTTTTTACTTCCTATTCATCCCCCTCACAGAACACGCATCTCCAAAAATTCCTTTTTTACCTTTCCTATTCATCTCCCTCACATAACACGCATTCCAGAAAAAAAGTACTTTTTACCAACCTCAACTAAACACGCCCCTTGCATGGATGTCAGGTTGTACTACATGCACAAGATCATCGAGTACACACGGAAGATGTACACAAGCACTGCAACACCAATGCCGCACTATGGAAATAGGCTCTTTCCGTATGCCGAAACATTTGCTATGTGTTTTGTATCAGGCATACGACAAAGGGATTCTTTGTTATCTGCCACGTAAAAAACAAATGACAAAGAAAAATACATGGCAAATAGACTTTTTGCCGTGTGTTTTATATCAGGCACACGACAAAGGGAGTGTTTGCCGTTGTTGATGGCAGAAAATGGCTTGAAGCCGATCAGGCTAGACACGACAAAGGGAGTGTTTGCCGTTGTTGATGGCATAAAATGGCTTGAAGCCGATCAGGCTAGACAGCCGGTCTAGACCGCCCGTACACACGGTTAGACCGGCTGGGCCCTGTAGCCGATCTGGCAATGTGCCAGGCGGTCTAACCGCCTGTCACAGGCGGTCTGACCGTCTGTCCCTGAGTCCGAGTAGAACTAGATTTTTCCACGTTTTTAGATCTGTACAAGGACTTCCTTGCGGGGCAAGACCTCCCCACCCTGTAAATATAAAGGGCCGTGGCCGATTGAGAACTTCTACCCAATCGTACAAATCATTGTCTTACTTTTTATCTCCAAACCCTAGTTTTCTAAACTCTTTGCTTTCCTTCTTCGTCTCTACGGCGTTTTAGGACGTTCTAAGTGGCCTTGCCGACCTTAGAACAACCCTAGGTTCGCAACCTCCGACGGGGTCCCTCCCGAGGTTGTGAACGTAGGCTTTCGCGGCGCCTCTGCTACAGGCGGTCTGACCGGCCCCTACAGGCGGTCTGACCGGCTGCATCCAGAAGCTCCGACGAGGAGAATTCGACGACCGCGCGATCTAGCGTTTTCGTGTGTTGACCAGAAACGCGTCAACATATTTTGGCGACTCCGCTGGTGAAAGAAATATGGTTTTTGAAGACCGATCTACTGTCCCTAGTATTATGGGCTTTGACGTTGGAGAAGACAACATTGTGACGCCAACACTTGAAGATCTTAGCGCTGAAGATCATGAGAGATTCATGGCGCTTCAGAGGCATCTTGAATCAGAATTTTTGAAGATTTTCCAGAAGAATCGGGATCGTCTGGCAAAAAGTGTTCAAGACTTCGTGATGCCTTATTTCAAGATGAGTAAGGGGGAAATTGAGGTAATCGACGATGTAAGCACTTCTGCACCTCACCCTACTACATCTACTCCCGTGGCTCCAAGTTTTTCGGATCGTGATGCATTAATTGAACAATTACTAGAACGACTCGAAAAACTAGAGGGTAAATCTATAGATACTCGTGAATTACCTGAGCATAATATTTTTGATGGTATGCCACCGAATTACTTTGCTGGACAGACTCCACCACCACCCAATATGCCCAAACCGAAAACGGTCAATGCAAATGGATCGGCAGCAGTTGGATCTGCAGCCGGTCAAACCGCCAGCGCAGCCGGTCGGACCGCGACAGGCGGTCAGACCGCTGGTTCTGGTGGTCAGATTAATTCTACTCATGCTATGGTATTCGTGCCGGAGCAACCTTTGCCGCTGTCCACTGTTTCAAACTTGGTCTCTCCTGGCCGTGATGGTCCAGTGGCTATAGCGGGTGCTACTTATTCCACAACTATGCATACTCTACATTCGGGTGGTGTTCCTGATGACGTTTTTGATGCACATAACAATATACAGAACAGACAAACACCTCACTTGAATTATATGAATGCTATTCAATTTTCGGCCCAACAAGACCCCCAATGGGCCGAATTCACTAGATTCAGGGACGAATTGTCTGATGTGATGAGAAACAAGTTAGGTGTTGATTTTGGTAACACTAGAATATATCAAAAACCTTATCATGATAGCTTTGATACTATTCCTTTTCCCAATGAGTGGTGCCTACCTGATTTTGTTAAATTTAGTGGAGATGATGAGCGCACCACTTGGGAACACATTAGTCAATATGTTGCTCAACTAGGGGAGGCTGGGAATTTACAAGCAATTAGAGTACGTTTGTTTTCATTATCACTTGCTGGTACTCCTTTTGCTTGGTTTTCTTCGTTAGCCTCTGGTTCTATTATGAGTTGGGATCAACTAGATCGCAAGTTTCATGATCACTTTATAGTGGAAATCATGAGATGAAATTGGCAGACTTGGCATCGGTTAGACAGGATCGGGATGAAACTGTCTCTCAATTTATGAGAAGATTTAAAGACATTAAAAACCGTTGCTTTAATTTGTTTATTTCTGAAGTTGATCTTGCTGGCTTATGCTTTAGAGGTTTAAAATCCTCTATTAGAGAAAAAATAGATAATTATGATTATTATTCGGTTGCACAAGTTCATATTAGAGCTGAGGTAGCTGAAAACCGAATGAATAAAGAAAAGGAGAGTTTTAAGACACGTCAGTCTAATGTTCATCTACTTGATTATGAATCCGATAATTCGACCGACGATGATAATGATGTTTATTTAGCAGAGTTTGTATTGCGTACTAATAAGAAAATTGTATCGTGCTCATCTCTTAAGCCGATTCATAAGAATCGGCAAAAAGACATAAAGTTTACTTTTGATGTGTCCAAATGTGATCGTATATTTGATGAATTGCACAATTTGGTTACATCAAGATTTCTCATGTTATACCACCTACGGAAGGATTGAGGAAGCATGCTTATTGTAAGTTTCATAATTCTTTTTCACATGCTACTAATGATTGCAATGTCTTCCGTAGGCAGGTTCAATCGGCTATTAATGAGAGCCGTTTGAAGTTTCATGAGATGCAAATTGATGAAACCCCTTTTTCGGTCAACACCATGGAATTGCAGCAGCCCAATGTTTTTGTTCGGCCACATCAAGCCGAATCTACCAAAGGAAAGAACGTGGTGATTGGAGAAGAAAGACCGTCTTCAAAAGAGTCGGTTAGAGAAGTGACTTATGAGAAGACGGTTGATGGCAAAAAGTCATTCAAGGTTACTGTGAAGTCTTCTGGACAAGGGGGGCAAGGGCTGGTCGCTACTCCTAAACTATGGGCGCCCGGGTCTGGTCCGCTACAGGCGGTCGGACCGGTTGCGCCAGGCAGTCAGACCGCCTGTCCTCATGGACGCCCAAAGATGCTAATTTCGAAGCGTCCAGAAGTTGGCACTTGGAAGATGAACGTGGCAAAGGAGCAGGGTGTTTAGAAGCTCAAAGTCATGTTTGATATGCTTTATGACAAGTACACCAAACAAAAGGTCGTTCCGAGTGATCGGCCATTAAAAAAAAGAATCAGATCACCAATTCAATATGGGAGGCTTCCTTCACGTCCTCGTATGAAGTTGGATCCGGTGTGGGATGACAATGGAGTGATGTGGGTGCCATATCATTCAACAGTGCAGCCTTCTTTTCATGCTGGTTGGGAAGGTCCAAGGAGACGCGTACAGGACAGGATTGTATATCCTAGACATGACCGATTGGCTTTCCGTCAATCTGGTCAAGGGCACTGGTCATAGGCGGTTAGACCGCCTGTTACAGGTGGTCAGACCGCCCGTCATGGTCAACTGACGAAAGCTCCTCTGAAGCAGGTTTATCGACCCAAGAAGAAGGAGGTGGTTCAAAACATAGATGTGGACTCAGAGAAAACTACTGAGTTCGATATTATTCGAGTTGGGACTATGGATGTCTCTATTGAGAAAAGTCTGGCTTCAAAGCCGACTTCCAGCGGAAAGACGGTGGAAGATCAGAGATCTAGTGCTGATAAGATTCAGCAGCGTTTTCTTCCGAAGTGGTGTCCCGAAAGTCTGGCTCGTACACAAAAGAGGAAGCTTCAGAGACTCTGTTTTTGGGAAAAGCAAGAGCAAGAGTTGGAGAAGCAGAGGGATGAATTCTTCAACCAGAGCAGGCCCATGATTCCTCAGAAGAAATAGTAGAAGCCGAAGGAAGATCCGTAGGTGGTTCAACCGGTTGTACAGGTGGTCCAGACCGCCTGTACAGGCGGTCAGACAGGGTGACGTTCTTCTTCTAGTTCTTTGGCTCATGACAGCAAGTTGACATCGGTTCCCACTGTTGAGGACGATGAAGAGCTTGTTGATTACAGTCCTTTTCTGGAGCGCATGAAACTTGATGTGAATGTGCTTCATATGTCCATGGATGGGGACATGCTTTCGGAGGAGGAGGTTGCTCATCTCGATTTTGGTCCCAAGGAAGCTATATTCCAGAAGTCTAAAGCTGAAGATAATCACTTGAAGGCTTTATATCTGAAGGAACATATCAATGGGAAGCCAATCTCGCAGATGTTGGTCGATGCAGGGGCTATTGTGAACTTAATGTCTTATTCTTTGTACAAGAAGCTTGGTAGTTCGGATTCGGAGCTGATCAAGACCAACATGACCGTCAGCGGCATTGGAAGAAGAGAGCCTATTGGTGCCAAGGGGGTAATTTCTATGAAGCTTACTATTGGGAGCAAGACCTTGGCCACTGCTTTCTTCGTTGTTGAGACTCAAGGTAACTTTAGTTTAATCTTGGGTCGTGATTGGATTCATGCAAACCAATGCATTCCTTCTACTTTGCATCAATGCTTAGTTCACTGGGTAGATGATGATGTAGAGGTTGTGCATGGTTATACTTTTGCTTGTGTTGCTTTAGCTGATAGCTCTTTGATTGTCATTCATGGTGATGTTAGATATTTATCAGGCTTAGATATTTCTGAATTTGAGTTTATCAGTTGTACCAAGAATGGCTTCATTCCTGTTGTCATAAAGCCGATGAATAATCGGCTGAATCATCTCATATGATTTAATGGATAATCGAGAGTGCTTGCAGCAGAGACTTGAACACTATCGGTCACATCAGAACGATATGTGTGAAGCTATTGAAGACTTTGATGATATAAGCAAGCTAGGATGTGGTTTTACATCGGCCGATCCTCTTGAGGAGGTAGACATTGGTGATGGTTCTTTACCCAAGCCGACGTTTGTAAATAAGAATTTAGATCCCGCTTTTAAATTTGAATTAATAAAGTTGTTAAAGGAGTATGTCGATTGTTTTGCTTGGAATTATCATGAAATGTTTGGTTTAAGCTGAGAGCTTGTTGAGCATCGGTTGCCTATTAAATCTGGTTTTAGTCCTTATAAACAACCAACTAGGCGTTTTAATCCTGAAATTTATGACCGAGTTAAAGAGGAAATAAATTGGTTATTAGAAGCTAAGTTTATTAGACCTTGTCGATATGCTGAGTGGATTTCTAATATTGTGCTCGTAGAGAAGAAAGGAACGAGTAAGATTAGAGTGTGCGTTGATTTTAGAAATCTTAATCGTGCTACTCCTAAAGATGAATATCCTATGCCAGTAGCTGATATGCTTATCGATGCTGCGTCTGGACATAGAATGATTAGCTTTCTTGATGGTAATGCTGGTTACAATCAGATATTTATGGCCAAAGAGGATATATCCAAAACGGCTTTTGTATGTCCAGGCTTTCTTGGTTTATTTGAGTGGATTCTTATGACTTTTGGTTTAAAGAATGCCGGTGCTACTTATCAAAGGACGATGAATTTGATTTTCCATGATTTGCTTGGTATTATATTGGAAGTTTATATCGATGATATTGTTGTTAAATCAGCTGGAAGTGATTCTCATTTGGCCGATTTGAGACTTGCATTTGAAAGAATGCGTCTGTATGGTTTGAAGATGAATACTCTCAAATGTGCTTTTGGTGTGTCGACCGGGAAGTTTTTAGGCTTCATAGTTCATGAAAATGGTATAGAGATTGATCCAAAAAAGGCCGACACTATTGGCAAGTTGCAGGCGCCTAGTTCTAAGAAAGAGTTGCAGAAATTTTTGGGAAATGTGAATTATTTGAGAAGATTTATTTGCAATTTGTCGGGGAAGGTGAATGCTTTTACTCCTTTACTTCGGTTGAAAGATGATGCTGAATTCACTTGGGGGGCAAAACAGCAAGAGGCGTTTGATGAGATCAAGCATTATTTGTCTTCTCCTCCGGTTCTTCGGGCACCAAGGAGAGGGGTTCCTTTCAAATTATATATTGCATCCGAAGAAAGTGTTATTGGAGTTGTTTTGATCCAAGAGACCGAAGGGAAGGAATATATTATTGCATATGCAAGTAGAAGATTATTAGACGCCGAAACAAGATATACTTTCATTGAAAAGTTATGTTTATCATTATATAATGCTTATACAAAGTTGAGGCATTATTTGTTGCTAAATACTTACATAGTTGCTAGTCAAGCTGACATAATTAAATACATGTTGCATAGACCTATATTAAGTGGTAGAATCGGCAAATGGGCTTATGCTTTAATTGAATATGATTTAGTCTTTGAGCCATTGAAATTTATGAAAGGACAAATCGTTGCCGATTTAATCGTTGAACATAGGGTTGATGAACATATTAATTTAAATGTGGGCTATATTACTTTTACCCCATGGAGATTGCATTTTGATGGATCGGTTTGCAAAAGTGGTTGCGGAGTTGGCGTTATTCTTATATCACCAAACGGTGTTGTTTTTGAAGCTCTTAACTGATTAGATCATAAATGCACTAACAACCAAACCGAATATAAAGCTTTATTATTCGGGTTGGAGATTTTACATGATATGGGGTTAAAACATGTGGAAGCATATGGCGATTCTTTATTAGTGGTGCAGCAAGTATCTAAAGTTTGTCAATGCTTAGATGGATTTTTGAATGCTTATCTTGATAAGTGTTTAGATATTATATCTTGCTTTGATGAATTCGTCATTTATCATGTATCAAGGGAAGAGAATCCTAGAGCTAATGTGTTGGTTCAGCAAGCATCAGGCTATAATGTTCAGAAAAGAAATTTTTATGAAAAGAGGCCGATGTTTTGTGAAGCCGATGTTTCTGCTCTGGAGCAGGTGGTTCGACCGCCTGTTACAGCCGATCCGACCGGTACGGCCGGTCTAACCGCCAGCATAGGCGGTCTGACCGCTTGTGCCTCTGAAAACCGATTCGGTTGTTAATGAGTTTCAATCTATTGTGGCCGATGTTGGTGATTGGAGGAAACCTCTGGTGTAGTATTTGCAGAATACTAGCAGGTCAGTGGATCGAAGAATCCGGCGATGGGCTTTCAAGTTTACTTTGGTTGATGGTGAACTATATCGTCGGACTATGGATGGATTACTTTTGAAATGTTTAGATCCTAATCAAGCTAGATTGGCTATGTCAGAGGTTCATGAAGGAATCTATGGTACACATCAATCGGCTCGGATGATGAAGTGGCTCCTTAGGCGGGCTTGCTTTTATTGGCCTACAATGATAGCCGATTGTTTTCGTTACTACAAAGGATGTGAAGAGTGCCAAAAGTTCAGGGATATTCAGTTAGCACCTGCTGCGTTGATGCATCCGATCATTAAACCATGGACTTTTAGAGGATGGGGTTTAGATTTTCTTGGTAAGATTCATCCTCCGTCATCCAAGGGTCATTTGTTTTGTGATTGTGGCTACTGATTATTTTACCAAGTGGACTGAAGCAATTCCCCTCAAGAACATGAGGCATAGAGAGGCGATTGAGTTTATTATTGAGCATACTATTCATAGACTTGGGATTCCTCAAACATTGACGACAGATCAAGAGACGTCGTTTATATCTAAGAAGGTACGTGAGTTTGTTGAATCCTATGGCATTAAATTGCTCAATTCGTCCCCATATTATGCTCAAGCTAATGGTCAAGCCGAGTCTAACAATAAGATTCTAATCAAGCTCATAACAAAGAAGATTGAAGATCATCCTAAGCGGTGGCACGAGGTATTATCTGAGGCATTATGGGCGCATCGTATTTCTAGACATGGTGCTACTAAGGTTACTCCATTTGAGCTTGTCTATGGTCAAGAGGCTGTTTTGCCCATTGAGGTAAATTTGGCTGCTTATAGATTGGCTAAGAAAAATGATCTTGATGTTAGTACATATTATACTTTGATCATGGATAACATTGATGAAGTGACCGACAAGCGTTTGGAGGCCTTGGAGGAAATTTAAAAGGATAAAAGAAGGATAGCTCGAGCATATAACAAGAAGCTAAAACTTAAATCCTTTCAAGTTGGTGATTTGGTTTGGAAGACTATTTTGCCTATATGAACGAAGAGCAACAAATTTGGCAAATGGTCACCGAATTGGGAAGGACCATATCGTATTGTGAAGGTTTGTTTTAGGAATTCATATATGGTGGAGACTTTGCAAGGATTTCAGTTGCCAAGAGCACTCAATTGGAAGTATTTCAAGAAATATTATCCGAGTGTTTGGCAACATGCTTGAAGGGCTGTGGCCGGTATGTGATATCGTCCTTAGAGAAAAAAATGGCCGACAATAGAGGGTCGTCCTTAGCATAATAAAATATTTTGTGGTAAGCAAAGCTTTACCAAAAAAACAGGGGAACATACGTTGATGGCAGAAAATGGCTTGAAGCCGGCTGGGACAGCCGGTCTAGAACGCCTGTACACACGGTAAGACCGGATGGGCCCTGTAGCCGATCGGGCAATGTGCCAAGTGGTCTAACCGCCTGTCACAGGCGGTCTGACCGCCTATCCCTGAGTCTGAGTAGAACTAAATTTTTCCATGTTTTTAGATCTGTACAAGGACTTCCTTGCGGGGCAAGACCTCCCCACCCTATAGATATAAAGGGTCGTGGCCGATTGAGGACCTCTACCCAATTCTACAAATCATTGTCTTAATTTTGATCTCCAAACCCTAGCTTTTCCAAACCCTTTGCTTTCTTTCTTCATCTCTACGGCGTTTTAGGATGTTCTAAGTGGTCTTGCCGACCTTAGAACAACCCTAGGTTCGCAACCTCCGACGGGGTCCCTCCCGGGGTTGTGATCATAGGCTTTCACGGCGCCTCTACTACAGGCGGTCTAACCGGCCCCTACAGGCGGTCTGACCGGCTGCGTCCAGAAGCTCCGACGAGGAGAATTCGACGACCTCACGATCTAGCGTTTTCGTGTGTTGACCAGAAGCGCGTCAACAGCCGTGTGCAGCACAAAAAGCACACGGTTAAGAAAAACACTCAGCAAAGAGCCCCTTTGTCGTGTGTCATTTTTGTGCCACATGGCAAAGAACCCCTTTGCCGTGTGTTTTTTTTGGAACACACTAACTTGCTAACTGCAAGTCAGACACCACGTCTGCGCTTGACGTTAGGACTTCCCTTGGAAGTTTATCAAGAGAGAGTCCCCTCGACTCGGAGCTTTCGATGGCTCCAACATAGGCTAGAAAGACCCACAAGATAAACCCGACAGAGCTAACTAAAGTTCAAACTCTAATTCTATGGGAAGCTACTCTCCAACTTTAGACAAAGCTTAGAGAAGGAAAATATGAAGAGTAGAGCTTGCTCATAAGTAAAGAAGATAACTTTGTATTCATAATAATATTCGGGAATAAAAGAAAAGATACAAGAGCTTTTACCATAACTTCCGAAGACTCTGGAACCCCGAGGCAAAGCTCGACTCGACCTTACTCCCAACTACAACTCTTAAACTACAAAGTGGAAATGAAAAGAGAGAGCTCCTTGAGTGTGTGTTCTTCAAGTGGAGTGTGAGTGTCCTTTTATAGCCTTGCAAGGTTGGTTTCCTGCATGTAGATGACGTCATCCCTTCCATGCAACCGCCAGACGAAACTGGACCCGAGAGGCCGAAGCGGGAGGCCGGCCGGCCACCCTAGAGCCGATCGGCCTGGGGGTGCAGCCACCTATCACCGACCTTCGCGTGGAGGCTCCTGATCACGTGGTTTTCTGTGAATTTAGTTCGGGAGAACATGCAGGTGGGCCCTCCAAACCAAGTGATGTCTTTCGATATTCGTTGATCAAACCGACTTGGAAATTCACGGTTATATCAACATGCACTGTGTTTCTTGTCTCCTGGATCAGTGACGTGGCAATTGGGGCCAGTTGGAGGCCAGCCGGCCATGGTGAGGCCGAATGGCCTACCATTGGGCCTTCTGGTGCTCATTTTTCTTGTGTATTCCCCTGCAGGCATAAATCATCCAAAACTAGTGGAACTCATTAATTATTATCAAACTATGTATGAAACATGGTATAATCTTCCTCATTTACCGAAATGTTGACGGGCACTAAGTGTTATAATGACCGTCAACACAGTTCATATCCGCCCCTGCACACCAGTGAGGTCCGTGCGTGGCAAGTTGGGCTCCACCCCCCACCGACCGGCATGGCAACCTCGGGGTCTGACGTGGCAACTTTGAGCTTCTCTAGCAAGGTTCGTGCAACGCGAGCTCATGGTCTGTCCCCACCGGCGAGTCCCATGGTCGGCGTAGGGAGGTCAAGCTTCGTCCATGGTGAGTCCCACGAGCGTCGTAGAGAGCCTGGGCTCTTCGGTAGAGAAGATAAGGACGGGAAAACCAAAAAAAGAAAAGTAAAAAAGGCAAAAGGATATGAGAATGACTGTTTTGGCTAACAAATGAGCCCCATTGAACAATGCTTCTAATGGTGTTAAAGATTCCATCCATCTTATCTATCTTGACTCCTAATAACCAAGCAGGAAAAAGATGAACATATCCCACTTCAAGCATCCCATATTGTCTCACAACCAAACACACCTTGAGTGTCCACATCGTCCTCCCGGGTGACATGTCATTTACCACGTTGCTTCCAGTAGACCGCGCACTCGCACAGTGGGATTGTCTGGTGGTTACGCGCAGCATTCTCTCCCCCCTGCACATAGGTTGTGACAATCCTCGAGGATGTCAAAGAGATAAAAAAAAACAAATGTACAATTGATCTAGAGGGAGGGTGGAGCACGCTTAATCCGCACCTAGACCTTTGGCGAGCTGAACTACTTTGAGCAAGCCGATGAGAGCTGTTGTCGCACCGTGGGTGTCGCCGTAGTCCCAGGCCGGGAGGATGGAAGGTAGTTGTCTCTGTGTTTTGACCCTGTTGTTTTTTAAATGGAAAATATTTGGTCTGGGGATGGATGTGGTGAGCCGTAACAAAATGGGTGTGTGATCAGATGTGGGTTTTGGGAGCGAGGTGAGTCATTTTTTTTATTTGTAACTTTCTTTAAGAATATCAGAATAACATCTGCCCCCAAACGATTTTCACGCCTCGTAGCCGGTTTGGCCGCACCAGCGGACCTGGCGCGGCAGGAACAAGCTGCCGTGCTGATGCATGTGGCGTGGCAAGCCTACCACATTGGTGCTGTGGCAAGTGAGGTGCTGATTGGGCTAGGCACTGTCGTGCCACCCCACCTGGCATGGCAGAGCTGGTTTCGAAAATGTTGCATGGGCTTGTCCTTTATTCTCTCCTCCCTTTATTCCTGCTCCAGCCCGAGTAGCAAGCACCTCCCTTCTCCGCCGTGTGGCTTCCTCCCTACCTAACCCTCCCCCCAATCCTACATTTTGGGTGGAAAAAGTTAGGGGAATCGGTCCCCGCGACCTTGTGAAGGTATTCCTCTCTTTTTTTTTTTTTGGTTTACCATTGTATTTTTTATAGTTTGCTATATCCATATTAGGTTAGGGTTTGGATGAGATTTTGATCATGGAGTCCATGTCGCTAGTGCTGGCGGTGATGGGACCTGGAGGCGCTCACCGGCGCTGCTGTAGAGGATCCTCGCCCCCTCGACGTGTTGAAGTCACCGATCTCGATCTCACCGTGGGAGTTGGCGAGGAGGTTGTCTAAACGTCGAGGCGCTCCACGCTGTGGGAGTGGAGTTGAGCGAGGCCCACGACGCACTGCGTGACGGCCTCGGCGAGCGCTGCTTTGGGGATCCCTCTCCACCGGTGCCGGCACAAGACACTACCGAGGGTACTGGCATCAATGAACTTTAGTAGGCACACTGTCTTGGTTGCGGGCCGGTGGAACAGGGCATGGCAGTCGACGACGTGCGGCGATCCGGTGGGTCCAATGAGTTTTTGTCTATCCAAGCTCCTCTCGGCGTGGTCTGTCGCAAAACCAACCCTGAATATTTTTTGGCCCGCCAAAGCCCATCCAAATATTCATGATAAAGTAAAAATGTTGAACAGGTTTGTGAAAATGTTGAACATGTGTGTACGTTAATTGGTCATAATGAGCTTTAAAGATTGTTGACTTATCTATCTTCCACAAGATAGATAAAAAAAAGCTCCTATTGGACCCAGATGTGGACAACCAAGTAAAATAAGGCTAGTCTTAGTGGGGGTTTTATGGACAATAAATAGAGTGTCATGTAGGTATTTTTTATGATGTGGCAGTGTATTAATGAAGATCACAAAGTTGGATATATAAGATTGACCCTATGGATGAAACCATGCATTGACATAGGGGTGTTTAGTTTCAACCATTTTTAAATGATGTGCCATTCTAGGTAATCGTGTACCTCAAACTTACATTGAGAATGGCAGATTGAGATTTCATGATGCTCGTGAATGAGAATGATTGATCGCCACTTTAATACTCTACGATTCTAGTTAACATCCCACCACTGAGATTATGCTGTTCCTATGCATTCGAATTCCGAAAGCACAGCTTTCAAGCATGAAGTATTGCCTTGACGTGTGTTGTTTTTCAACTTGTGGCTCTAGTCACCGGCCTCAATGACTTTGTCAACGTGGCCAGCGGCCGGTCCATGGCGGTACTCCGGTGCCAAGGTCGAGACATGCCTGGCTGCCGGAGAGTCGTGCAACACCGTGCTAAATCGTGAATTGCAGCAACAGAAAAAGGATGTCGGATGAGGCGCCCCTGATCACCGCGTTGGTCAGCTGCAACCGCGTGTCACACCCAGACACGCAGTAGGATTGGTGCTATCTGCAAACAGAGGAATTCGCATTGCAATTACGTCGTGTCTGTTTGCGTGGTTTAACTGTTCGCTGAAGCAGTTCAATCAGGGAAACAATCTCGCCATGTACAAAGTTCACCTCGAGGAGATCGAGTAGTAATAAGTCCAGAAAACCAAATGCACAAAGAACTAGTATTGTTCACATCGATGATTTCTGTTGCTGCGAAAATTTCCAATACAATTGGATTAACACAAGCAAGTTAACAAAAAACTACATCAATCAAATAAACAAGTTATCAGATCCATTAACCAGGGAGGGAACACGATTAATCTCAAGAATCCAATTACACAGATGGCAGGCATCCACTGCCCCAGGTCGGATCCTACAGCTACAGAGTCTCGACGATGACCTCCCGCAGCGCACGCCTCGACGCCTCGACGTCGCGGCGAGTGAGGAACGGGTGCCGGAGCAGCTGCGGCACCGTGGCGCGCCGCGTCGGCTCCCTCTCCAGGCACGCGGCCACGAAGCCACGCAGCTCCGCGGACGCCTCTGCTTCTTCCGGAACGCGCAGGGGCTCCCCGTGGCAGATCACCAGCTCGAGCTCCAAACCAGACGCATCGGACGGGAAGGCGTACCGGCCCGTGAACATCTCCAGGACGGTGACGCCGAGGCTCCAGACGTCGGCGGCCATGGCGCCCTGCGGCCCAGCGCGTGCTTTGGGCGCGAACCTCTCGGGGCTGAAGTAGGAGCTCGTGCCGGCGGTGATGGAGACCTGGAGGCGCTCCCCGGCGCCGCCGTAGAGGATCCTGGACGTGTTGAAGTCGCCGATCTTGATCTCGCCGCGGGAGTTGGCGAGGAGGTTGTCGGGCTTGACGTCGAGGTGCGCGACGCCGCGGGAGTGGAGCTGTGCGAGGCCCACCACGCACTGCGCGGCGGCCTCGGCGAGCGCCGCCTCGGGGAACCCTCTCCCCCGGCGGCGGCACAGGGCGCGGCCGAGGGTGCCGGCGTCCATGGACTCGAGCAGGCACGCGGTCTCGCCGGCGGGCCCGCGGAGCAGGGCGTGGCACTCGACGACGTGCGGCGACCCGGCGGCGCGGCTCAGCACCTTGGCCTCCTCCTCCATAGCGGGGTCTGGGTAGAACGACATCTTGAGCGCGAACACCTCGCCGGTGCAGCGGTGGCGCGCCTTGCTCACCCTTGCGAAGCCGCCGTCGCCGAGGTGCCCGATCCACTCCAGGTCCGACAGATGCAGCTCTTCTTCTGGCGCCGGCGATGGAGGCGGGAGCTTCGTGATCATCTGGTGCGGAGCAGCACCAGCGGCACGAGAGAGCATCTGGTGAGGCGCGGCGGGGGCGACCGAGCAAGCCATCGGACTCGGGTCGGACGCGCGCGGTGGCTGCAAGCCTGCAACTGCAAGAAACGGTGAGGGAGGTGCGATGACTTCGGGAGCGCGAGATGGAAGGGACTCGGTGTGGAGATTTATGGTGCGTGCCGGCACTGCCGGGATGGATGGCCAACGCATTGACGAGTCCGACTCGAACTCATATTGCCGGGGTGATCGGCTCCATCCGACACGCCGACACCTATCCCCTGTATGCACGCAACCATGCATGTCTTGCGAGTCGAGTCCGACTCGAACTTCCGCGGTGGCCCGAACTTACTCGTAGGATGATCGTGACCTCAAAATTTGGCATATAATAAATCATTCTTTCTTTTTGTCTGTCCCTCGTGCAAAGTGCTCAGGTCCCAACTCGTGCAACAAAATGTTATACACGCAAACAATAAATCATACAAGTGAACAAAATGTTGTATGGCGGAGGGAAATATAACATATATATAAAAATTTATCAAACATCAAAACAGAATTGTGTTATTTTAAAAAAAAAGATATGCGTGACAAACAAAAAAATGATTTTAATTGGGGGAATAAAATTTTGAACATTTGGAACAAACACATCCATACATAAACTTGTAGAAACAAAAATTAAAAGGGTCTAGTCTAGTGGTTGGAGCACTTGCCTAGCATCTTGGAGACCTAGGCTCAAGTGCTCAAATCCTCGTCGGAGTGAATTAACAAGTAGAATAAAAGAAATTTTAAAAAACAGGATGAAGTTTCCTCTATTGAGGTACGGGTCTGTAAAACAATTATTCATGTAGAAGAAAAATGTTATATAGGAAAAATCATGGAATAAATAATTTGTAGTTTGAACGTAGTGCTTACAAACTAAAATAAATATTATATTTATACTATTTGAAAGATCTAAACTATTCAGTGTAACTATTAATGAATGCTACGAAATAATTCAAACTCCACCGTAAATATCTTATAAAAAGATATAGAAATAAAAAAAACTATGTAACATCTCATGTATACCATGTGAACAATCCAAATACGAGTAGTACCATGGAACATCCAATAGATATTTTGGCAACAATCCAACCAATACTAATAATGAAACACATTATATATACAATGCTAGCAATTCAAAGACCACCATGGAACATATCAAAGATAACAATCCAACCAACACTAATAATGAAACACAATATGTATACAGTGCTAACCATTCGAAGACCACCATGACACATCTCAAAGATATTATGTGATCATCAATTCAAACATATTGTGGAAACAAACTCTTCAAAACTATGGGACATTTTATGTATATTATCAGAGTAATTCAAGAAATATAATAGAAAATACTATTGATGGTGTGGGAACAATCCAACTAAGACCATAAAACAGCTCATGGATATTGTGGCAACACTCTAAATAAATATCATAGAACATATCACGAATAATGTATAAATAATACAAACACCATGAAATATGTCATGAATGGTATCATCAAATGGTTCTAAAAAATCATAGTAAAAGCAACATATAATTTTCATTTATTGAAGAATAAATAAATAAAAACAACCAACAACGACACCAACACGAGGGAATGTATGGTTTCCGGTCCACTTGAGGTCCGACAGCCGCATCTGATGTTCTTTTGGCGCCGGCGACGGAGCCGAATGTGCCAACCGAGGGAACATTTGGTGAGGCAGGACGGGGGCAACGGAGCAAGCCATCGGACGCCCGCGGTGGTGGGAGTCTGGGACGGGCCGCCGCTAGCTACTAGAAACTGCAGACCATCGGTGGTGGGATGAGCATGAACACCTCGCCGGTGCGGCGGTGGCGCGCCTTGCTCACCCTTGCGAAGCCGCCGTCGCCGAGGTGCCCGATCCACTCGAAATCCGATAGCCGCAGCTCTTCTTCTAGCGCCGGCGATGGAGCGGGCACCTTCATCATCTGGTGTGGAGCTCCACCAACCCGTGCAAACATCTGGTGAGGCAGGAGGACGGGGGCAACTGAACAAGCCATCGGAGAAGAGATTGCGGGGAGACGCGAGGGCGAGAAGAGATGTGGGAGGGGAGAGACGAGCGTCCAGTGCTTATATTTATAGTGCGGAGCAGCAAGGCCGGCGCCGGGCGGAGATGAATTGTCGCGCCGCGCTGACGCACATCCGCCTGGGTCGGATTCGACGTAGAACAGAAGGGCGAAATTTGGTTGCAGTTTCTTCAATCCGACGGAAGGAAACATGCGTGAACAGGGCTGATTGTGTTTTTAGGAAGATATACTTATTCTATTTTAAAATTATAACTCATTTTCCATGCAAAAAGAATTATAACTCATTTAAAACTATTCAGATGGTCAAAACATCTCAAACTGAATCAATTTTTTTTTGTGAATCAAACTGAATCAAATTATAAAACAAAATATTAACATTTAGGATACCAAATAATTACCATCATTATATATATACGGAAAATCCTTTCTACTCCCAAGTGTAGCTACTCCCATGTCTATATCTCACACATTACAGAGTATCTTTTCATACTTAAGGTTTCTAAAAAAAAGTATGTATACATACTTGATTTTTCAAAATGATAACCTTGAAAATTTCTGAGTGGAACTCATATTTTTTTTTGCTCCTTGTGATATGTTACATTTTCTGTATAGAAAAATAAGTATGTCCATATACTTCATATATAAAAAATTATTTTCACATAGCACTTTTAAAAATCAAGTATGTGTATATACTTTTTTTAGAAACCTCAAGTATGAAATAATACCTTCTGATTTGTGAGATACACATATGGGAGTAGCTACACCTGGGAGTAGGAAAACCTCGTCCTATATATATATATATATATATATATATATATATATATATATATATATATATATATATATATATATATATATATATATATATATATATATATGGGAACATATCGGGTGGAAACCAACTTCCCATAGAAACTATGGAAACTTCAATCTGGACCACACGATGTTGATCCAAGGGCTCGGCTAGATCAGGTAGAAGGGGTGATTTGCAAAACTCAGTGGAGGTGGGAGGGGTAATTTGCAAGACGGTTTTGCAAATCACCCTTCCCACCTGATCTATATCTATATATATATATATTCATAGTATATATCCGTGTCATAATTTATTTTGATTCCCTATATAATTTTGGTCAAACATAAAATGATTGAATTCTGCAGAAAATATAGAATGACTTAGGCCCGTTTGGAAAAACTTTTTTCCAAGGCGCTTTCATTGGACGCCCAACTTCATTCTGACGTGCTGTGAGCGAAATCGTTCTCACCAAAATTACTTGTTTTTGCATATGCGCTCAAAGTTTGCCATTAGGCAAGCCATAATTATTTTACTAATTTTCTGGATGCCAAAGTTGGCCATCTCGGATTTGGCTCCATTACAAGCAAATGATGTGGCAAGATTCTAGCACATGAGTTTTTTTAATTATTATAAAATTTCAAAGATGTTAGATTTATAATTTATATTGATCTTTTTATTCATTGTCTCTGGAGTGCCCATATGCCTCCTCTCTAGGACTATAAACTACCAAAACAAAGTCTAAAAGCACATGCTCCACTGCATTGTAAATATATATTTTCATAGTATATATATCCGTGTCATAATTTATTTTTATTTCCTATATAATTTTGGTCAAACATAAAATTGTTTAATTCTTTAGAAAAGTTGGAATGACTTAGAGCATCTCTAACAAATTCTCTAAAAGTGAATAGCTAAAATTCTGATTTAGCTACTATGTAAAACGAAATGGTAAAATGGCATAAGTCTATCCGCTACTTAAGAAACGAGCAAAACAAGTAAGAAAAGAGAACAAATAGTTTCTAGGGTATTAGGGTTTTTTTTGGAGAGGTTTCGAGGGTTATTAGTTGGTGACCAATGAGGCAATGATGGATTTGTCGATTTGCCTATGGGAGTGCGCAGGAGGAGGCAATAGAACCACCAATGTTTCGAAAAAGCAAATGATGCATAACAATAATCGGTGCTTAGAGCATCTCCAGTAGTCTCCTAATAATCCTTTTTCAAAAACAAAAATTGGGAGATGTCCCAACATCACTTTTAGGGGTATTGGGGGAGTTGCCCCAATAATCTTTTCCCAATAACCCATTATCCTCTATTTCTTTATGTACATGAACACTATATCCGTTGTCAAATAAATTAGACAATTTAGTATGATCTATGTGTAAAAGAGTAAAGCATGCATATAATCATACCTAATTGATTCAGCAGCAACTATCTAATTAAAAGCATCTCTAAAATTGCAGTCGGTTGTGCAATTGGCCTTGCACACATATTGCTCGTGGCCTTGAGCGGAGGGGCTGGGGCGCTCGAATCTTGCTGCTCCGCCGGGATAGGAGGCAGCGCTCGTCGTGCAGCCCCTAGGTACAGGCGACTGGGCTATTCGTGGCAGCGGCAGTGGCTCGTCTGGTTGTGGCGAGGGTCACGCCACCCCACACGGAACACCGGCGGCGAGGGAAACCTACTTTTAATAGCGAGGATTACCAACTAGAGGGGGCAATTAGTTGGTTTAAACTAAAATCACAACACTCACAAAAAATTTAATTAGAGACACGAGAATATTTCTATCATAGGTCAAGTTTTGCAATCCTAGGGTATCTTAAGAAAGTAAATTGCTAGAAATTAAATGAGCAATAGAATTAACCAAAGACGAGCAATTTTTCCCATGGTGCCAGTGACTTACCAGTCACCCGTAATCCACGTTGAGGTGGATTTAAAGCTTCTAATTGCTTCTCTATCAAAGTACACTTGGTGTATGAGCCAATCATGGAATTAATGAACCTCTCCAAACCTCCTTTCCACTAGAGATGTTTTTTAGCACTTCAATCAAAGTCTTCTTCATAATCTTCTTGAAGAGCTAAATGAAAACCAAACTCCAAGCCATCTAGGAGGCGACAACCTCCAAGAATAATAATCCAACAAAACTTGCTTGAAGAATTGATAGTGCCCAAAGCTCTATGCATGAATGCAATGCACTAGAATCCTCTCTTTGCCACCAAAAATGCAATCCCTAAGCAAAGTGAGTGAGAGGGAGAGAGTAGAGAGCCCAAATGTGTTTCTCAAGAGAGTGGAATGGCCAAAAGACTCCCCCCTCATGTCCGGGGGTCTCATATTTATACTCCCCACTCCTAATTACAACCGTTATGTTTGAATTTTGAGTTTTCTTCGAACTTGCAGACCGTCCGCGCATACAGAACCATCGGTTCGCCGTTTTAAACCAACAGCTACGTGTCACATCACAGCATGCCAGAGTCGACCATTATTCAAAAATGGGACCGTTTCCACCAAGGCCGGACCGTCCGTCGTTCAAAAACTAATTTGCATAGAATGATTGATTGATCAGAAAGTCCAAAAATTAACCGGCGGACCATTCGGTCTCTGTGGCTAGACCGTCCGCCGTTATCAATAAAATCCACCAGAGAGTCTTTGTCCAAAAACTTCTCAATGCTGGACCATCCGCCGTTGAAACCTATTTCCACCAGAGAGCTCTCGAGCCTCTATCCAATTTTTAAGTTAGAGGTGGACAGTCCGCCTAGCAGGGCTGGACCATCTGCCTTTCATTTTTGCCCACTGAAACAGACTTCATTTCAAACATCTTGCTTGGTGGGATTTCTCAAACACGTGAAAATTCTTATCCTATATGCATGCAATATATATGTTTGAGCAAAGTGACACTGCAAACTCGTTAAGCAAAAGATTTTTGACCACTTGATAGTACGGCTATCTAGCTTTTGACCACTCTTGATTGTACGGCTATCTAGCTTACTAATATGTTCAATTTTCTTCTCTTATCACCTCTTTGACCGGCAAAATAAAAGTCTTAACATTTACCTTTGCTTTGAGCTTTTCTCTTGATTGTTGACAAGATCACCAGTGACTAATGAGATTTTTCTCTTCTGAAATGCTCCTCAATAGTCAACACAATGATTCAAATAACTCAACTTTGTGACTAATCTACACTCACATTCTCAATGAAAATATTAGTCCACTAAGTGTTGTTATTAATTACCAAAACACTAATCCAGGGGGCCTAGATGCTTTTAATTGGGGGACTGCTGAAGATGTTTTTAATTAGAGGGTACATGAGTTAACTTGTCTGAACCATCATCACTAATCAAATTTGATGATAGCTACAAGAAAGTATTGCATTAGTAGATGCTCAAAGCCATATAGGAGAAATAGGCTCTGTATTGGAAAAAAAAATCATCTAGTGTGGCAAGGAGGTTAGCCTCGTGCTCGTCGTTGCTATGCACGGCACCGACTAATTCAGGCTAGCTTTATATGAGCATCGTACCAGTAAGTGCAATGGCTAATTTTTTTAGTAGGGCTATAAACACACCCATACCTAACATTCTAAGAGGTTGAAAGCTTGACAAAGCTATATGCTTTATATATTTGAGTTCCATCCACCAAAATGATCAAGAGAAGATTAAGACTACTAACACAAAGTTTAGGATTTAATTAGTGCTTAGTTAAACCGCGTTTGTGGTGCTGAGTTTAGACGAGATTTACACTCCTTTTGTCATCTATGCGTGCGGGCAACCCGGATTATAACTTCTGGTGTGAGCGCACATAAGGATGATAGAGTAGTCTAAAGTCTTTTATTAGAAAAGGAATATATTTCAACATTTTTAACCTCTAAATCGGTCAATGCACTCATCTATTCATTATTACATAAAGTTTAATTCTCAAAAGTTTACACGTCATCAAATGTACCCCCAAGTAAAACCATAGAACTAAAAACCATAGTAAGGGCTTGTTTGGTAGAGCTCCGGCTATATCGGCTTCGGCTGTGGCTTCTCTGAAAACTCAGTTGTGCTGACTATGGTTGTAACTGTGTCTGAAATCGTTTCGCAATACAAATTTTTACGCAGCTTCTCTAGCAGCTTCATCATGCATGAAAGAGATAAATATCTATATTGCCCGTGAACATATGGATGCACTGTATATAGTATATTATAGTCAAATAGCATGCGAATTAGTCAACTATGAGAAATTTATTTAAATCTCCAAAATACATTTTGAGTGTTTATAATCAAAAGGGATGCATATCTTGTATTTAACTTCACAAATATTCATAAAATTTCCAGATTCCTAATGTCATCTTTTGGATTTTTGAAAAATAGAAAGAAGTATGAGTTTTCAGAGCATGAGTGCGTTGGTAGGGGCAGGTTGCGTCATTTTGGGTGGGCCCAGAGGGAGCGAAGCAGGTGAAGCCACGGTTTGGCAGCTTAGGCCAGTCTCAATGCATAGTTTCATCATACAGTTACCAAGACTGTCACGTCACATTTATCATGGGATGAAACTCCCTCTCTCAGTGCATAATTTCATGGCACAATTTCATATGCAAGCTGCAACATTTAATTTTCGAATAATGTATGATCAAACATGCCTAGGATGAAACAAAATGACTCTCAATGCAAGTTTCATGTCTTGGTAACTGCACATGATGAGTGTTATGGTGATGACACTCTCTTCTTCTCTTTCCTCATAATTACCCTGCCACATAAGAAATTTTGCTGATGTACTTCATACAATTTAATGCCCATGAAACCCCACTGAGATTGGCCTTAGTGTTTCGTTGCTTTTTCATCGACAGCTTCGCCTGCGTTTTAAGGAAAGCCCCGCTGCGGAAGCAACTTACGTTTGGAGACCAGCCAAACACGCCCTAAAAGACCAGCCACTTTTGACAAAAATATCTATCAAGCACACAACAATCCCACGTCGTATATGGTTAAATCCTAAGCCTTACGTTAATTTTAGAGCACTTAATATCGATCTCAAAGCCAAAATCTTGAATTTTCCATTCTTCGTAGACTAGCGGTTGCATGTTTCATAAAAATAAAATCGAAGAATATTTCCCAAAATTGGTATGAAACACAGAAATTTTAAAAAAATCCCATCAATGGGCTTTCAAAGAGCAGAAATGCGCAATGCAAAGCTACCGGGCCGAAAACTCGAAAAGCAGAAGACAATGCAGGCGGGACACTAGATGCGCCGGCAAGCTCCGAGCAGCTTAGCTCTTCCCAGTTCCCACGGTTTCTCTTCTCGAAGCCTCGGCGTGGGCACCGGAGCGGCGAATCCAATGGAGGGCGAAGACGAGCTCCTCGCCGGTGGGGGCGTGCCCATCCGGCCCCCGCGCCTGGAGGACGCGGGGCTCGAGGACTGCGCCCTGCCGCCGGAGTCCATCGCAGAGGCCTTCTCCCTCGCCGCCGCCGCCGTCTCCTCCCGCCTCGCCCGCTTCCCCCTCTCCGAAGATTCGGAAGACGAGGAGGATGACGCCTCGGCACCGCGGGGAGGCGGTTGTGTGGATGACGCGCGGCCCGGCCGCGGGGCCGTCCCCGACGCCGACGCCCTTGTCGAAGGCGGCGGCGCCACTGGCGACCGCGGCGCAGATGAAGTCCTGGTCGTCGGTGGAGGGGCCGGAGGAGGATGCGAGGACACCGTGGTGATTGGTGACCGCGTAAAGGAGGAGGATATAGTTGTGGTGGTCGGGGAAGGTCGTGGGGATCAGAATCTGGGGAAGGAGGATGGATGCGTCGATGGTGTAAGAGAAGGGGTCAGTGAACCGATACGAGCGCAAGGCGGCAGAGAGGACGACGAGGAGGTGGCGGAGAAGGCGATCTTGGTGCCAGATTTCGACTGAGCAGCTCGATTGGTGACCGCTGAATTCGAGCGTCTCATTGTAGATCGAGGTTAAGGTTTGCATCTCTTTTTAGCTTTGTTCTTGCTATAGAGACAGTCAGGCAGCTGCTACTGTCAGATCTTTTGCTGCTACTTGTTTGTATGACTGTAATGTAATGTATGGTTTTGTAGTCTCAGACGATAGCTTCTCGAATGTTTAGCATTAGTACCATCTGGCCTAAGAGTTAATAGTACTTTGTGCCTTTTACTGATGATTCGTGGTGGTTGTGCTCCTGCTTTATTTTTGCGCACTGACATGGTTGGACTAGGTGATTGAAATTGAATATGACGGAACCACTGATCTGGCAATTTAATTAAAGGAACCCCCTGCCCACACTGCACGGTTTGTTTGCAGAACGAATTAATTTGATAATTATTAAGAAGAGGCGATCAAACTTCTATTTCTGCAACAAAGGAATTACTTCTATTAACTAAATTGTTGTGCTGTCCTGAAACCATTTGTCACGGCAGAGTGCCCGAAAGCAACTTGCTGGTGAACTCATGGAGAGGGGAAATAGGTTCTTCAGCTGAGCGTTGCTTATGAACTCAACATATGCTGTTCTACATGTGTTGAACTTGATTTATTAATTGAAATGTTGCATACATAAAGATAAGCAGAAGTCTTTGCCAACTCCTTGTGCATGATAGAAGAAATGATAGTGGAACTTGTGTAAGCCTTTTGGTCAAAGTTATACAATTTTTGCAAGCATAATAGTGTTGCTGATATCCAATGAAATTTGTGGGATACAAAACAGATACTTTCCTATGAAAAAGAAGATTATCCAAAATTCCAGAGTAACCGGTAGAACACCTTCAAAGCTTTTTGATTTATAGGAACTTTGGATCTAATTTAGTTATCTCGTGCTGTGGCATCAACCAGTTATTGTTTCTGCTGACTATGGTGACTAATGAATGTGTCAGACCACCATGCTACTTCCAGACATGGATTGTTCCTTTGTTCTAAGATACTGATGTTAACCATTAACCAATTTGATTGACCTACAACTTGCACGCCTTCTGAAGATTGTCTATGATTGGACTAACGATAACAATTAAGGCTCATTCAGCCTGGTGATCTATGTTCACCACTGACAGATGTGCTGCAGTATGTCTGTTGCAGTAGTATTATTAGTTTCATTTTAGATTTTTTAAGAACATGACAGGCATGCATATCTTTTTATAGTAACTTGAATTTGTAGTTAATGCACTAGTTTGCATGAGAAATACAAAATTGTCAATCTATTCATCTTCATCTCGTAGTTACATACTTCATATTTGTTTTGACAACTCTGCATTTGTGAGACCTCATGCATGTAACGACATTCAGTTTTGTGTGTTAAATTCATTTTTGCCTATACATAGATACTACTAAGGCCATTCTTGAGTGGATTTTGATTTTTTTCTGTATAGAAGATCAATGGGATAACACTTGGTTTCTTGTCACCTAAACTGAATGGTCATTATAGATGTTGCTGTGAAACAGAGTGCTTCCTGAGCAGAATGCTGACATGTGGATGTGTAAGAAAGCAAGATGATTGCTACGGCCCAGTTGGTCGAGGGATTTTCATTGTTCCAAACCATAATGATTCATTTCTAATGATATGGGCCCCTGTTTGATTCATTACTAATGTTCGAAGGTTTTATCTTCATTTGAGAAAACAAGCCTTTGTACGGTAATGGTTCTAGGTTTTTTTGTGTTGGTGCTGTGTTGTCGCTATGAAACATGATGTAGAAGAAGCCTATGAATTTCATGTTCTTCGATGAGGGCCACGAAAGATGTGGTCGAGGCTCGAGACACAAGCATTGTAGGGTTGAATTTAGTATCACTTCTGATAGCATTACCATTGATGGTATAAATACATCTGTTATCCTGATACTAGCTATGAATCACTTCTCTGGGGACTAATCAAAAGTAAACAACAGACATTGCAATTTATTTTTGGCATCTAAACATTTTCAAAATAAAACGTTGTAAACTACCGAGTTTTAGAATCCTATTGAGCTCTATTTGTTTTTATAAAATTTCTTTTCATCTGATTTCATATATACAAATTATAATGTTGGGGCAATTGTTTTCTTACTCCTGTTTTGATCTTCAATTGTGTTTTACCCTTACTTTTCTTCACTTTACATTTATATCCTTAGTTTTCGAAAACGAAGCCTTATTTTACCTCTACTCAGTGAAGAGCATGTAACAGTGTTTAAGAAGATAGTTTTGTCCTTACAAATATACCCCTATTGTTTTAGAACTTTGTGAATATACCCTTGTTTGACATTCAGTTTAAGCATCATTTCACTATAAGAATCTAAACAAGAATTTGACAAGATTTTAACCGCATTATTGAAAAAAAAAATTAAGTTCAAACTGAGCAGAGGAACATGGAACCAGAGCCGTGCGAAATTAGCGCTGGAACATTATTACGATATATCATTGCTGGTGAACTAATTAAGCATTTGGATGGCTTCCAAAGTATCATTGATACCTAGAAATATCTACAAATATCATCTAGACAAAATGTTAGTGTAATGATTATGTTGTCAATCAATCATCAAAATTACAACAATGACCTAGGACTATTTTTACATGCACTGTGTTTTTTTACCTTCGGCTGCTACTTTATAAGTAGGGGTTTGAGTAAGGGCCTTGCTGAAGATGGTTTAAAGATAAAAAGGAATACTCCTTCTGTCCCTATTCAAGTGCCGCCCGAGAAGTGTGTTTCTCTCACAAACACGTTTCTCGAGCAATACTTCAATAGGGACGAAGGGAGTGTCCTGTGAGAAGGGGTGCGGATTTCAATGTGTCAAGTTGGTGGTAAATTTGGAAACTAAACAAGGCCATAGTATATATATAAAACAAATAGATAATGGCAGACCAGGCACAGATTCCCTAAAGTACTGCCATGTCGCTGTCTCATTGGTGGTGCCTCCCGACTAGGGTATAAAGGAAAACTCTAGGGCTGTTTGGAAGGAAAAAAAAATACAGAATATAAGAATGAAAGAAAACATGGGAATAAGAAAGGAATAGCAGTGTAAAACAGAAGAAAGAAAAATACAAAAAAAATTTCAAACATGCTGTTAGCTTGTTTGAGACACAGGAATTTGAGTAGCATAGGAATCTAAGCCTAGCACTATATGAAGAGAAACCAAGAGGAGGGAGTGGATTCTTTTTTAGCTCCGAAACGTAGATGTAGGAACCTTTCTCGAAGAAAGGAATTGTTGAATCCTTCGTTCCAAACACTACTACAGTACAAAAACCCATAGGAATTTGATTCTTACGAGATTCGTTTTAAAATACTCCATTCCAAACAGGCCTCTAGTACTTTTTTTTCGTTCAAAAAATTTGAATGGAAGATGCATGTGACAGTGACACGTCCTTCAACCTGAACCTCTCGTGGCCAACCAACTTATCATAACCATCCACGAACTCTTCCAAGATAGTACATCCTCAGCATCGAACCACCAACGACAGACAATCCGAATCTGTGCGTGCGTTAGAAGGAAAAATCATGGAGTCATCCAAGGTTCAAGTGATAGAGTCGTCGTTCGTGGCTCCGAGCGAGGCGGCACCGACAAAGGAGCTCTGGCTCTCCCCCTTCGACCTCATGATGGCCAACAGGGGCCACACGCCAGTAGTCTTCTTTTACCGCTCCGGCGCCGCCTTCTCCGATGCTGCTAGGATCAAGGAAGGGATGGCCAAGGCGCTGGCGGCCTTCTACCCGCTCGCCGGACGCCTTGGTGTCAACGGTGACGGCAGGGCGCAGATCAGCTGCAGCGGCGAGGGCGCCCTCTTCGTTGTCGCTCGCTCCGATCTCAAATCCGATGACTTGGACTTCACCAAGCCGTCGCCGGAGCTGAGGGAGATGTTTGTTCCTCGCGTTGAGCCGTCCTCCCTCATACTGGCTGTACAGGTACAGTAATATATTTGGACATAGCTTGTATCAATTTGATTGAGGCACAAGAGTATATGCGGAACCTTCGCGTTGCAGGTGACTTTCTTGAAATGTGGAGGGGTGGTGTTAGGAGTGACCTCGCACCACGCCGTCGCGGACGGCCCGAGCATGTTCCACTTCATGGTGACATGGTCGGCCTTCACCAGGGACGGAGAAGGCGCCGCCATCGATCTCCCCTGCCACGACCGCACCCTCCTCCGCGCGCGGTCCCCGCCGGTCGTCCACCCTGGCGCACTCTCGGTGCTATGCCCCAGGGTTACCTTCTCCGACACCCCGGAACGACCAGCCGCCACCGAGGTGTTCACCATCTCGAGAGACCAGCTCATCGCCCTACGACGCCTCTGCGGCGGGGCGAGCACGTTCTGCTCCGTGAGCGCCCTCGTGTGGCAGTGCACGAGCGTCGCACGCCGGCTCCAGCCGGACGCCGTGGCACGCCTCAACTTCCCGGCCAACGTGCGGCGCCGGATGGCGTCGCAGCTGGTCCCTGATTGCTACTTCGGCAACGCGCTGGTGTTCCTCGGCGCAGCCGCCGCGTCGGGGGACATCGCCTCGGAGGCGCTGGCATCCGTCGCCGGCCGCATCGGCGGCGCCATCGCGAGGATGGACGCCGAGCTGGTGCGGTCGGCCATCGATTACTCCGAGGTGGCCGGGGTGGATGGACGGCCGATGCGGGGCAGCATGCCGGAGACGGAGCTCCGGATCACCAGCTGGCTCGGCATGCCGGCGTACGGCGCGGATTTCGGCAGTGGGAGCCCGCAGGCGATGACACGGGCGGAGTCCGTCCGTGGCGGGGTCGTGTACCTCATCGATGATGGCCCCAGAGACTTGCAGCGCGGCGCCGGCGCTGTACGCGTGGTCGTGTGCTTGGAGGCTGCAAACATGAAGGAGTTCGGGCGGCTGCTTTATGCTAACATTGCAGAAGCAGCGAAGAAGCTCGCTCTAGACAACTAGACTATAGTTTGCCATGTGTGTGTTTTACTGTAGTATATCAAGCAGTGCCCCTACACGGACGTCAGAATTTTAATAAAAGATGTACTCCTTATATCCCCAAAACAAGTCATGTTATAAGAAACAAGTCCTTTTATCCTATTTAGCAGGTGCACATACATGCAAGCATCAATTAGTGTCAAATATTGCCAATGGTAGAGCTAAGATTTTCGCATGAGGCATGACAAACCAAAACATTCAAATGCAAACCGGTAAAATACATTTAGCAATTCAGCAAGGCTTCGTAAAAATTATCCAACAATTTGGTACACAACTACTAAATGGTATAATAAGTTTTAAGTTGTAATCCATATAGTTTAAAACAATACACAAATAGGATTACAACACTCGCTTAATTGAGAGGCCAAAAATATTTTCTATGCCATTGAACCTATCATCTCGTCTCATGGCATCAATATAGATATCAAGTTGTAATTCTAGCTTGAGGAAATCAGAGCAAAAAATGTCATTGAGTAGATTTTAGCAAGTCACCGTGTCTTATGTCCATCAAATGATGCAAATGAATTGGAAGTATTGAGGGCAAACATGCAACTCCATATTAACTCATTAAAGCATCTCCAACAGAATATTCATCCTCCATTACCAAAATACCTTCTTTTTCCCTAACCAATATGTATTTATTTGGTTTTGGTAATCACTGCTGCAGTAGACTACCAAAAACCCTTTAGGAGAGTAAATCACGTACATATGAGTAAGACATAGGTGGATTTTGGTAAGTACCAAAAGATTCTGATATTTATAATAGGATTGGTAATCTGTCGGAGCACCTCATATCTCTCAAATCACTCTTTTTTTTTTGTATTAGTGATGGGTGTAATCTACTGTAGATGCTGAATCATCTTAGTAAAGTCAATCTGATTTTATAAAACCCTTTTTTCCTCATCACTCGGGAACATAGAAGCAATGTCTCCATCCCTCTTCATAGCTCACAAATCCTACAACCAAATCGCATAATGCATGTACAGGTAGTCTATCACTAATTCTAGGGATAACAATATGTTAGGGTTAGAAGAAGGGGATTTAGTTCTCACCAGGGGGGCTGCCCACAGGGGCGAAACTGCCTTCAGCTGTCGGGTCGCCGGACCCCAATGGGATTTATCTAATTCAGTGTAAACTACAGGTAGCACTGTTCATATATGCATTTGACCCTAATGATTTATAGAGCTGACCTCCTCAATGATTTTATTTTCTGACTTCGCCCCTGGCTGGCCGGTTGGGCACCTGTGGCGTGTGAGTCGTGAGGCCGATCGGATAAACGAAAGAACTAGGTAACCTTTGTTGGGCTAGACCTAGGGTATGCCATACCAGACCCATACAGCCCACTAGATCCAACCTGAAATATAGCTAATTAATCTATCCTAGAATTCCTAAAGCGATTTATTTTTTTGATAGAGGGAGTATAAGCTTATGGATTGATTGCAAGACAGATTTGCGAGACTTTTGTTACTAAAGCATGTAGACACTTACCTCTACCTTTGGTAAAAGAATATTTCTGCGAGTAATGACAACCATTCCCGTGTTACTTGTTTTGAGTGATGGATGTGCCGCTATGTCACCGAATTTCTTAATGATTTATTAACCTAGATGGACAACAGCGTTGAGGGGCAGCATGCCGGAGACGGAGCTCTGGATCGCCAGCTGTCTCGGCATGCTGACGAACGACGTGGATTTCGGTAGTGGGAGCTGGCAGTATACATGGCCAAACCGGCCACCGGCACGTTATGTGCACTAGCTTAGCCATGACATGCCACACCATATAGATTAAATGGTTGCTTTTTAGTGTTGGTGCAATAGTCGTGTCGAGCCTGTGCCGCACTGTGGGCCAAACTGGCAGTCTAAGCATGACACTGCTATCGGGCCATGCCTGGTACCGACACAATGGCCCACGTGCCATGCCGTTCTTGGTCCGTGTGTTTTTTGGGCCTATGCTCGTGCCGGTCCAGCTGGCATAGCCCATTAGGCCTCCTGTAGCCGAGGTGATGACACGGGCTGTCCGCGGCGGGTTCGTGTACCTCTTGTGACGGCCCCTACACACCACGGTGTACGCGTGGTCACGTGCATGGAGGCTGCAAGACAAGGAGGAGTTCGAGCGACTGCTTCATGCTAACAATAAAAAATGCATCAAAGCTATAAGCAACTAGATAATCAGTTACCATCTGTTTGCTCCTGAACCGCATTGCAATTTTAAGTTATTAACTGACGTCAGAATTTTAATACAAAAGATATAAAAGCTTATGGATAGATTGAGAGACGGCGCTGGAGCTAACAAAAACCTCTGTTATATATTTGCTCTCTTGGAAATATTTATCTCGTTGTGAAAGAGTTTGGCTACCAATTGCTCTTTTATGTTTTTTTTTCCAACAAAATTTATAGTGAACTGTCTTATGGACCGGCACCAATCGCATTGGCCAACTTTATTAAGAGAAGAAGAGATCTGACTTAAATCAAAATATGGAGCAAACGCCAGAACTCCAACCTGCATGAAACTTAAGCCATGGGATTCATACATGATACAAAGTGATCATACATCTCTCCAAGATCCCTCAGGTCATTTAGCATTGTCGCTAGTTTATTAGGTGGGGCAAGGCCTTGTTTGTCGCAAGGCGGCCTAGCTCATCGGTCGGCTCGCTAGACGACGCTGCCGCCATTGCAACGCAGGACCTGGCCATTGACCCAGTGGCCAGCGTCGCTCACGAGGAAGCCGACGAGCGGGGCAATGTCCTCAGGCATGCCCACCCGTCCCAGCGGCGCCTCGGCGATGTAGCGCTGGGCCTCCTCCTCCGTCTTGCCGGTGTAGAATATGGGCGTGGCCGTGGGCCCCGGCGCCACGGCGTTGGCCGTGATCCCCGTGCCGCGCAGCTCCCGCGCCAGGATCTTGGTCATCACCTCCACGCCCGCCTTGCTCGCCGCGTACGCCGTGTACCCGGGGCGCAGCGACCCGACCCCCGACGAGGAGAAGGTCACGATCCGGCCCCGGCCGTCGCGCACCAGCCGGTTGGCCGCCTCGCGGCAGCACAGGAACGTGCCCCGCGCGTTGGTCCCGAACGTGGCGTCGTAGCTCGCCTCGCTCATGTCCGCCAGGGACGGGTACGAGAAGTCCAGCACCGCCGCCAGCGTCACCAGGATGTGGAGCTCGCCGCCGCCGCCGAACGCCGCGGCCGCCGCGTCGAACAGGGCCTTTACCTGCGCCGCGTCCGACACGTCCGCCTCGACCGCGATGGCCCGAGGAGGACGATGGCCATTGCTCTCGCCGGCGTGGCTGGAGTTGTTGATGCTGGTCACGAGGTCCAAAGCGGGCGCCGGGTCGCCGATGTAGCCCACGGCGACGCGCGCGCCGAGGGAGGCCAGGTGCTTGCACAAGGCCGAGCCGATGCCGCCGGCGCCACCGGTGACGATGGCGACGCGGCCGTGGAGCATCATGGAGGCTACCGGATCGGCTGCATCCGACTTCGATTCGGCCATGACGAGATCGATCGAATTTGGTCCATGTACTACGTGAAACGTATGGTATGGTCACATCCAAGCAAGGTGCTCATACATAAAGGCGCCTGGATTCAACGGGCTGGTGGAAATGGGGGATCACGCACCTCGCCGTCACGGAAATCTAAGCTGCATCTGCATTAATATTAAAAGACGAGTGATTTGGAATGGTCGGTTGTTGGAACAGAGGATTCAAATTATCACGCTAACCAACGAGGTTAAGCTTAAATCATCGCGTGTCTCTGACATGACATAAGAAATAAATCTTCTTAAACCCCTGTCGGTTACAGAGCAGATAATGAAAAAAATAAAAAGGGGCTATCCTAAATCCCAAATAAACTAGTCAAATACATTAAAATTAATCTTGCATGGTGTGTAGAAACCAGATCTCATGTTTCCTTCTATTTCATCCATGGTGTAGACAGCTCATTTAATTCTATCGGCACCATCCTAGTCATTGGGTACCATAGATGCTGTTTAGTTGACCACTCCGGGCAACATGTCCTCGTTAAGTGTCAACGAGAAAGTGCATTGTTTGTGGACAGTGTCTTTTGCGAATTAAACCTCAAACCAAACCCATTTCTCACTGGAAAATACGGTAGCATATAGAGGCTCTTTAGTTTTAAAAAATAATTCTCCAAAAAGGCTAAGTTCGCATGCATATGGTTAAATGTGCTTGAGCATGACATAAAAAGGATTTGACCAACTAGAAGAAGGGCGGTGTGTTATGCTCTATCGATGTACGTACACACATAGACGATCTGCTGTCTCCTGCTCGTCTCCCGACTGATGCTCTGCTCTGATCTACTCTGGAGCCAAGAAATTCCCTGGATCGTTTACTTTGTACATGTTTATTCTACTCCACAAATGGTATTAGTTGACTAAGACCAAGTCATGGGAATGCACTTGATATTCATCGATTTTGTAAATGTTAATTATTCTACAGATGGTATCATTTGACCAAGTCATGGGAATATGGGATGCATGCATGAATGAGAGTCCTTGCAAAACTTGATCAAGGTGCGTACATAAATGCGATGGCAGATAGTGTCACTCTAATCAACTCTATGGGAATGAAGATGCTGAGTGGCCACTAGAAAGGAGAAACGATGGAGTCCGATATGATTCCTGATAACCACTGGAGTTTTTTTTTCCCTTCATTTGTTTGTTGGTATTCATCTTGCAAGGCGAGATTAATCTCAAATTGTCCCAGAAAAATTATGATATTGTTCTCACAAAAGATCAGTATAATAAGAATGATCAAGCACGCATGAGATCATTTAGGCAAAAATAAGCACTACATTTGGCACAATAATTAGCATCTCTAGATTGAGATCTATCGTCAATACTGGCCAGATAAGGGTGGTGTCCAAAAGGATCTGTTTCCCTGATCGGGAGCAACCAGTGTAACAGGTGCCAGTTCCCTTGTTGGCAACATATCAATAAAAAAAGGAAAACAAATCCTACAGGAAAAGAACTAAGGTATTTCTTTGATCTTTTTCCCCAAACTCATTGATCAAATAGGCATTGTAATAAAAGACGGCAAGAACCAAGCACACGACTCACTCATGAACATGCAAAAGGCAGAGATGGGATCATCATCTAGCGATGGTTTGCATTCCAAATCCATATCGCTTTGTGAAACAATCTTAAGCTAGCATGATCAAAGAACTCTACATTTTGTGATACAATCTTAAGCTAGCGTGATCCAAGAACTCCTACTGACTTCGGTAAAAAAAATATAATTTTTATGAAATCTTAACCCTAAGGTTACATGGACACTAATTAACCTTCCCTACTAGCTTCGGGAAAAACATAATTTTTTGAAATCTTAACCCTAAGGTTACATGGATACTAATTAACCTTGTGTGAATAAACAAAATAGCACATATGTGTTTGAAACCATGAAACCATAAGTTGTCCAATGACTCGATAATGCAGCAGTTAGCTCACTGGAATATCAACCCCAACTACATCATATCAACATATATGTCTCTCATGACAACACACATCCATGCATACAAGCAACCTTTTCACATATGGATAGATATGGCAAGCAAGATGGTGACTTGATCAATATAGCACATATATGTGTTTGAAACCATGAAATCACAAGTTGTCCAATGATTCAATAATGCAGCAGTTAGCTCACTGGAATATCAACCCCAACTACATTATATCAACATATATGTCTCTTATGACAACTCATCCATGCATAAAAGCAACCTTTTCACATATGGATAGATGGCAAGCAAGATGGTGACTTCATTAATACTTATGACAAGAGAAATGCTGAATCAAAGAGTAGACATAAAAAAGTTGAGCATCTCATTCTTGGTTTCCTAGCTGAAATCTAGAGCGTCCAAACATATTAGTTTGGCTCATTAAATCTCAAAAGCATTTTCTTTGGTGAACAACGAGTATTTTTTCCCTTTATTGATCAATTGACTTGAACGCTCCCATTGACATAAAGGTAAAGGATACTCTGCATGTGAGAAGCTAGTTATACCCATTGGATTTTTGCCTTCTAATAGAATATAATATATAAAAGAAAGTATGTCGCAGGCATTACTTGCACATCTTTCTTGCTTTCTTGCTCTTATCATTATTGAGAACATTATAGCAAGAATTTGAAAGCACGATATGATCTGAAATATTATGAGTAATTAACATAAGGTTAGCCTTCACTTGAGAATGGATTTCCTTCCCTAGTTATTTAGCCCATTGTCGTGTGATTGGGCCCATAATATTAGTTTCATCCTCATTCATTATAATTGAGATGTCGATGTCAGGGATGCCCTCATCAAATCCTCTCGTGTCGGGTCGGCATCGCCCCCGAACTCGTACCCTTGGTGCATCCTATTCCTCATGCTCGGGAGCTAGGTGCCTCACCCTAGGTCAGCGTACCCCTAGGGCCCTGCCGACCTTCTTCCTACAGGGAGGTCGGATGTCTGCACTTATTGTTATTTGAATCTTCACCTGTTAACTAGGCCTGCCTTCCTTGGGGAGGAATGGACATCAACAATTAATTACGATTGATTTGTTGCTCGCTACATATGATCGGCATGATCCTGTAGCCCAGCCAACCATTATGTTGGGCGTCCTAGATCAGGTCAGCATGGTTTCCAAAGCTTTGTCGAGTATATCATTAGTGATATGCTAGTTTTTTTTACCATAGGAACGATTATTCTAATCCTTCCTATGCTGGGGGGCTACTCTATATGGAGTGCGTCTTGCGTTGTCTCATTATCATGACTACTCTTGAGCAGTTTGGAATGTCTCAATTTTTGGTTGTTGCTCATCCCTCTGTTCAGTTTCGTACTACTCGGGGACTGCTAAACATGAGCTTTTTGAATTTCTAAATTCTTGAGCCCTGTACACCCATACTTCACTTAGCTACACATTGCTCGGGGACTCGACATATATGATATATGTATACCCCTGGGCCCATTTTGGCCCACTGGCATGGTGGTCCCAAGCCCACCTCTGACAAGCAGGCCGAGGCCCATGGTCCAAGGCCCACTTCTGACAAAGATTCGGGTGCATATGAATCGTTCCATGCTATATATGTTGGCTAAGTAAACATGGCGGGATAACGCAAGACTATGGTCAACCAACGTCAAGATATCACAAAGATCCCAGAGATTAGTTTCATTGTATCCAACTAGGATTAGTTCAAACCGACTTGTAAACCCTATGTCACTGGACTATATAAGGGAGCCTAGGAAGACCACCATACATCTGTTCATTTTCGATAGGTTTTAGTCATCTAGTCTAAAGCACCTATGCTAGTAACCCCATCCATCGCAATACATACAACATCACCGACATATGGCATAGGATATTACGCTCTGGTGGCCCAAACATGTTTAAAATCTGCATCTCCGTGTCATTATCATGCTCTTGGTTCCAAGATCCCCTGCCTAAAATCTAACGCTTGCTCTATCTGGCCCCTTGCGAATTGTCGGAGCAAAGCTCCGACAATGCTAGGTTAGCTAGAGGTTAGAAAGAGGTTACCCTAGATTTAGCACATATTGTTTAAGAGAGTAGATGATAGGAGGCTCTTATCCAAGACTCTGTATGAATCATCTTTTAATTACAACATTCATGGTTGATTCAAGTTTCTCATTTTGTTTTTTCATTTTTTGAGCTATTTTTGATGGATTTTCATTCCTCTTGGTTGGTTGTGATTTGGCTCGAGTTTTCTGGTGAATATTAACAACCAGAGTAATTCACCACTCAAATCTTGCACGAGCAACACAAATTTTGCATTTCCATGAAACCCTTCTTCTGTAGTGTGCTAAACCACTTTTGGACAAATACTCACCATGAATTTGCGAAGCTCTAGTTAAAATTTGACGATGATTGAATGTTTTTTTATTGAGTTTCCTCCATTTCATTGGATTTTCCGATGCTCACAAAAAAATTGGTAGGCCCAGTTTTAATAAATAGGATGCCCATATTTTCCAATTGGGAATTTTAGGGGGATAGACTCTTGATGGCTAAGTTAATCTATGGTTCAAATTTCATCAAATCTGCGGTGGACTCTGTCATTTTGGTCCAGGATTGGGATGTTTGGTTTCACTTTTGCCTTGTTGGTTCGAAATCTTTTCTGCTATGCTTCGTGTTATTATCACTCCTAGGGTCAGTGTGTCTGTTGAGGCCACGTGATCTTGATGATTTCCAGATTGAAGGCCGTGGGTCGATTGTTTTTGGGACATAAGCCAAGTTCTTCGTCGAAAAAAATTTATTTAGTCTCATTCAACCGCCCTTCTGGTATCCTATTCAGTCCCTCAGGTTCCTCCTCAATCATCCTAATCAACGGTTGATTATATTCTCCCTTGGTTGTCATTGGGTCCTGCTGGTCACCAATATGTCTACTACCGATGACCCACAGACGACCAACAACGTCCTTATTCTTAACTGACAGTATGTCACTGAAGAGTTATTTCACAACCATGTTTATTTATCTTTACTTTCTTTTTCCAAGTACTATGCCTTCCATTCACAAATATGTGAGACTTACTAGCACATATTCCATCCATACCAAACTACTATCAGTTTTGGTTTTTTTAGATACACAAATTATGATGTGCACCAAGATATATCCTTATGTCTAGATAAAAAGTCACGTATCTACAAAGCCAAAATAAATAGTATTTTTGGACAGAGGGGGTACAATGTGTTGTAGCATGCCATCATAACACGAATGATCCCACCGGAAGGCGTGCTGAACACTGCATTTGCATGAGCGGGCATATAGTCTTTATAGAGTGCTTTGACGACGATAGTCCCCCTTTAGGCCTACTCCAATGGTAAGAGTTAGTACCTTCCTCTAAGCATTCTAAGAGACAACCCTTCTAATGATCTACCACTTAGCACAGAGCTCATAACACGAATCACCCTGTAAAAGTGCGTATATGAGACTGTCTCTTTATGAAGAGATAACACATTTCTCTCTTCTATTAGAATATGCTATTAGTTAGCTAAGAGCTAACCAGGAAGGGGGCTTAGTCACTCCGATCTATCCAAATAGGTTTAGTCTATGGACGGTGTGTTTGGTTGGTTGAACCAATTCATTCATGTATGACATGATACAAAATAATAATGATTCTCTTGTTTGGTTGGGTGAACTTTACCAACTCATCCAGGATAAGACCATCCCACTTAATACATTGTTGTACTAGTTAGAGTGAACCAAATGGTTCAAACAAATTGGTTGAACCATCCCATCCAAGATCATCCATTCATGCATCATGTGGTGCATACAACCAAACACACCCTAAATGGATCGAACCGGCCCTAACTTACGTCCGGCCATCTAGGAAAACAAAACAAAGAGAGTTTATTATAGAAAAAAAAAAGGTAATGGCTGACCACACACGTATTCCGATCGCTCACGTGGTGCCATGTGGTTGACACGTTGATGGTGCCTCTCGATTAATTAGGGCCTAAAGTCAACTCTTGTATTTTCTTGTTGTTCAATACTCCGTAATATTATTGAATGGAGGACACGCATGTGACACATACCCTTCAACTTGAACGTCTCGTGGCCAACCAACTTGTCATTATAACCATCCGAATGGGCTTCCAAGATAGTACATCCTCAACGTCGGACCAGCAAAGACGGTGCGTGGGTTAGAAGGGAAAAAATCATGGAGTCATCCAAGGTTCAAGTGATAGAGTCCTCGTTCGTGGCTCCGAGCAAGGCGGCACCGACGAAGGAGCTCTGGCTCTCTCCCCTCGACCACGAGCTCTTCAACAGGGGCCACACGCCAGTAGCCTTCTTCTACCGCTCTGGCGCCGCCTTCTCCGATGCCGATAGGATCAAGGAGGGGATGGCCATGGCGCTGGCGGCCTTCTACCCGCTCGCCGGACGCCTTTGTGTCAACGGTGACGGCAGGGCGCATATCAGCTGCAACGGCGAGGGCGCCCTCTTCGTTGTCGCTCGCTCCGATCTCAAATCCGATGAGTTGGACTTCACCAAGCCGTCGCCGGAGCTGAGGGGGATGTTTGTTCCTCGCGTTGAGCCGTCCTCCCTCACACTGGCCGTGCAGGTACATACGCTGACACACGCGCGGTGGACATTTATTCCTCTGTTTAAATAGATTTTTGTCTGTTTCTCGAGAGTACAAGTTTAAAACCCCGGTATATCTAGACCTAGCTTATATCCATTTGATTGTGTAATCTTTACCAACAATCTAGCTACAAAAGCATCGATCGGTAGCACGAAGAGCGAGCCACATAGAGGAACATCACGACGTCACGTATATACGAAACTAACCTTTGCGTTGCAGGTGACTTCCTTGAAGTGTGGAGGGGTGGTGTTGGGAATGGCCATCCACCACGCCATCGCGGACGCCTCGAGCATATTCCACTTCATGCAAACATGGTCAGCCTTCACCAGGGATGGACAAGGCTGTAACACCCTAATTTTCCTCATCACAATAAAATCATTATAGGCAACTACTTTCTTAGTTTTATTTGTTTTAGGGAATATTAAATTTCAAATTCAAATTTTGGCTCTTAAATATTTAAACATCATTTAAATTAGAGTCAATAAAGTTTTGTTGCATTCATGCTGATTTGCATATATTTTGAATGTTGTTTGAATTTTGAAAAGGTTTGCAAAAGTTTAAACCAAAATTCAAAACCTTTTTCCTTTTTCTCTCTTTCTTTTTTTTTCTAGCCCAGCCCAATCTCTTTTCCGGCCCAGTTTCTTTTCCGGCCCAACCCGCACGCGCAGTCGCAGCCCAGCGCGGCCCAGCCGAGCTCTCTTTCTTCTTCTCTCTTTGTCTCGCTGACAAGTGGGCCCTGGCCGTCAGCATCTTCTTCCTCGCGTCACCGAGACGGACTCGACGCCGAGTTCCAGCGCCGCCCGTCTCCGCGTCGGCTTTCCCCTCGCGCAAGGCTTGTTCCCGGCCTTTATAAGCCGCCGCCCGACCCCTCTTACCTCCTCAACCCAAGCCGTAGCCTCCGTTGCCGCAAATCGAGCCATAGCCGCGCTCAAACCCTAGCTTCTAGCCGCCGCCGCGATTCGCCCTTTTGAGGTCGCCTTCGTCGCTCCGAGCTTGTCGTCGAGTTTCGCGTGGAGGTAACAAAGTCGCCAAGCCTGTTTTCCCTCTTTCTCGCGCTCGCTCGTGCTCGTGCGACCTCGTCGTCGTAGCCGAGCCGCCGTTCGCCGCCGTGGGCCCTCTCCGTCGCTCAACCTTCGTTTAGATCCCCCAAAACCGACTCCCCACATCCTAAGCTTTCTCCCGAGCCTTGAATCGTCCAAAACCGAGCTCCCTAGCCCTTGTTTGCTCAAGTCCGGCGAGATTCCGGTGTAGCGCCGCCAAGCGCCGCCGCTCTCGGGTCGCCGGAGCTGCCCTTTTGATTCCAGCCGTTCGATCGAGATCTAACGGTCCAGATCGAACCCGAATCGAGTCAGATCTGAGTCATACCGGTCAGCCGCGTCTTTTTGCAGAAAAGCCCCTCGGTTTTATAGAAATCAACCCGCGGTCCAAGCCAGTTCAAAAATAATTAGATCTAGGTCCTGTTTCTTTCATTTTAGCCCCTGACCTTTCTAAAAATCTTACCCGCCATCCTGTTTGGTTGTTTTTCACAAAAGTCCTTCTGTTTTTATATAAAATTATGTTTTAGGTCCCTGGTTTCTTCTGTTTAAGTCCCTGGAGAGTTAGATTTAGTTCAAAGAAGCCCCTAAACCTTGTTTTAGCCATATCTTAACCGTTTTAAATCCGTTTTGAGTGATCTTTGCGCTCACGCGATCGTCTCTTCATCAAGAATAGTTCTAGACACGTCTTTGCGTCTTTTAAAGTTTTATGGTGTATTGTTTTGCTTTTATTGATTGAATGCTTGTGCGAATCGTGTAGAGAACGGTCCGTTCGAGGGAGATCAAGATCAAGTCTACGAGGAGGAGCCACCGCAGTACTTTGAGCAAGGCAAGTGGATTTCCCCCTCTGCATACTCTTTCGAACCCATACACATTGCATGACAACAAAGTTTATATTTACGTTCGCGATGCATTAATTTGATGGGTCCTATGTAAGGATGACTAGTCTTTTACACCTAAGCCTTGATACACCGGGTTTACTTTTATGTTGGGTAGCTATGCTAGATTCTTAACCTTGGTTCATGATGGGTTCTATCCAACATTGATGAATATCCTTATTATTTATATCTTGTTATGTTAATACAAGATCACCATGTTAATCGGAACATGGAGAACCACCCAGGATTAACCGTACAACCACAATACTATATGGCTCTGGTCTTGGCTAATTAATTAGAAACCTTGGTTAGGAATGATCTTACCGAAAGGGCATGGGGGGTGGCGGTTGACGGTGTATAGCCCGGTTCTCTCGGAAAGTGGGCTTGGCTAAGACACTATACCCGTTAGGGAGGGTTATGCCTGCTTCCGATCCGGAAACCTTAGCGGATTGTTTCTAACTAGGGAATCTTTGTAAAGGCCTCGTAGCGTCCCTATGCAGTCACACCTTGGAAGTGTGGTACGTGCCTGATCAGCACAGCATGGTTGGGTTTAAAGTTCTTTGGAGCTTTTATGCGAATTGTGGTGAAAGTGTACAACCTCTGCAGAGTGTAAAACTGTTATAACAGCCGTGTTCGCGGTCATGAACGGCCTGGACCCTCACGTGATTAAACTATCGAAACATGAAATCAAATCATTGCATGCATATGTTATTGGTTATGTTTATGATTTACTTTATGCTTACTTATTGTTAATATGGGGTGGTATATACTTATATCTTAGTAAATAATTGCTTGTCAATAAAACTTGACCAACTAAAATGCTAACCGCTGCAAACCAAGCCTTTCCTTGATAGCTTGCATATTTCCCCCACTTGTTGAGTACCAACCATAAGTGTACTCATCCTTGCTTATATTGGATCAGAAGGTAATAATGGAGTGGAGTACCTCAGCGATCTTGATGAGTTTTAGGCGTGTGTTCCACCAGTCAGATGCCTGTCGAGTGCTTTTGGAGTTATCGTTTTTAGTTATCGTGTGAACCAGTTTAATTTGGCCTTTGTGCCTTAGTCGTGAGTGTAATAAATACTTTATTTATTAAATATTCGTTTGAGTACTGTTTCTGTTATACACTCACGGTCTATCATATGTGTGTAATTTGATCCTGGCGCACATATGAGATGTACTCGGTTTTCTTTCTAAAACCGGGTATGATAGAGTGGTACCAGTGCCGTGCTGACTGTAGGACGCTAGCCTAGTTAGAATGGTCGAAGTAAGGATTTATTTTAGCAAGCCAAGTCAGTTTCTTTAGAGGTCTTATTTTATTAGTTAAAAATTCTCTGTTTTTTTTCTTCTTCCCTTTTCTTTGGTCACCTTTGCCTCTATTTCAATTATCTTTACTAAGGTTCTCTCTCTATGCTTAGATGGCCAAGAACTTCCAGTTTGACCCAGCGCAGCCAGCCCCTCCTTCACCACAGATGGATGATGATGTTCAAGGAGATCCCGTGTGGGTGTGCTTCTCTGATGATGAAGATGTATCTGGCCCTGCTTCACCCACAGCGGATGTTGAAGGGAATCCAGATGGCCCTGCAGATGAGGGTGATAAAGTCTATGATGATGAAAAGGATGATGAAGAAGAGCCCAAGGTGGAGATGATCACTTCAATAACAGAGCTTGGTGCTTTCCCACTCTTGCTTGAAGATGTTCTGGAAGCATTGGGCAACTACACCAGGCCACTCTACATGACCACTTATAGTTCCGCTGCAAACTACCAGGAGTATTACCATACTCAGGTTCATGTTAGGGAGCTAATGGGGAATGCCTCTCGCTTCAAGACTTGGTCTATTCATGAGTCGAGCCTTCTCCATACTTCCTATGAAGCTGCAGTTAGTGATGCCGCTAGGAGGGCAGTGACGTCTATCAGCCACAAGTTTCGGGAAGAACTGTCTCGCACAGAGTACCGTCACTTACCTCGTCGCTGTCCAGGAACTGAGCAAACCGTTGTCGTGGGAGGAGGACCAACAGCAGATCCTCGTCTCAATGTTCTTGCCCGAGTCACTGCAGCACTGAATACTGATTTGGAAGGTGTTATTAATGAACTTGCTCAAGCCCAGGAGTGGATTGCAGAACTCGAAGAACAGCTTGCTGAGCAACAAGGTCAAGATGATGATGATGAGAGGATGGCCAATGCTTGGTCCCCGCCTCGGAAGAAGCTTCGCTATGGAGCCCCTTTCTCCATCACGCAGTATAGAGAATAGGTTATCTTTAGGTTTCTTTTGTAAGTTTATCGTTAGTTTGGTTTTGTGAGGTCGGTCGTCTGTTTAATGTTTGTTGCTTGGTCAAATGTGTGAGTTGGAATCTTTGTTTGTGTGTCTTTGGTTGTGGAGTGATGACCACAATTAAAGAAGATTTTAATAAAATATTAGTTGGGTTTAATTCTAGTCCCCTCCTATCCTTTGATCTTAGTTTCTGATCTATCTCTTCTCTATCCGGCATCTATATCTCTTATGTTGAAATCTGCTCGCGCCGGTATCTGACCTAGCAGTACTGTTTTGATGATTTCGAGAGTTACACAAATCCGTTTGACCTCAAACCAGTGGGGTTAGTTTCAGAATTTGATGAGTGAATTTCTGAGATTTTTCCATAATTTTTTTGGAAATCTGTGTCGAGGGAAACACACTAAAAGTTGTCAGGTACAGAATCTGTTTTTCCAGCTTGACACAGGCAGCTTGATTATTTTGTATCCGGAGTTTCAGAGGTCCGCTTGAGGTGATTCCAGTTGGATTGGATTCATAGCTTTATGAGTACTGTTCTGGAATTTTGGTATAAGTTTTGGATGCACGAATTGACAGTTATGGATGAATATTTAGGGAGGACAGAATCTGAGTGATGATAAATATTTGACTTTCCTCTACTTTGTTCTTTCTTCTTAACTTACGATGCTATCTTATACTCTCGCAGTAGAGTGTCTTTCCTTTACTCTTATCTATCTGAGTATCATTCTCTAAATCATATCTATCTAACACTCAGATGGTTAACACCAGGACCGGAGGAGGTAGAGACGTTCCTAGTCAGAGGCGTGATCACGTGGTGAACCAGCAGAATCAAGCACCCCCTCCACCACCGCCTCAGCCTGCAATGGATCCCGCAATGCAGCAGTTCCTAGCAACCCAGATGCAACTCATTCAGCAGCTCACTCAGACAGTGGCCAACTTGCAGGCACAACAGAACCAGCAGCCACCACCGCCACCAGAACCAGTTCAGTCGCCCAGGGATCATCACAGGCAGTTTCTAAGCCAGCATCCTCCTACTTACTCTCACTCTGCAGATCCATTGGATGCTGATGATTGGCTCAAGAATGTTGCAAAGAAGCTAGATATTGCTCAGTGCACTGATCGTGAGAAGGTCTTGTACGCCTCTGGAAGATTGGAAGGCCCAGCAGCTGATTGGTGGGATGCGTACGTTAATGCGCACAACGCTCCCAACACCATCACATGGCAGCAGTTCCAGGATGCTTTCCGCACACACCATATTCCAGCAGGTGTTGTGGATCTAAAACAGGAGGAGTTTCGTGCATTGGTGCAAGGAAGCATGAGCGTGTGTGAGTATCGTGACAAATTCACTCAGCTATCTTGCTATGCACCTGAAGATGTAGATGACGATGCAAAGAGGCAACGTCGTTTCTTGAAGGGTTTGATCGTGCCTATCAAGTACCAGCTGCAGACTCATACTTTTCCCAACTTCCAGACAATGTTAGACAAGGCTATTGGTTGTGAGAATACACGCAAGGAGTTGAGTGAGCAGAAGAGGAAGTTTCAGTCGTCGTCATCAGGGCAGACCAGCAACACTCGACCTCGCTACAGTTCTTCACAAGGTTTCCAAAATCGCTAAGGAGGTAATGGTGGACGTTACCAACAGGGACAGCAGATACAACATTCTGGTCAATAGGTTCAGAGGTATTCTCAGCAGACACCTCGTACTCCTAACCAGCAGCAGAATCGTTCTGGCAATGGCACCCCGCCAGTGCGGACCAACAATCCAGTCACGCCAGTACCACCTAATGGTTGCTTCAAATGTGGTGATGTGGGTCACTATGCTAACAATTGTCCCAAGCGTAACCCCCAGACACCCCAAGCTCAGAGGAGCGATGGCCAGAGATCCGTTCAATCTTCTTCCCAGCAAGGCAACAAGGGACAACAGAACTATGCTCGTGGCAGGGTCAACCATGTGACAGCTGAAGCCGCTCAGGAAGCCAATGACGTGGTCATCGGTATGTTCTCCATTAACTCAGCACCTGCTACAATATTGTTTGATTCTGGAGCATCGCATTCTTTTATTACTGAGCAATTTGTGTCTGAGCATAACATACCTAAGCAACCCATGAAAAATATGCTTTTAGTAAACTCCCCAAATGGTGAAATGAAAGCTAGATATATGTGCCCTCGAGTTAGACTTGATATTATGGGAGTAGAATTTTCATCCAATCTAGTGGTTTTGAAGTCTGAGGGAATTGATGTGATACTTGGAATGGATTGGTTGGGAGCTCATGATGGAGTTATTCAGTGTGCCAAGAAGTCAGTATTATTTACAAGTCCACAAGGAGATCGAATGGAGTTCCAGATGAGTCCGGTTGTTCGAGAAGAAGCAACAATCAATCAGTTGAAAGGAAAGTCACTGGAGGATATCAATGTCGTGTGTGAATTTCCGGATGTCTTTCCTGATGATTTACCAGGTACGCCGCCTGACCGAGACTTTGAGTTCATTATTGAGCTTGTACCTAGTACTGCACCTATTTCAAAAAGAGCATATAGAATGGATGTTAAAGATTTAGCAGAATTAAAGAAACAGATAGATGAACTTTTAGCTAAGGGTTATATTCGGCCTAGTTCGTCTCCATGGGGAGCCCCTGTCATATTCGTTGATAAGAAGGATGGTACTAGAAGGATGTGCGTTGATTACAGAGCTCTTAATGAGGTGACTATAAAAAATAAGTATCCGCTTCCTAGAATTGAAGATTTGTTTGACCAGATGAGAGGTGCAAAAGTTTTCTCCAAAATTGATTTGCGTTCAGGCTATTATCAAGTAAAGATTCGGAAAGAGGATATTCCTAAAACTGCGTTCACTTGCAGATATGGTCTTTATGAGTATCTAGTGATGTCGTTCGGTTTGACTAATGCACCTGCAAACTTCATGTATCTGATGAACAAGGTATTTATGGAGTACCTTGACAAGTTTGTGGTGGTATTCATTGATGATATCATGGTGTTCTCCAAGAATGAGGAAGAGCATGAGGAGCATTTGAGGCTAGTATTGCAGAAGTTACGGGAGCATCAGTTGTATGCCAAGTTCAGTAAATGTGAGTTCTGGTTGAAGGAAGTATCTTTTCTTGGACATGTCATTACAGATGGAGGAATAATGGTAGATCCGAGTAAAGTGCAGGATGTGTTGAATTGGAAGCCACCTCAGAGTGTTGCAGAAATCAGAAGTTTTCTCGGATTGGCAGGTTATTACCGCAGATTCATTGAAGGCTTCTCCAAAATTGCTAAACCCATGACTTTGTTGTTAGAGAAGGGACGAAAATTTAAGTGGGATGGTGCTTGTCAACAGAGTTTTGAGGAGTTAAGGAAGAAATTGACCACTGCTCCAGTGTTAGTAATGCCTGATATTCAGAAGGGGTTCGACGTGTACTGTGATGCGTCACACGTAGGACTCGGATGTGTGTTGATGCAAGAAGGCAGAGTCGCGGCTTATGCTTCTAGACAGTTGAGGAAACATGAGAAGAATTATCCTACTCATGATCTGGAGTTAGCCGCAGTTGTTCATGCACTGAAGATTTGGAGGCACTACATGGTTGGAAAACGGTGTCGAATTTTCACGGATCATAAGAGTTTAAATTATATCTTCACTCAGAAGGATCTTAATTTGAGACAAAGCAGATGGCTAGAATTAATCAATGATTTTGATTTGGATATTCAATATCATCCTGGAAAGGCCAACATTGTTGCAGATGCTCTAAGTCGTAAGAGTCAAGTTAACTCAGTCATTGGGAGATTGATATCACAAGAGTTATGTTGGGAGATGGAATGACTTAGTTTGGGTATTTGTGCTCATTCAGAAGCTGTGACTATGGAGGTAGAGTCGACATTAGAGCAAGAAATCAGGAAGGGACAGTTAGAAGATCCGAAGATCGAGGAATTCAGAGCTTTAATCCATTTGGGAAAAACTGAGGACTTCACTGAGGATGAACAGAGAACAGTGTGGTTCAGAAACAGAATATGTGTTCCGGAAAATAATAGGCTTCGAGAACTCATATTGAAGGAAGCACATGATTCACCTTATTCCATTCATCCAGGAAGTACTAAGATGTACCAAGATTTGAAAGAGAAATATTGGTGGTATGGTTTGAAGAAGGATGTTGCTACTTATGTGGCTTTGTGTGATGTTTGCCAGAAGGTTAAAGCAGAACACCAACGTCCAGCAGGTTTGCTTCAACCATTAAGAGTACCAGAGTGGAAGTGGGAAGAAATTGGTATGGACTTTATTGTCGGGTTACCTCGTACTCGTGATGGTCATGACTCTATATGGGTTATTGTGGATAGGTTGACGAAGTCTGCTCATTTCATACCAGTCAACACAACATATACAAGTGCTAAGCTAGCAGAGCTGTATATGTCCAAGATTGTGTGTCTACATGGAGTTCCGAAGAAAATAGTGTCTGACCGAGGTACTCAGTTTACGTCACGTTTCTGGCAGAAGGTACATGAGATAATGGGTACACAACTCAATTTTAGTTCTGCTTATCACCCACAGACAGATGGACAGACTGAGAGGACTAACCAAATTCTGGAGGATATGCTTCGAGCGTGTGCTTTAAAACACGGTCGTAGTTGGGATAAGAGTTTGCCATATGCAGAGTTTTCCGACAATAATAGTTACCAAGCCAGTCTTAAGATGTCACCTTTCGAAGCATTGTATGGAAGAAAGTGCAGAACACCTTTATACTGGAGCCAGACTGGGGAAAGTAAAGTGTTTGGACCCGAAGTTCTTCAAGATGCAGAGCAGCAGGTACAGTTAATCCGAGAGAATCTCAAGACTGCACAGTCTAGACAGAAGAGTTATGCTGATACCCGAAGGAGAGAATTGGTCTTTGAAGTTGGAATTTTGTTTATCTCAAAGTATCGCCTATCAGAGGTCTTCGCAGATTCAAAGTCAACGGAAAGCTATCACCTCGTTTCATTGGTCCTTTCAAGGTACTAGAAAGGAAGGGTGAGGTAGCTTATCAGTTAGAGTTGCCAGCTCAGTTGTCGGATGTTCATGATGTGTTTCATGTGTCACAATTGAAGAAGTGTTTACGGGTTCCAGAGGAGCAATTGCAGTTAGAGGAACTCAGTGTGAAGGATGATTTGACCTATTCAGAGTATCCAGTCCAGATATTGGAGACAGCAGAAAGGGTTACTCGGAATAAAGTAGTTAAGATGTGCAAAGTACAGTGGAGTCACCATACAGAGGATGAGGCTACATGGGAAAGAGAAGATGAGCTCAGTGCAGAATTCCCTCAGTTGTTCTCTGATCTTTCCGAATCTCGAGGACGAGATTCTTCTTAGGGGTAGGATTTGTAACACCCTAATTTTCCTCATCACAATAAAATCATTATAGGCAACTACTTTCTTAGTTTTATTTGTTTTAGGGAATATTAAATTGCAAATTCAAATTTTGGCTCTTAAATATTTAAACATCATTTAAATTAGAGTCAATAAAGTTTTGTTGCATTCATGCTGATTTGCATATATTTTGAATGTTGTTTGAATTTTGAAAAGGTTTGCAAAAGTTTAAACCAAAATTCAAAACCTTTTTCCTTTTTCCCTCTTTCTTTTTTTTTCTAGCCCAGCCCAATCTCTTTTCCGGCCCAGTTTCTTTTCCGGCCCAACCCGCACGCGCAGTCGCAGCCCAGCGCGGCCCAGCCGAGCTCTCTTTCTTCTTCTCTCTTTGTCTCGCTGACAAGTGGGCCCTGGCCGTCAGCATCTTCTTCATCGCGTCGCCGAGACGGACTCGACGCCGAGTTCCAGCGCCGCCCGTCTCCGCGTCGGCTTTCCCCTCGCGCAAGGCTTGTTCCCGGCCTTTATAAGCCGCCGCCCGACCCCTCTTACCTCCTCAACCCAAGCCGTAGCCTCCGTTGCCGCAAATCGAGCCATAGCCGCGCTCAAACCCTAGCTTCTAGCCGCCGCCGCGATTCGCCCTTTTGAGGTCGCCTTCGTCGCTCCGAGCTTGTCGTCGAGTTTCGCGTGGAGGTAACAAAGTCGCCAAGCCTGTTTTCCCTCTTTCTCGCGCTCTCTCGTGCTCGTGCGACCTCGTCGTCGTAGCCGAGCCGCCGTGGGCCCTCCGTCGCTCAACCTTCGTTTAGATCCCCCAAAACCGACTCCCCACATCCTAAGCTTTCTCCCGAGCCTTGAATCGTCCAAAACCGAGCTCCCTAGCCCTTGTTTGCTCAAGTCCGGCGAGATTCCGATGTAGCGCCGCCGAGCGCCGCCGCTCTCGGGTCGCCGGAGCTGCCCTTTTGATTCCAGCCGTTCGATCGAGATCTAACGGTCCAGATCGAACCCGAATCGAGTCAGATCTGAGTCATACCGGTCAGCCGCGTCTTTTTGCAGAAAAGCCCCTCGGTTTTATAGAAATCAACCCGCGGTCCAAGCCAGTTCAAAAATAATTAGATCTAGGTCCTGTTTCTTTCATTTTAGCCCCTGACCTTTCTAAAAATCTTACCCGCCGTCCTGTTTGGTTGTTTTTCACAAAAGTCCTTCTGTTTTTATATAAAATTATGTTTTAGGTCCCTGGTTTCTTCTGTTTAAGTCCCTGGAGAGTTAGATTTAGTTCAAAGAAGCCCCTAAACCTTGTTTTAGCCATATCTTAACCGTTTTAAATCCGTTTTGAGTGATCTTTGCGCTCACGCGATCGTCTCTTCATCAAGAATAGTTCTAGACATGTCTTTGCGTCTTTTAAAGTTGTATGGTGTATTGTTTTGCTTTTATTGATTGAATGCTTGTGCGAATCGTGTAGAGAACGGTCCGTTCGAGGGAGATCAAGATCAAGTCTACGAGGAGGAGCCACCGCAGTACTTTGAGCAAGGCAAGTGGATTTCCCCCTCTGCATACTCTTTTGAACCCATACACATTGCATGACAACAAAGTTTATATTTACGTTCGTGATGCATTAATTTGATGGGTCCTATGTAAGAATGATTAGTCTTTTACACCTAAGCCTTGATACACCGGGTTTACTTTTATGTTGGGTAGCTATGCTAGATGCTTAACCTTGGTTCATGATGGGTTCTATCCAACATTGATGAATATCCTTATTATTTATATCTTGTTATGTTAATACAAGATCACCATGTTAATCGGAACATGGAGAACCACCCAGGATTAACCGTACAACCACAATACTATATGGCTCTGGTCTTGGCTAATTAATTAGAAACCTTGGTTAGGAATGATCTTACCGAAAGGGCATGGGGGGTGGCGGTTGACGGTGTATAGCCCGGTTCTCTCGGGAAGTGGGCTTGGCTAAGACACTATACCCGTTAGGGAGGGTTATGCCTGCTTCCGATCCGGAAACCTTAGCGGATTGTTTCTAACTAGGGAATCTTTGTAAAGGCGTCGTAGCGTCCCTATGCAGTCACACCTTGGAAGTGTGGTACGTGCCTGATCAGCACAGCATGGTTGGGTTTAAAGTTCTTTGGAGCTTTTACGCGAATTGTGGTGAAAGTGTACAACCTCTGCAGAGTGTAAAACTGTTATAACAGCCGTGTTCGCGGTCATGAACGGCCTGGACCCTCACGTGATTAAACTATCGAAACATGAAATCAAATCATTGCATGCATATGTTATTGGTTATGTTTATGATTTACTTTATGCTTACTTATTGTTAATATGGGGTGGTATATACTTATATCTTAGTAAATAGTTGCTTGTTAATAAAACTTGACCAACTAAAATGCTAACCGCTGCAAACCAAGCCTTTCCTTGATAGCTTGCATATTTCCCCCACTTGTTGAGTACCAACCATAAGTGTACTCATCCTTGCTTATATTGGATCAGAAGGTAATAATGGAGCGGAGTACCTCAGCGATCTTGATGAGTTCTAGGCGTGTGTTCCACCAGTCAGATGCCTGTGGAGTGCTTTTGGAGTTATCGTCTTTAGTTATCGTGTGAACCAGTTTAATTTGGCCTTTGTGCCTTAGTCGTGAGTGTAATAAATACTTTATTTATTAAATATTCGTTTGAGTACTGTTTCTGTTATACACTCACGGTCTATCATATGTGTGTAATTTGATCCTGGCGCACATATGAGATGTACTCGGTTTTCTTTCTAAAACCGGGTATGACAAAGGCGCCGCTGTGGAGCTCCCCTGCCACGACCACACCCTCCTCCGCGCGCGATCCCCGCCGGTCGTCCACCCCGCCGCGCTACCGGTGCTGTGCCCCAGGGTCGCCGTCTCCGATACCCCGGGACGACCGGCCGCCACAGAGGTGTTCACCATCTCCAGGGACCAGCTCGTCGCCCTACGGCGCCTCTGCGGCAGGGCGAGCGCGTTCTGCTCCGTGAGCGCCCTCGTGTGGCGGTGCACGAGCGCCGCGCGCCGCCTCCCGCCGGACGCCGAGGCGCGCTTCAGCTTCCCGGCCGACGTCCGTCGCCGGGTGAAGTCGCTGACCCCTGATTGCTACTTCGGCAACGCGCTGGTGTTCTTGTGTGCGGCCGCTGCGGCGGGGGACATCGCCTCGGAGGCGCTGGCATCCGTCGCCGGCCGCATCGGCGGCGCCATCGCAAGGATGGACGCCGAGCTGGTGCGGTCGGCTATCGACTACTCCGAGCTGGCCGGGATGGATACCCGGTCGATGCGGGCCAGCATGCCGGAGACGGAGCTCCGAATCTCCAGCTGGCTCGGCATGCCGGCGTACGACGCGGATTTCGGAAGTGGGAAACCACAGGTGGTGTCACTGGCCGGTCCCGCCCGTGGCGGGATGGTGTACCTCATGGATGATGGCCCCAGAGACCAGGGCGACGCTGGCGCTGTACGCGTGGTCATGTCCATGGAGGCTGAAAACATGGAGGAGTTCGGGCGGCTGCTTTATGCTAACATTGCAGAGGCATCAAAGCTCGCTCTAGACAACTAGATTATCGATTCACATATGTTTTTTTACTGTAGTATATCAAGCAGTGCCCTACACGGACGTGAGAATATTAATTTTAATAAAAGATATACTCCCATCCTCAAAACAAGTCATCTTATAAGAAACAAGTCATCTTATTTTATTTAGCAAGTGCATATGCACGCAAGAATCAATTAGTGTCAAATATGTCCAGTTGTGGAACTAGAATTTTTGCATGGAGTATGAGAAGCCAAACCGGCAAAATGCATTTCGCAGTTCAGTAAAGTTTCATAAAAATTACCCAACAATTCGGTACACAACTACTAAATGGCATAATAAGTCTTAAGTTACAATCCATATAGTTTAGAACAACACATTAGCTTAACTGAGAGGCCGAAAAAGATTCTAGACCACTGAACCTATCATCTAGTCTCATGTCATGAATATAGGTATCAAGTTGAAATTATAGCATAAGAAAATTAGAGCTAGAAAAGTCATTGGGATATAATTTATCAAGTCGTCGTACCTTCTATGCATCATAATGATGCAAATGAATAACACTACTACAAAAACCATTTTTAGAAGCGGTTCAAAATGGATTTTCGGAGGTGGTTCTTACATCCACCTCCGAGCCAAGGCATCTGTTAATAAGGGACATTCGGAGGCGGTTATGTGTCTGACTCTCTTAATTAAATAAAATTAAAAACAAACAAAACACTAAGACATGCCCTCCGAACTCATCCAGGGCGCTGCCACGCATCGCCATCAACGTCTCCTCCTCCACCGCCGCACGTTCGGCGCCATGATGCCCACCTACATGCATCTCTACTAGGTCGCATGGCTGATGAGGGCGTTTGCTACTGCACATGATTTTGTGCGAACTAGAAATATGCACTTGATCTTGATTGTTGGCATATATGCACTACTAAAAAAAGACATTTTAGGAGACACTTAAAAAAAGACCTTGAAGGTGAACAGCATTTTCAATCGAGTTGGTTATTTTTCATTAACCGAAGGGATAACCATTATCTACCTTAGAAAATATATTTATGGAGATGGACATTTTAAAACAACCACATTAAAAAATCATCAATTTTCATAGGCGGTCGTCTTACGAGGCCTGCCTTTGAAAAAGGCCGACGCTGAGCAGGCCCAACATGGCCCGATAACCATACCTACTATATGCGACCTACCAAACCCTAACCATAAATCTCATCTTCTCCCTCTCCCTCTTCAGCTCCCTCTCTTCCTCTCCAATCGCCTCTCTCTCTCTATATATATCTCTATCTCACCAGGCTGGTGGCGTCCCCTCCTCTTCCAGCGGTGTGCACGTAGGTGCACGTGTGGCACAGAGGTGAGCATACATGCATGGTGATGGCGACACCAGGTGTGGATCCATGGCGGTGGCGATAGAACTGGGTGAGGCGACGACCGTTGAGGAGGAGGTTTGATCTAGAGAGCCAAGGCGGCAACAACCACATGAGGAAAAGGGCGCAGCGCGACAACTTTGACCACGCGAGGAGGAGGCCGCAGCGTGGTGACGTCAACCGCGCGAGGAGGAGGGCCACAACAACCGCATGAGGAGGAGGAGGGCAACGACGACCGCACGAGGAGGAGGATGGCGATGGCGACCCATGTGATGAGGAGGAAGGAAGATCTGGCGAGCCGAGGCGACGATGACCGCGTGAGGAGGAGGAGGATGACGACTTGAGGAGGAGGACGGACTTCGGTGCCAAATCGCGTCGACAAGATGTGATGGTAGGCCCATGGATAGGTTCGGCGGGCGCCCGTGGATGGGACAGTGAGATCATCCTGCATTCGAATGGAGATGCTCAAAGGGAAACAATGTTTCATCAAAGACAACATTCCTAGAAATATAGATACACCCTGTAGATGGATCCAAACATTTGAACCCTTTATGAATGGAACTATAACCAAGAAAGACACATCTAATAGAGCAAAAAGTTAGCTTCTTGGTATTGTATGGTCCAAGGTTCGGCCAACACGCGCACCCGAAGATGCGAAGCTTAGTATCGTCGAGTTTCTCTCCAAGGAGAAGCTCTATGGGCGTGCTAAAATCAATGGTTTTGCTGGGAAGCAAATTAATGAGGTATGTGATAGTAAGGAAGGCTTCATCCCAAAATTGAAGTGGCGTAGATGCATTTGCAAGCAGGGATAAACCGACATGTACAATGTGCTGGCGCTTCCTTTCAGCAGCTCCATATTGTTGATGAGCATGAGGGCATGAGACTCGATGTGCAATTCCTATTTCTTGAAAGAAGGAATTCAACTTTTCATACTCACACCCCAATCACTCTGCATGGAAAGAATTTTCCTACCAAACTTTTGTTCAACCATATTCTGAAAATTGCGGAAGACATGAAATACGTCGGACTTCTTTTTAAGGAGGTAGATCCACACATATTTCCTGTAATCATCAATAAAGCTCACATAGTAGGTAAATTTTTCAGCAGATAGAGGGGTAGAGCCCCACACATCGGAGTGAATCAAATCAACAGGAGTAGTTGCCACACTAATGGATTTATTATAGGAAAGTTGATGGCTCTTGGCCATCTGACAAGGACCACACACGGTGTCTGAATTATTATTACTCACAAACGAGATATTATTGATTCTAAGGACTCGTTGAACAATTGGAAAAGCACCATGATGTAAACGATTGCGCCATCTAGTGGCAGACACTTTATTGACTCCATAGGACTGCTTGGCGGCATGACTTGCTCCATAAGTGTGCGCACCAAGTGGGTAGAGGCCACCTCGACAGCTACCTCTGTGTATGACCCTCTTTGTGTCCTCATCCTAGAAAAAAAATTGGGGTGAAATTCTAGTAAAGCATTATTATCAGAAGCTAAGCGATGGACGGAGACAAGGTTTTTGTCAGCAGATGGAACATGTAGAATATCTTTGAGATGGATATTTGTATTTGGGGTATGTAAAGTTGCATGACTAACATTGCTAACTTTCATACATGTGCCACTAGCAGTGTGCACCTGATCTTGGCCCTTGTACTTATCTCGCACAGTAAGCTTCTCCAACTCACTGGTAATGTGGTCGGTAGAACCACTGTCAACATACCAGTTGGTATCATAGCCATACCCGCTCGATGCTGCGTTGTCTGTCATGTTGGGCGATGTCACAAAGTCTTCTTCAAACTGGAACCAGGAGTCGGGCGTCATGATTATCCCTCTTGTAGATCTGGCACCGATGCTTCGAGTCTTTTCCTTGAGGTGTTGCTTAAAGTTGTTCCTGTGGTTGTTGTAGTTGCCACAGTCTCCTCCTCCTCGGCCAGTGCCGTGACCTCGGTTGAAGCCAACGTGGCCACGACCTCCTCCTCTTCCGTGAGTTGAGGAATTGGCCAAGGACTGGTAGTTCTCCTTGTGAATCTCAAGCCTCACGTCATAGGCCAGGAGTTGAGCATAAAGCTCAATCAAAGAGATATGATCAGCACGCCCCATCACAGATGAGTCCAGAGGGTTGTAATCAAAATGAATACCGGTGAGAATATGAGATACCATCTGATCTTCATCGATTACCTTCCCGACAGCAGCAAGTTCATCTCCTAATTTCCTCATCTTGGCAAAGTAAACATCAGCCATCATAACAGCCTTCTTGGTGCTTGAAAGCTGCATAAGGAGATTTGTTACTCGAACACGTGTTGTTGCCGAGAACATTGTCTCAAGGGCTTTCCACACCAATGCTGAGGTGGTTAGTGAGGTGACTTGGGCGAGGACGCCCTTGGAGAGGGAGTTGACGAGGTAGGAGAGTAGCTGTTGATGAAGCCACTTCTCATACGCGGGATTGGCTTCCTCTCTCCTCTTACCGTCCTCGTCGGTGATCTCGACCGTCATTGGAAGGGCGACTGAGGATCCATCTAGGATTCCTGAAAGTTGAGCACCACGTATGGTAGGTGTTGGCGCTCTATAGCTACACCTTTTTAGTGCCAATGGAGGAGCCCAACCAATCAACTAATGGGCCATGTGGGCTTCCATAGTGTGGGGGTCATGAATTAGGGGGGCCCAGCGACACGGCACCCGTTAACGGCTGACAAGCAAGGGGAGAGCCTGATGACGGACAAAAGGCGATCACATCTGCTGCTGGTCAGGGACTCCCGTCTCGCCCGACCCTTAGTCCGACCAGGGGGTGATGGAGGGCCGGAGACTTCCGTCCCGCCCGACACCCAGCCTGGGCAGAGGAGCGACGGGGGTCGGAGACTCCCATCTCGCCCGACCCCTGCCCCGCCAAGCCAGGGAGCCAGACCCCGCGGGATGGCCCATATGCTGCTCGGCCCAGCGTTCAGGGAAGACCTCGAGAGGGAACCCGGAACCAGGCCAGACTCGTAACAGAGAAAGCGTGTGGCTTACGCTTTCTCCCGACCGTCACCCGACAGCAGCGCAGGCCTGCCAACCAGAAAAGCTGATCTGCAACCCTGCACCAGGGAAAAAGGTAGCTGCATGTGCTTCGCTGCACTAGCGACCAAGAAGGAAGCTACCGCGAAGCTACCTGGGTGCAGGCCAAGGACATGGGGCGGCCGGTGAAGGGGTCGCGAGATGCACTAAGCCGACAGTAAGTAACCGCTGGGGGCGCCAGGCTCCAGGGGTAGATAGGTAAAATGCCATTGTACAAGCGCCCTCCTCTTAGTCTATAAAAGGGGAGGGCACCCTCCTGCGTGAGGGATTCCGATTTCTAGAGACTCAATCCCTAGAACACTTAGTCCCCTACACGCATCTTGCACCCAAGGTTTGAACCGGCCTTCGTTGTAATCTGCCGTTAAGAGAGCAATACATCCACGAATCGCCACCACTGGACGTAGGGATTTCTCCCGAACCAGTATAAATTCCTTGTCTTGCGTCTCTTGAACCATTCTCCACCGAGACGTGCGTGTTCTGTGACCGACACTCGCCGGCGTGAGGCACCCCGTGTGCAACCCGCCGACAGTTAGCACGCCAGGTAGGGGCCTACGCATGTCTTCGTCCTCACCGACACCCAGTGCGAGATGGCTGGTCTCTGTGACCGTCAGTTTGGGCTGGGCTCGACCACCCACTTTGGCAGCCTTGAGTTCGTCGTGGAGGCGCCGCCGGTGGCACATGCTGGCACGCCATGCCTCGCCCTCGTCAACAACCCTGGCCGCACGACCGCACCCTCGGGACAAGTCCCATGGGGTGGCCACGCACGCCACGAGCATCCGCTCTCGGAGCCTAATCATGGTGTCTAGGGTGGGATGCAAACGAATCGTGCACCACCCCGACAGCTGCGACAATGCGGCGCCAATGCTCCGAACGAAGCGTTGGGATCCCCCTTCATCATGCGGCCCAAAAGGCCTACTGGCTGGGAAAGCCGACGCACGCCCACTGGAAAGTGCGGCGTCAACTCTCCCTTTCGGCCTGAAGAACGCCTCACAAGTGTTCTCCAATCTGGTGCGACGTAAGGCATGGAAAGGCTTCAAAACGGCACACGCCAACGTGCGCCTTTTGAGGTACGAGGGCATCTTGGGGCGCTACATGGCCTCGGATGCCATGCTTAGCTTATGCGAGCCTTGTTAAGACCAGGATCTGGGGATACTCCACCCCCAGGGGCAAGTGAACGTTGCCTCACGTGGCAATGTTTCACCGTCGTCCTCCTGGACGACTTGACAAATGGAGCAAACGGGGCGGAGGTTCGACTAACCCCAGAGCAGATCGTGGTGAAGTGACAGGAGCTGGAAGATGTGCGACTAGCCCTCGAGCTCAAGCAAGCCCAGCTGGATGCAAATCTGGAGCCAACGGCCCATGTGTGAGCACGTGAGGTGGGTCAGTGAATCGAGACCAACGCCGACGGCTATCCGCTGTTCGACCAGGCAAGCCAGTGCATCGCCGCGGCAGTGTTGCTCAACAGACAGTTACCTCAGCCGTCAACAACCGAGGAGCGTTGAGTCCAGAATGGACTAAAAACACTCCTTGAGCGTGCCGCGGTGCAACAGGCAGAAAGCTCTACCGAAAGGAGACGACACTCTGGGTTGGTGCCGGAGATTCATGGTCGCCCAGCGCCATCGACAAGAAGAAGCTGACCGACGGCTCGCGACGGAACGCCCCGGCCCCAAACACCGCGAAGGTCCAAGACCGGCTGGGCCCCGATCGTGACGTACGACACACCATCGAGGCTCGGCGATGGGATCGGTCAGAAGAACCGGAGGACCGTGTCCCGTGTGTTAGGCACGGCCGGCGTGAGGTGCATGCCGAGGCAGAGGAGGACTGGGACTCGAGCACCGACTCTGATTGCCTCGGCCTAGCGGCTTTCTCTTACGAGATCTGCACCGCATCGATTCCCCCACGGTTCTGCCTCTCTACCAACTTCAACAAGTACGATGGGGAGACGGACCCATCGGTCTGGCTGGACGACTTCCAGCTCATGTGCTGGGAGGGGGGAAGGGGGCCTTTGACGACAAGGTCGTCATACGCAACCTCCCCTGTACCTGGCAGAGCCAGCCCGTGCAAACGGGAAGATTCGAAGCTGGGCAGACTTGAGGAGTACCTTCGTCGGGAACTTTCAGGGCACATGCGCCCGCCCGGGCAAGGTCTGGGATCTCAAGAGATGCAAGCAGAAGCCCGGGGAGACCCTGCGAGAGTACCTATGCTGCTTCTCGCGGCAGTACAACAACATCCCCGTGGCCACCGACGCCGACGCCATTACGACGCTGATGGGGGGCACCACGTGCCGGATCTTAGTCAATCGGATCGGCAAGGAGTGCCCGAAGATAATCAAGGAGGTCCTCGACATGGCCAACAAAAAAGCACAAGGAGAGGAAGCTAAGCTAGCGCATTTCCCCGAAGATGGGGCGAAAGGAAGACCCAAGAGGTGCGACGAACCAGCCGACGAGGCAGGTCCGTCAGAACGTCCCGACAAGAAGAAGAATAAGAATAAGAAGAAGAAGAAGAAGAAGAAGAAGAAGAAGAAGAAGAAGAAGAAGAAGAAGAAGAAGAAGAAGAAGAAGAAGAAGAAGAAGAAAGGAGGGTCGAATTCGTCGCTGTCGTAGACACCAAGCCCTCCCGACCCCAGGGACGGGCGACTCAGAGTCAGCGGCGAGATGACCGACCCCAAGGGCGACGGCTCATAGAGGGTCAGACCCCTGACTACTTCGAGCAGTTACTCGAGGGGTCATGCCCAAACAATGCGACCCTGTTCAAACACAAGTACCGCGAGTGCGGCCTCATGAGGAAGTTCCTCATGGGGAGGTTGGATGGTGTAAGCCCGACCCCCAACCACAGGGGAAGGACGCAGGGGCCGACACGTTCCCTGAACCCGACGAGTGCCTCATGATCTTCGGTAGACCAGAAGCACAGGCGTCGAAGCGACATACCAAGCTGATGGAGCGCGACGTGTTCGCGGTTTACTCAACCGAGCAAGAGTACCTCCGGTGGTCCAAAGCTTCGATCACCTTCGACCAGTCTGATCACCTGAAGTACGTCCCACACCCAGGGAAGCTTCCGCTCGTTGTGGCTCCAATAATCAGGAAGAAGCGTGTCTCCAAGGTACTATGGACGAAGGGAGTGGCCTCAATATCCTGTATGCAAGCACGCTCGACGCCCTTGGCATCCCGCCATCCAACATCCGGGCGGAACGGGTTCCCTTTTATGGAGTCGTCCCAGGAAAGGAGGCCATCCCCTTGGGTCAAATCACCCTTCCAGTCACCTTTGGAGACCACGAACTTCCGCACCAAGACACTCTGCTTCGAGGTGGTCGATTTCGACGGCTCCTACCACGCCATCCTGGGAAGGCCATGCTACGCAAAGTTCATGGCCGTCCCAAACTACGTCTACCTCAAGCTCAAGATGTCGGGCCCCAACAGCATCATCGTGGTGGGAACATCACCTCAGGTGGCGTACGAATGCGAAAAGGAAAGCTGCACACTGGCAGCGGCGCTCGTCGCATCTCAGCAGCTTGCCAAGGCCAAGGCGGCCATCGAGGCCTCCAAGGAACTCGCCGTCTCTCAAGCGGCGATTGACGCGTTTGGAGAGCTGGCTTCGGTTCGCAAGGACTAGGAGGGACGCGCCGCCCAAGGCGACGACGGCCCCACACACAAGAAGATGGCGCTCGAGCTAGAGTCTGAGAGGCAGCTCCAACCGTCTAGCGACACCAAGAAGGTGCTGCTCGACCCCCAAGGCTCCGGGAGCAAGACTGTCATCATCTCCTCCACTCTAACAGATAAATAGGAAAGCATGCTTGTTGACTGTCTCCGGGCGAACATCGGCATGTTTGCGTGGGTCCCTGCAGACATGCCAGGAATCCCCTAGGAAGTCGTCGAGCATTCCCTGGACATTCGTCAAAGCGCGAAGCCAGTCAGGCAGCCCACGAGATGCTGCAACGAGTTCAAGCGGAAGATCATCATCGAGGAAGTAGCCAAGTTGTTGGATGTGGGATTCATTAGTTAAGTTTGCTACCTAGAGTGGTTGGCAAATCCTGTACTCATCGAGAAAAAGAATGGGAAGTAGAGGATGTGTATCGATTACACTAGTCTCAATAAAGCTTGTGAAAAGTTTGCCTATCCCCTCCCTCCCATCGATCAGGTCGTTGACTCCACAGTAGGGTGCAAAGCCCTATGTTTCCTTGATGCCTATTCTGGGTACCACCAGATTGCGCTCAAAGAACCCAATCAATTGGCCACCTCTTTCATGACCCCGTGTGGCGTGTTTTGTTACACCACAATGGCTTTTGGTCTAAAGAATGCTGGTGCAATGTTTCAGCGCTGCATGAACCAGTGTTTAGGTGACCTCGTCGGGCGAACCATCGAGGTCTACGTGGACAACATCGTAGTTAAGTCCAAACGAGCCGACGTTCTAGTGCAGGACCTGGAAGCGACGTTCGACCGCCTGCGAGCGAACCGCGTCAAGCTCAACCCGGAGAAGTGCGTGTTTGGGGTCTCGAACGGCCTCCTTCTGGGATTTGTGGTCTCCGCCAGGGGCATTGAAGCGAACCCCGAGAAGATCGTTGCCATCACCAACATGGGACCGCTCAGCTCCGCCAAGGATGTCCAGAAGCTTGCCGGTTGTCTTGCTGCCTTAGGATGGTCTGTGTCCCACCTAGGTGAGCGGGCACTTACCCTTTACAAGCTCCTGAAGAAAGTGGACCGCTTCGAGTGGACCGCGGAGGCCCAGCAGGCGCTTGATCAGCTCAAACATATGCTCACTGAGCCACCAGTCCTGGTGCCAAGGGGATTGCCTTTTTCTCTCCCGACCTGCCCCATGATTCCAGAGAAATGTTGGTGTGGTCAAGGGGGTGGGCAGGGACGTCCGGCACAGCCGTGTTGCGACAACCTACGCCCCTGAGGCTACGGCTCGCACGGCTATCGTGCCGGACGGCCGACCCTGCCATGAACCTAGCCGAAAACGGCCGCACCAAGTTATTTCTTTTTTAGGAATCAAGGCGGAAACACACAAAAGTGTTACCAAAAACACAGCTCAGAGAAGAAACTAACTCTATTTCTGGGCCCGTAGGGTCTGTTGTTCTGCAAGAGTCAACAGCCAGGTGTCGGACAGCACCCAAGCTCAACGCTTAAGGCCTGGCGCAGAGGCTCGGGGGCTCGATGACAACCTGGACAAAGCCTGGCAGACGCCTAGACCCCCAAGGACGTGGAGCTTGGGACTGGGCTCAAAGGCCTCGGGGGCTCGGAGGTCTGACTCGTCACAACCCTCCAGGGTCATCTCGCACAGAGCTTACCAAAACCTAGGAAACCAGGAGTCAGTGCGCTCGCACATTCCTGGGCTCGGGGGCTCGACAGAACACTAAGGTCCGCTTTACCCACCTCGCGCCCAGAGCTCAAGGACTTGGGGGCTCGAGGCAAAACCAACCAAAGCCCACTATCAGAAGCAAGAATAACCCCACAATGCTATATTAGTGGCGCCTCTCAACCAGTTTGCGAAGAAACTGGAAGACAGGCACCACTGGGGGCTGGCAAGGGGTATAACCACAAAGAAGTCTAGAAGCCCGCGTGTACGGGCTCAAAAAGGCGACAAAAGAAAAGCAGAGAAGCAGAAAGTAAGCTAATTATTACATACGAGAGCCCCATCAGGCAGAGCTCCCACCAGGTTCAAGAGTTTAACCTCTCTACGCGAGGGCACGACAATCTCAAGCAGATAGACAAAATAAAGAAGATAAATTTAGAGGGCCTTGCTGGGGTCGGCATCGTCCACCGGATTGCCTTGTGCGTCGGACGTGGGCACCAGGCCGTTGGCGAACTGCTCGGCCGACGCTTGGACCTCCGCGGCCAGGTCGTCTAGGGCTTCCAAAATAAACTCGTTGGGGAAGCTGGTGGCCATCCTGTCAAAGCGGATCCCGTCGTAATGGGAGCGCACCAACGTGAAGGCCTCCAGGACACCGCACACCAGTGACTGCTTTTCAAGGGCCCCGACGCGTTGGGGGATGCGGTCAAGCTCTTCAAGTAGGCACGCGGGGTCACCACTCGTTGGCACCTCGAGCGCCTCCATCACCACGACAGCCAGGATCTTCACGGGGTAGCGTCGACCTTCTGGACGCCAGCGGCACTGCCCTTGACGAGGAACACAAGCTTCCGAGCCTTCCAGCGCCCTTAGTGATCGGTGAAGGGTTGCTAGGTTATGGTGAACCTAGGGTTGCGTGATTGGATACCTCGTTGGAGGTTTCTCTTAGTTTATATAGCGTTGTAGGCCCGGGGCCGAGTCCTATAGATGGAAATAGATTGCCTCCCGATCAAGGCAAGGACTTATAGCTGGAAATCACCGATATTTGAGGGGATTCAGGGTTATCCCCATTTCTATCTTATTCTCGGTTGTTGACCGAGGTCAAAATGAAATCCAACATTCTCCCCCTTGACCGAACGCCATCTACTTAAACTTCAAACTTAATTCGGTCAATGACTTATACTTAAACTAAAGTTCTTCCTTAGTAAATCAGCAAGCACCAGACCAATGCGTCGTCAGTAGCGGCATGGCATACTGGGACGACATTACCCATAGTCTCACTGAGAAACCTTGTTAGAACTCTTTACTCTTATTTCGGGATACTAATGGCCCTGAATCAGAACCTGATCAAGGCTACTCACCAGTCCCATGCCTAGGACATGAGTCTGAAATTAGGATGGTGATAGACCTTTTGTGAGCGGATCCGCAATATTTGCCTTAGAACTTATATGCTCAATCTTATATGTTTGGTCCTGATTTCTTTCTTTCACAGTACCATACTTAAGGTCAATAAACCTAAAAGCCTTAGATAACTTATCATTTATGGAAAAGAAAACTACGGCTTTGTTATCGCAGTACATTGTGATAGGTCTCGAGATGCTATCAACAACTCTTAATGCCGGAATAAAATTCTTAAGCCATGAAGCCTGTCGAGTAGCATCATAACATGCCAAAAATTCAGCTTGCATCATAGATGCAGCCATTACACCTTGCTTACTATTGCTCCATGGAATTGCTCCCCCTGCTAGCATATAGACATATCCCGAAGTGGAGTTTCTATCATCTTCATCGCCAGCAAGATCAGCATCAGTGTAACATACAACTTGAAGATTATCTGATCTCTTATATGTGAGCATGTAATCTTTAGTGCCTTGGCAGTATCTCATTGCCTTCTTGACACCCACCCAGTGAGCTCAACCTAGATTATCTTGATATCTACAAAAGACGGTGATAGCAAATGCTAAGTCTAGACGCGTACAGACTAGCGCATACATCAAGCTTCCGAAGGCTGATGCATAGGGAAAGTTCACCATTCTTTCTCTTTCTAACTTATTCTTAGGGCACTGAGCTTTATTAAACTTATCGCCCTTCTGAATTGGGACATGTGATGTATTACTCTTATCCATCTTATATCTCTTAAGCATTTTCTCAATATATGCTTTCTGAGATAATCCTAGTACTCCTTGGGCTCTATCTCGGTGTAACTGAATGCCAAGAACATATGTGGCATCACCGAAATCCTTCATATCCAAATGAGATGTAAGAAAGTTCTTAGTCTCATATAGCATACTCTTATCATTACAAGCTAACAGTATGTCATCAACATATAGTACTAGGATCATTAATCTTCCACCCTTTTCTTTTACATAGATACACTTTTCGATTGGAGTCTCCCTATATCCAAATCTCTTAATGATTTCATCGAATTTAAGGTTCCACTGCCTGGATGCTTGCTTACGTCCATAAATAGACTTTCTTAATTTGCATCCCAAATGTTCCTTACCCTTAACAACAAAACCTTCCGGTTGAGCCATATAAATAGCTTCATATATGTCTCCATTAAGGAATACAGTCTTAACATCCATCTGATATAACTCCATATCAAAATGAGCTACAAGTGCCATGATGATTCTCAAGAAATCTTTGGTAGACACAGGAGAAAAGGTTTCTTTGTAGTCGATCCATTCTTTTTGTGTAAAACAATTTGCTACGAGCCTAGCCTTGAATCATTCGACATTCCCTCTGGAATCACATTTGGTTTTGTAGACCCATTTACAACCTACTAGTTTGATCCCATCAGGAATTTCTACTAAATCCCAAACTTTATTAGAGCTCATAGACCTTAACTCATCTTCCATGGCTTCTATCCATTTAATGAAATTCTCCCTTTGCACTGCCTCTTTAAAAGTGACAGGGTCATTAACTTTCCCAACATCATACATATCTACACGTAAGCATGTTTCATAACAGTCAGGAATGGCCGACTTCCTTTCTCACTGTGAACGTCTTACTCGTTCATTCACAACTGGCTCAGGAATTGGTTGGGGCTCTACTAATGGTGCCGGCTTTGTTGGAGATGGCGCCTGCCGCAGAGGGGCTCTGCCACTGGCGCCTGAACCCCACTAGGTAGCGCCACATTCACCTACTGAATAGTAGGTGTTATTTTGGTGCTCTGAGGAACAATTGGTGGTACAAACTGATATACCTCTATGGGCTCTACAAACTCTGGGTCAGGAAGCTCAACCCGTAGTTCTTCAAGACTAATGTCCCTCATTTCTGAGTCTTCAAAGAATACTGCTTGTCTTGTTTCTATGAACTTAGTAGAACGTCTAGGACAGTAGAATCGATACCCCTTAGACTTATCTCGGTAGCCGATAAAGTGACAACTCACTGTTTTAAAATCTAATTTCTTATGTTGTGGATCAAATATCTTAGCCTCAGCAAGACAACCCCACACTTTAAAGTAATTGAGTGTCGGTTTCTTCCCAGTCCACAACTCATAAGGTGTCTTAGGAACTGACTTAGATGGAACCCGATTGAGTATGTGAGCAGCTATTTTCAATGCTTCCATCCACAGCTCCACAGGAAAGTTAGAATGACTAAGCATGCTCCGTACCATATCCATTAGGGTACGGTTGCGCCGCTCAGCAACTCCTCCGGACATGGAGTATTGCGCTCTTATGCCATTTTCTTCTAAGTACTTAGCAAATCGTCCCTTCATTTGACCATATTGAGCATGTTTACCATAGTACTCACCTCCCCTGTCTGATCTTACTATCTTAATAGATGTGTTATGTTGTTTCTCAACTTCTAAGTTAGCGATCTTAAATATTTCCAGCGCATGTGATCACTTACGAATGGAATAGATGTACCCATAGCGGGAATAGTCATCAGTAAATGTCATAAAAGAATCATAACCATCTACCGATGTTACTGAGAGCGGGCCATAGATATATGTGTGTATTATTTCTAACACGTCCGTACTCCTAGTAGCTTCTTTCTTAGTAGTTTTAGCATATTTCCCCTTAATTCAGTCAATGCATTGCTCTGAATCTGAAAAGTCTAAGTGATCAAGTATCTCGTCTTTAATGAGACGCTCGATTCTCCCTCTCGAAATGTGACCAAGGCGACAATGCCACAATTTTGAAGAGTTCTCATTAAAACGCTTACGCTTACAAGAAATATTAGTAACATTCATCACAGAATCATTAAGAGAGAGCATATAAAGTTTGATGCTTCACGAGCAAAAATGTCTGTTCCAGAGCAAAAACATCGGCTTCACGAAACATCGGCCTCTTTTCATGAAAATTTCTTTTCTGAACATTATAGCCTGATGCTTGCTGCGCCAACGCATTAGCTCTAGGATTCTCTTCTCTTGGTACATGATAAATCACAAATTCATCAACGCAAGTTATAATATCTAAGCATTTATCGAGATAAACATTTAAAAACCCATCCAAGCATTGACAAACCTTAGATACATGCTGCACCACTAATAGAGAATCACCATACGGTTCCACATGTTTTACTCCCATGTCACGTAAAATCTCCAACCCGAATAACAAGGCTTCATATTCGGTTTGGTTATTAGTACATTTATAATCTAATCGGTTAAGAGCTTCCAAAATAACATCGTTTGGTGATATAAGAATAACACCAACTCTGCAACCACTTTTGTAAACCGATCCATCAAAATGCAATTTACATGGAGTAAAAGTAATATAACCGACATTTAAATCAATATGTTCATTAATCCTATGTTCAACAATAAAATCAGAAACGATTTGTCCTTTCATAGATTGGCTCAAAAACTAAATCATATTCAATCAAGGCATAAGCCCATTTTCCGATTATACCACTTAATATAGGTCTATGCAGCATATATTTAGTTATGTCGGCTTGACTAGCAACTATGCAAGTATTTAATAATAAATAATACCTCAACTTCGTACAAGCATTATATAATGACAGGCATAATTTTTCAATAAAAGTATACCTTGTTTCGTCATCCAATAATCTCCTACTTGTATATGCAATAATATATTCCTTCTCTTCGGTCTCTTGGATCAAAACAGCTTCAATAACACTTTCTTCGGCCGCAATATATAATCTGAAAGGAACCCTTCTCCTAGGTGCCCGAAGAACTGGAGGCGAAGAAAAATAATGCTTGATCTCATCAAACGCCTCTTGTTGTTTTGCCCCGCAAGTAAATTCAGCATCATCTTTCAACCGAAGCAAAGGAGTAAAAGCATTCACCGTCCCCGACAAATTGCAAATAAATCTTCTCAAATAATTCACCTTGCCCAAGAATTTTTGCAACTCTTTCTTAGAGCTAGGCGCCTGCAACTTGTCAATTGTATCGACCTTTTTTGGATCAATTTTTATGTCATTCTCATGAACTATGAAGCCTAAAAACTTCCCGACCGATACACCAAAAGCACATTTGAGCCGATTTAACAACAATATCATCGATATAAACCTCCAAGATAATACCAAGCAAAACATGGAAGATTAAATGCATCGCCCTTTAATAAGTAGCACCATCATTCTTTAAACCAAAAGTCATAACAATACACTCAAACAAACCAACAAAGTCTGGACATACAAAAGCCGTTTTGGATATATCCTCTTCGGCCGTAAATATTTGGTTGTAACTAGCATTACCATCAAGAAAGCTAATCATTCTATGTCCAGAAGCAGCATCGATAAGCATATCGGCTATTGGCATAGGATATTCATCTTTAGGAGTAGCACGATTAAGATTTCTAAAATCAATATACACTCTAATCATACCCGTCCCTTTTTTCTCCATGGATACAATATTAGAAATCCAATCAGTATATCGATAACCGATTTATTTCTTCTTTAACTCGGTCATAAATTTCAGGATTAAAACGCCTAGTTGGTTGTTTATAAGGCCTAAAACCAGATTTAATAGGCAACCGATGCTCAACAAGCTCTAGGCTTAAACCAGGCATTTCATGATAATTCAAAGCAAATCAATCGACATACTCCTTTAACAACTTTATTAATTCAGATTTAAAAGCAAGATCTAAATTCTTATTTACAAGCGTCGGTCTGGGTATAGAACCATCACCAATGTCTACCTCCTCAAGAGGATCGGCCGACATAAAACCACATCCTAGCTTGCTTATATCATCAAAGTCTTCAATGGCTTCACACATATCATTCTGATGCGACCGATAGTGTTCAAGTCTCTGCTACAACCACTCTCGATTATCCATTAAATCATATGAGATGATTCAGCCGATTGTTCATAGGCTTTATGACAGCAGGAACGAAGCCATTCTTAGTACAGCTGATAAACTCAAATTTAGAAAGATCTAACCCTGACAAACATCTAACATCATCATGAATGCCAATCAAAGAGCTATCAGCTAAAACAACACAAGCAGAAGTATCACCATGCACAACCTCTACATCGTCATCTACCCATTGAATCAAGCATTGATGCAAAGTAGAAGGATTGCATTGGTTTGTATGAATCTAATCACGACCCAAGATTAAACTAAAGTTACCTTGAGTCTCAGCGACGAAGAAAGCGGTAGCCAAGGTCTTGGTCCCAATAATAAGCTCCATAGAAATCACACCCTTGGCACCAATTGGCTCTCCTCCTCCAATGCCGCTAACAGTAATGTTGGTCTTGATCAGTTCCGAATTTGAACCTCCAAGCTTCTTGTACAAAGAGTAAGGCATCAAGTTCACAATAGCTCCTCCATCGACCAACATCCGTGAGATTGGCTTCCCATTGATATGTCCCTTCAAATACAAAGCCTTTAAGTGATTGTCTTCAGCTTTAGGCTTCTGGAATATAGCTTTCTTGGGACCAAAATCAAGATGGGCAACTTCCTCTTCTGAAAGCATGTCTCCATTCATAGACATATGTAGAACATTTACATCAAGATTCATGTACTCTAGAGAAGAACTGTAATCAACAAGTTCTTCATAGTCCTTAACAATAGGAGCCGATGGTAACTTGTTGTCACAAGCTGAAGAATCAGAAGAAGAAACACCGGGCGTTCCTGCATCACCTGGTCTGACCGCCTATACAGGCGGTCTGACCGCCAGGGCCCCTGGCTCTGTATGACAGGCGGTCTGGACCACCTGCATAGCCGGTTGGACCGCCTGCGGATCTTCTTTCGGCTTCCACTCTTTCTTCTGGGAAACCATGGGCCTGTTTTGGTTGAAGAATTCGTCCCTCTGCTTCTCCAACTCTTGTTCTTTCCTTTCTGCGTACGAGTCAAACCTTCGGGACACCATTTCGGAAGAAAGCATTGGTGAGTATTACTAGCACTAGACCCCTGCTCTTCCATCATCTTTCCACTGGAAGTTGGCTTTTTAGCCAGACTTTTCTCAATAGGGACATCCATAGTCCCAACTTGAATAATATCAAACTCAGTAGTTCTCTCTGGGTCCACCTCCATGTTTTGCACCTCCTCCTTCTTCTTGGGTCGATAAACCTACTTCAGAGGAGCCTTTAGCAGCTGACCATGACGGGCGGTCTGACCGCCTACCTGAGTCCAGTGCCCTCGACCAGATTGGTGGAAAGCCGATCGGTCACATCCAGGATGTACAATCCTGTCTTGTACGCATCTTCTTGGACCTTCCTAGCCAGGATGAAACGAAGGCTGCACTGTTGAATGATATGGCACCCACATCACTCCATCGCTATCCCACACCAAATCCAAATTCATGCGAGGAGGCGAAGAAATCCTCTCATGCTGAATTGGTGATATCATTCTTTTTTTAACGGCCGGTCGCTCGGAACGACCTTTTGTTTGGTGTACTTGTCATAAAGCATATCAAACGTGACTTTAGGCTTCTGACCCCCCTGCTCTTTTGCCACGTTCATCTTCCAAGTACCAACTTTTGGACGCTTTGGAATTAGCATCTTTGGGCATCCATGGGGATAGGCGGTCTGACCGCCTGGCGCAGCCGGTCTGACCACCTGTAGCAAACCAGACCCGGGAGCCCGTGATCTGGGAACAGCAACCGACCCTTGCCCCCCTTGTCCAGAGGACTTCACAGTGACCTTGAACGACTATTTGCCATCAGTCGTCTTCTCATAAGTCACCTCTCTAACCGACTCTTTTGAAGACGGTCTTTCTTCTCCAATCACCATGTTCTTCCCTTGGTAGATTCGGCTTGATGCGGCCGAATCAAGACCTTGGGCTGCTGCAATTTCATGGTGTTGACCGGAAAAGGAGTTTCATCAATTTGCATCTCATGGAACTTCAAACGGATCTCATTAATAGCCGATTGAACTTGCCATCGAAAGAATTATGAAACTTACAATAAGCACGCTTCCTCAATTCTTCCGTAGGTGGTACAACATGAGAAATCTTGATGTAACCACATCTACGCAATTCATCAAATATACAATCACATTTGGATACATCAAAAGTAAATTTCATATCTTCTTGCCGATTTTTATGAATCGGCTTAAGTGATTGGCATGACACAGTTTTCTTATTAGCAGACCATACAAATTCTGCTAAATAAACATCATTATCATCGTCGGTCGAATTATCAGATTCATAATCAACTAGATGAACATTAGACTGACGTGTCTTAAAACCCTCCTTCTCTTTATTAATTCGGCCTTCAACCACCACGACTCTAATATGTACTTGCGTGACCGAATAATAATCACAATTGTCAATCTTCTCTCTAATAGAGGATTTCAGACCTCTAAAACATAATCCAGCAAGATCAACTTCCGAAATTGACAAATTAAAGCAACGGTTTTTAATATCTTTAAATCTTCTCATAAACTGAGAGAGGGTCTCATCCCGACACTATCTAACCGATGCTAAATCTGCCAACTTCATCTCATGATTTCCACTATAAAAATGATCATGAAACTTACGTTCTACTTGATCCCAACTCATAATAGAATCAGGAGCTAACGAAGAAAACCAAGCAAATGCAGTACCAGTAAGTGATAATGAAAACAATCATACTATAATTGCTTGTGTATTCCCTACTTCTCCTAGTTGAGCAACATATTGACTAATGTGTTCCCAAGTGACGCGCTCATCATCTCCACTAAATTTTACAAAATCAGGCAAGCACCACCCATTGGGAAAAGGAGCAGTATCAAAGCTAGCATGATAAGGTTTCTGATATATTCTAGTGTTACCAAAATCAACACCTAGCTTATTTCTCATCACATCAGACAATTCATCCCTGAATCTAGTGAATTCGGACCATTGGGGGTTTTGTTGGGCCGATGATTGCATAGCATTTATATAATTCAAGTGAGGTTCATGTCTGTTTTGCATATTCCTATGTGCATCAAAAACTTCATCGGGAACACCACCCGAATGCACGGTATGCATAGTCGTGGAATACGTGGCATCTGCTATAGCCACTGGACCAGCACGGCCAGGAGAGACCGAGTTTGGAACAGTAGATAGCAGCAAAGGTTGCTCCGGCGTGAACACCATAGCATTAGTAGAATTAATCTATCCACCAGACCGGCGGTCTGACCGCCTGTAGCGGTTAGAACAGCCATGCTAGCGGTTAGACCGGCTGTAAAATCAGCCGCCACCGACCCATCTGCATCGACCGTTTTCGGTCTGGGCATGTTAGGTGGTGGTGGGGTCTGTCCAGCAAAGTAATTTGGTGGCATACCATAGAAAATATTATGCTCAGGTAATTCGCGAGTATCTAATGTATTCCCTTCTAATTTTTCAAGTCGTTCTAGCAATTGCTCAACTAACGAATCAGGATCCGAAAAATTTGGACCCATAGGAGTAGATGCAGAGGTGCAGAAGTGCTTACATTGTCAATTACCTCAATTTGCCCCTTACTCATCTTGAAGGAAGGCATCACGAAGTCTTGAACACTTTTTACCGGATGATCTTCACGACCCTTCCGGAACGTCTTCAAGAACTCCGACTCGAGATGCTTCTAAAGCGCCAAGAACCACTCATGGTCTTCGGGACTAAGATCTTCCATAGCCACCCCAGCAATGTTATCTTGTCCAATGTCGAAGCTCATAGTGGTAGGGATAGTAGATCGGTCTTCAAAAACCAGATTTTTTTCCCAGCGGAGTCGCCAAAATATGTTGACGCGCTTCTGGTCAACACACAAAAGCGCTAGATCACGCGGTCGTCGAACTCTCCTCCCGAAGCTCCTGGACGCAGCCGGTCAGACCGCCTATAGGGGCGGTCAGACCGCCTGTAGCAGAGGCACCATGAAAGCCTACGATCACAACCTCGGGAGGGACCCCATCGGAGGCTGCGAACCTAGGGTTGTTCTAAGGTCGGCAAGGCCACTTAGAATGTCCTAAAACGCCATAGAGACGAAGAAGGAAAGCAAAAGGGTTGGAAAAGCTAGGGTTTGGAGATAAAAAATAAGACAATGATTTGTACGATTGGGTAGAGGTCCTCAATCGGCCACGACTCTTTATATTTATAGGGGGGGAGGTCTTGCCCCACAAGGAAATCCTTGTACAGATCTGAAAACGTGGAAAACTCCAATTCTACTCGGACTCGGGGATAGGTGGTCCGACCGCATGTGACAGGCGGTCAGACTGCCTGGCACATTGCCAGATCGGCTACAGGGCCCAGCCTGTCTAACCGCGTACAGAGGCGGTCTAGACCGGCTGTCCCAGCCTGATCGGCTTCAAGCCATTTTTTGTCATCAACAAATAGGAATAAAATGGATTGGTGATAAAACTATAGCAGAGAGAGAGACTGATAGAAAAACAAATAGTTACAGTGTTATTGTCATAAAAATGAATGTTTCACATCATATTGCCCTATCAAGTGCAAAATACATTGACATGGCATATCTAGGACTGTATACGCACACAACAAAATACTTGTTTTTACTCGATTGCACGTTTTGCAACTTGATGGATTAAAATGATACAACACTACAAGTTGTTGTATGGTGAATGTAATTTACTCTAATTTACACTACCGACTGATTCGGTGGTGCATGTCTAGGGCCAGTCAGTGGTGCATAATTTATAGGAAACCTTATTAGACTATGTTTATCCAGAAATGTGAGTGTTATAGTAACAACTATTTCTTTTTGATGGAGATATTTGTCTCCCATGTCCCATACATTTCAAGTATGCTAGATTGAGGAAATTATAGGCATGTATTTTTACACATCTGAGTGCTCTATCCGCCAAAGTGACGAAGAGAAGACCAATAATAAGGCTTACACTTTGATTAGTTCCAACTTATGCACTTTGCGCATTGATTTAGATGCTCAGCCTAGAGTTTAGGAGAGATTTGCACATCTTGATTAGTTCTATAAGTGCTATGCGAACCAATATTTTTAATTTGGGTTTGTTAAGTCTTGCAAACCCACCAACCGCCTTTTAGAGTGGACACATGTGATTGTAAGGGGGTGGAGAGGCTCTCAGTTATTTGCAACTCTACCTAATGAAGACGGCGAGGAGCATCCATAAAGGATAAGCGGAGACCCACTTGAGGGGAGAAAGTCTCTAGCCATCCATGTAGTTACATGACTTGGAGCTTGACTCCTGCGCAAGGCATTTCCTTGTAGGGGTTCCAACAAGGACTAGTAGTAAAAGTCATCATGTTGGGAGTTTACAATATGTACCCCATTTATCTCTCGCATGACATATTTCACCTTACATTAGATACTTTACCATTCCTACAATTGGCATGTGTAGTTTGTAGGATTGGAAATAGAATTTAAAACTCTTTAAACACGTATAAAAATTTAGTGTACATCTAGATACAAATTTAGTGTACATCTAGAATTTATGTGTAATTGGACTTTTTTATTTTTAGAACACCTAATACATCCCTTCTAATCCCTTCTGAGGATGTAGCGGTCACTTCAATCGGCAAATGTCCTTCACTTCAGACATAAAAAATTAACAAGGAAAACTCATCACCATCACACGCCACTAATAAATAAAACGAATGACTTTTTAAATGTTAGAAAATGAAGGATATATATAAGTTTAAAATAATACCCCAATATAATGTTTCACAAAGATCTCTGATTTTGAAAAGGTCAAGTAGGAGGGGCAGTACTACTCAGAGAGGAGGATGACCAGCCGACAATGGTTGCGATGGCATCAGGGGCTAGGATTACGGTTAACAGAGCAACGAGGATGACATTGAAACATAATATGGAAGTGCATCCAAGTAGCATGTAAGTCACATATCTGAACAGGATAGCCTAATATTGCGCACAGAATTTAGAGTTGTAGAGTTCAGAATTAACAAGTAACTATCAGAGTGCACAAAAGGTATTTTATTCTAGACATTACAAAAGCAGCATGTAATTTCCCTGGATTCTCAAATAAATACCCAGAGCAACATGTAGCAGTTAGAAAATATTTCAACTGAACTGTAGCGGCTGTAGGAGTATAGGACTATGGGTGACTTTTCATCTACTAACCAGCCTTATGTACAGGATGGAAATTCCAAGTTGAGAACATGAGATCGTCATAGTTGAGGAGCTCTTTTACAATACACGATACTACCATCTAGTAGTATAAGGTATAAATCAGATTTGACCATTGATTAATCAGGGGCAAACGAGTCCTTTACCCTCAGCTAATTTGGAAACCTCTCCCTGTTTCTAGTGTCCACCGAGCCATCCTATCGTCGACTCGTCGCATCCCGATTCCCCCACGGCGGCGGCCCTGCCCTCCTCTACCGCTGCGACCATTCCAGCCGATTACTAGCTACCAGCTGCAGACTGCCCCTTCCATCCTCTCCGCGGCCCCAGTTCCTCTCGTTGTCCGGCGACGACACCCCTGACCGGCCAGCTCCCCAGGGCCCCTCATCCACGAGCTGCCGCCGGACCTAAGGCCGGAGATGCATCACGACTGAAGGTCTGGAGAGCGTGTCCGTCAAACGCCGCCACCACCCACCGGCTCCATGAGACACCTTGTGCCTTTCGTTTGTCAGGTGAGCAAACCATTGATTTCGTCAGTTGATAAACCTTTTGTGCTGGGAACGTAATCATGGATGTAGTACAAATGTCTGCGGGTGAATGTTAGATGTCAAAATAATTGTGTTTTCATATTTAGATTTCATGTGTCAAATTAGGTGGAAGGTAAAGTTGAAGCATTTGTTAGCGTATCTCATGATGTTAGGCTGATGAGTTGTCTTCGTTTGCCTTTGCATACTACTGCCTAGTATAATTGTAAATCTTTGTTTCAGTTACAATATATGTCTAGGTTTTTTGTTAATTTCTATTTTTTCATGTAAAAAGTACTTGCATTCAGATAGTTAAATCTTGGCAAAAAATTGTATCAACCTGTAGATGATCACTCTTTGTTTTTCTTGGAGTGTCCTGTTAGTGACCTGTACAATAATGTCACTAGCTCTTGTGGCTGAAATTCCACCATTTAATGCTTAGTCTGCTAGCACTAATTTGTAGCAACTATGGCCTCATTCAACTGTCATCCGTTTGCTGGATCATAATGTTTAATTTGACTATCGTTTTCACCAGACAGTTTCCTTGATTCTGCAGTTTTTCCTTGTGCTCTCATGCGTCATCGCCATTGGTGTTAATCTGAGCTAGTTCACTTGAGCAAGTTCATCGCCTGGTTGGAAACGCATCTGGTAAACGAGGTGGCGAAGAGCGGCGCAGCATCCTGTCTGTGGGGTCTGCAAGTCTCAAAGTTAAGCAGTAACAGATGGTACTGACTACTAAGGACTATCAGATGAGATGATATGGATTTAGATATACATGCTCTTGTGAAGGATACAGATTGGGGAAGTACTTTGAAAGGACCGATAAAAAAAGACAGTCACGTGATTGTATCTGAATTAGCAGTCAACAGTCATGTATTTGAATTAGCAGTCAACAGTCATGTATGTGAATTAGCAGTCATGTACTTATGATTGTTGCAAACGGTGCTGTAGGATATTCCAGATTAGATTTTTTTTTTTGTAGAAGTTCTAAAGCACAACACTTTGGATATTTCTATGATTCAGTGGTTTAGTTCCATCATTCAGTCCTGCTGTTCTTTGTAATTTAGGTTAATCAAACTATCAAAGGCTGTTGATTTTTATTTTCACGGGAAGCTGTGAAGAGGGTAAACAATCTACTCCAAGGTTCTTCATGAGTTGTAGGATATTCCAGTTACCTGTACAGGGTACTTGGAACATGATAAGGCCTGGAGCCTAGGACCAATGTGGATGTGATTAATTCTATTTTCATACAGCTGGTGCTAGATGTTAGCATTTCTGAATTCTCTCACTTGATTGGCCAAATTCCATCACTGAAGTTGGCCATGTAGTCTACGGTTTTTTTGCACTGCAGTGCGCCTGTTGAAACTAAAGTTGTAGGAGTATTGGAAAGTTGCAACTTGCCTATGCTTTCGTCAATGTTAAACGATAGTACTACTTGGACCATTTTGTATAGTACACAATTAATCTCAATCATTCGATGTTTACGTAATAGTCCTTTTTCAACACTACTATGACCTCCAACCTGGAGCAGGGCGAAGCCAGAACATGAAACCACCGGGGTCGGGCATTGAATGCCGGGGTCAAATACATTTTTTAACAGGTTTGAACAGTACTTTTCACTTGATTTGGCAGATTTCTTCACGATCCTGCGATCCAAACAGCAAAGAGCTGCTTCGCCTCCTGGAGTCACAAAACAGTGCGTGGGTATGTCAAGAATGTTATAAATCTAGAAGGTGTTTAGTTCGAAGAGCCCTTCATAACAGGCTAGAATGTTACGAGGTTAGAAGATGTTTAGTTTGAAGAGCCCTTCATAACAGGTAAAAACAAGTGAGCCCTTCACAATGAATCAAGGATAAATAAGATGACTCTGACAATGATGATGTTAGGGAAGTAATGGAAATTGGTGAGTAGGGTTTAGGGGCTGAGGAATGGCAATCACTTTACATTAGTACAGTCCAATGGAAGTAATGTTCTATTCAGTTAAGAGAATCAATGGAGTTTACCAAAATAAGAAAATAGTGGTATGAAAAAATTCAGTGTTAAGTCCTCTGCGTAATAAAAATAGGAATGCCTTCAATTACTGAGAAATACATCGTAAATAAGCTATATTATGCTCCGTATTTACAGAAAGGCAGGATATGAATGAATTAGCACATATCAAGGGCAAGTCAGCCGCACATTCAACAAATAAATGAGACAATATCAGAGTTCAAAACTATTACTAGTTTCAGTGTAAAAGACATAATGGTGTCACTGCATCCTGCAGCGGTAGTACCTCAAAGCAATAGTCTAGTAGTTGAAGCAGGTTCTACAAACTGAATCTTTCTCTGAAACTATACAAACTGATGAATCTGCAGAACAAGTAATTAGGAATGAAAATACTGAAGCACAAAGTACTGAGGAAGACGCGAAGCATTTTTCTGTGGTTTACAAGTAAAGAAGATCTATAAAACTGCTGGACTCAGACAGCAGGGTACTGCAAAGATTTCTATCTGTCAATAGTTGCACCAAATCTCGTACTAGACTGAACTACTCAAAGATTACAAAGGGAAAAATATATGATACAAAGATAACAGGCAGCAGGATGTGAATTTAACTTTTGAATGGCAGGGTTAAAATGAACTAACCAGTTTATTACATGGTAGGAGATGCAAAAGTTGAGATCTTCATGATTGACAACAGTGAATCCTCAAAGGATGTAGAAAGATTCCTAGAAGGCCACAGGAATGTGAAGTTCCAAGAAGAGCTTTGTGGAGAAAGGAAAAAGGAATATTGCTATTATTAATGTCTATTAAAGTGTCATAAAACAAAATTATCTGTATTTTCTCAATCGGTTTTTTCATTAAGTCGTGGGCTGTGAAGATATGGTTTACGTTGGGAGCATAAACAGAGCATGAATCTGGTTTTGAATCATATTCATTGTTGTTGTAAATCAACAAATACTGAGAAGGAATACGAGAGGAGCATGAATCATAGTAATACAAATTGTAATGAAAAACAAAAGGAAACGTATGTTAAGCCACATGGCAAGTAAGGACTACTAACAACAACAAATGCAGCATCAATGACAAATTATAACTACACTGACGGAGACAATATCGCACTAATAAAAAAGATGGCAAGTCTGGTGCTAAGATACTCATATCAACTCTGGTCCTTTATTAGTATAAGGAGTGGTTGTGTTCAGATTCAGGAAAAAGTACTTCTCCAACAAATTTTCCTATTCACCCCATTCACAGAACACGCTTCCCAGTGCACTATTCATCTAAAACTACTTCCTACGCCTTCCAATCTGAACACAGCATAGTATCTTCTACTGGAATAGTTACAAGATGTCTGAAAACCCCAGTTAATAAGATAAAAACATCAATACACATTTAGTATTGGCTTAATCATTGTGATGGGAACCCAAAACCCCTAAGTACCAGTGAGTCAGTGACAAGCCTTTATAAAGACAATAATCATACGTCTAATATAAAGGGAGCACATTCCTATATGTTGCAATTCCGAATCACTAGAAAGTGAAAAGGCTCTTTAGATAACCACAATAACAAGATCAACAAACAAGGATTAAACTCGTAAATGGTGTACAGTATATACTAACCAATCTATGTACGGCGTGGAAGGCCGTTGGTGACAAGATGTTCATACATGACCACTCAGAATTATTTGAACCCATAGAGGGAGAATCCTATGAGGCTAGAAGAATGTACATTTGGAACAAGTGACCTGCAGAGTAGGTAAAACACATGTGGATTACTTGAAGCAGTGACCGCATTAGAGTAGAACACGGAAGTGAATGTTACCTTATTAATTAGTCAGACTTTGACGATTGGAATGGTTTCAATCAGCTTGCGACACTGCCTTGTTAGCTCCTCGCTGTTGCCAAAGCTGACATCTAATTTCTGTAGTGAACTTGGGAGTCCAACCTTGGGGAGTGCCCGGATGGATGGGCAACGGAAGATTTCTAATTCCTGGAGGGAATTAGGAAGGCCATCCTTGGGCAGCGATCGGATGGATGGGCAGACTCGGATTGTTAATATCCGCAGGGAATTGGGGAGGCTATCCTTGGGCAGTGACAGCATGGATGGACATCGAATTATCTCTAATTCCTGGAGGTCTGTCAGTGTCTGTAGCCCTGGCGGGAGACACCGCAGCTTGTCGCATTCCAATAGTTCGAATTTCTGTAGCGAGGTGAGGAGCTCAATGGCCTCTCCCTGTTCCTTTGTGAAGCACTCAATCTGAGGTGAGGAGCTCAATGGCCTCTCCCTGTTCCTTTGTGAAGCACTCAATCTCCTTGTTGTCATCAAAGGTCAACGTGGTGAGGGAGGAAAAGAGGAGCGCGCAGATGGGCGCGGCAAGGACTGCTGCAATGTCATCCGTCCTCAGCGACTCCAGATTGAAGGAAGGAGGCAAAGAGGACCCCTGTTCAAGCATCTCCGCGGTGTCCTCCTTGGAACATTCAATGGAGAAGAAATTAGGGGTGCTTAAGACAGACAATTTGTGGAGACAGCCATGGGCAAGAAGACGCCCCAATCCCATGCCTCTTGAACCCCCACATCCATCAATCCTCAAATCAGTGAGAGAGACGGTTTGAGAGAGGCACCAACGTCTCCACTCCATAAAGCTGGAGATATTGCAAGGAGGATGGAAAGGGGAAACAAGAGGAGGGAGAGGACGAGGGTAAATAGAAGGTGAGGAACTTGGGGCAATCTCGAATCGTCAAGGAATGGAGACACGACAAGCTTTGGAGCCCTCTTCCGTTTCCACCATGGGGTGAATCGGGGCCGACGCTCAGCTCTGGGAAGTGCCGAATGTACAGTTTTTCTAGTTGGGGAGGCAAGAGCAGCAACTCATCCGGTGGTGCTATTTCCTCTTCCTGCTGCTCCAGTACACCTAATGCTCTTATCTTCTCACACCTCTGAATTTGCAATTCGGAGAGCTTCCACATGAAAGAGAGCATTTGTGTTAGTTCCTTGCCGCTAAGCATGTTCATTTCTGAAATATCCAGGACCTTTACAGTTGTCGACAGCTTTTGGAGAGCGTCAAGAGGCAGTGGAGGGCATTTCTCCATCGCCAACTTCTCAATTCGGGTTAACTTGTCAAAGTCCAAGGTAGTCCAGAACGCCATATCCTGAGTATGGTCGTTTCCAAAAATTTTCAAGAATAATACATGTTCATAACTATCATTTCCATACTGCAGGTACTCAAAGCCTAAACCCCTCACTCCTGAGATCTGAACAGAGCATTGAGCGTTGGACCAAGGAACAGGAGGCAAGGACAATAGTTTCGGACAATCATCAATTCTCAGATCTTGTAGTCTAGGAAACTTGCTGGCATTTTGCTCTTGTTGACTGCAAGTAGAAATTGAAAAGCAAAGCTCCACCAGTTCATAGCAACGTCTAATGATGAGTACTTCCAAGTGAGACATCAGTTGACCAACAGTTACGGTGCTACCTACTACCCAACTTTCCAATCTTGGTAGGTTTACAGGTTCTATCCTTTTCATATTGTTGAAGTATCGGCCATTGATATTACTCGAAATTTCTTCAACATTCTTGTTAACTAGCCGCAGCTCACCTATAGGTGGAAATGTTTCCCAAGCCACACCATCTAGACAAAGAGATTCTAGATTTTCAACTGAGAGGTTCAGACCTACTAGCCACGAAGGACAATTAGCCCCTCCATGACCTTTAATTATTAGCTTTAGAAGATTGCTATGCGGTTTCAGGCCTTGAAGAACTTGCTCTTCACGTGCGGGATCCTTGTTGGGCCGTTCAACATTCCAAGTGAAGATTAACTCCTGCACGTGTTTTTTGTGTATTAACTTTGTTTCTTCTGCCTCTTCCCTACCTTCAACATTTTCAAGGTTGTCAACACTAAATGAGCCACAAAGTTCTACCAAATTTCCTATCTGCCACAATTCAAAACCTTGACTTTCTTTTCCCATCTTGAACCTTCTTAGCTCTTGTAATGATTTTATTCTCCCCACCTCAAATATGTTCGCATGCATTTCATCATCTGGAACAAGAAAATGGCGCACCTTTAATAGGTTGCTCATATGCCTTGGTAAATCACAACACATGTGGCATCCTTGTAGATCAAGGACCTTTAGGTGGTAAAATCTTGAAATTTTCTTGGGTGGCTGAGATCTTTCCCATTGATAATTGTGTATCCGAAGGTACCGAAGATGGATAAGGTTCAAAAAATTATGGAATAAATCTTCAACTTGTATTTCCCTCCTGATATGAATATAAGACGAAGGCCTTGTGCTTTAGTGAGAAAACCACAGAAAGTCTTCACAAAGCTACTTTGTTGTTTCCCAAACAACATCAAAGAGTGTAGGTTCTCAACTTTCAATCTTTTCCATAATTCAATGAAACCTTCCTTACAAATATCAAAAGTTTTCCTATCCTTGACACTGGAGACATCTATGTTGATAGATAAGTGGCGTATCGATGGGGGGATATGTAGTGATCCCACATTATTCGAACAACATATGCTAAGGCATTCATCTCCGGACACCTTTAATGCTAACTCATGTAGTAGATCATGGATAATATAATATGTGCTACCATGCTCGTCTTCCTTTTTGAAAAAACCTTGATTAACTAGTTCTGTCAAATAGCATATTCCTATATCTTCAATGCGTTTATTTTCACCATGTGAATGCAAGACATCTAGTCCTATCCAAAAGTAAATTATTTCTTCTTCACCAAATTTGTAATCTTCTGGGAACAATGCAGAGTAGGTGAAACATTGTTGCAGATGGAAAGGGAGATAATCAAAGCTAAGCTTCAATGCTGGCATAATATCATGATCCCCATTCTGTGATTCCCATTCTTTACTGTCTAAAACTCTTGTCCAGTGACCCAAATCAAGGTTGTTTTTCAACAATTTTCCAACTGTTTTTGCTGCAAGAGGCGAGCCCTTTAGTTTTTTAACTATCTTCTCTCCGGTACCAAGCAATCCAATATGATCTTCCATTGTTTGTTTGTCACCAAAGGCATGTGATATAAATAACTCCTTAAATGATATGGGGTCTAAACCTTGCAAGTCAATCCATTGATCAGTTGTCTTAACAATTTGTGCTGATGCAGAAGCCTAGTCATGACAATAATATACATGGCCAAACGGGCCGGCACGACACGGCACGGCACGGCACTAAACGGCACGCCATCTAACCGTGTCGTGCCCCTTAGTGTCGCCGTGCCTTACCCCAGGCACTAGCACGACACGGCAGATATGGCATAGTGCCGTGCCGTGCCAGGAGGCACTATAGTGCCCGTGCCGGCACTAGCACGAAAAACCTATACAGGAGACACAGATTTAACAAAAGATGGAGCTTAGTGCAATGGCTGCCTCATTAAAAACCTATCTAGGTAAAACTCACCCTTGTGAGAAACCCTAGACAGGAAAAGAGTACAGCCAAGCTCTAATATAGTTCATTACATCAATGATTCAATGTTCCATGAGCAGAAAGTCCAAGTCCAAAGCCTACTCTAATTATTACAGACCATTACATAAATAGATCATGAATCAAGCTCAATGCCTTTGAAGGCATCTTCAAGCTCACTGTCCTCGGCAAATTGTTGCAGCCTCAACTCTGCAGCCTCCCAGTCCTTGATGCAGGTGAGCATCTCCACCATCTCCGGCTTGAGCTTCCTTCGACGCTCCTCGATGATCCTGCCAGTCATGCTAAAGGTAGACTCTGATGATATAGTAGAAACAGGACATGTTAAGATGTCTTTAGCCATGATAGAGAGGACTGGATAAGTAAGTTTATGCTGATGCCACCAATTCAGAATGTTAAAGTCATCAGAAAGATTGTTGACAGTATCACAGTCTAAATATGAGACAAGTTCAGAAGCATTAGAAGCAGAAGCAGATGAGGTCACTGCATGCAAAAGAGAAGTTGCAGATGTATCTCTAGACATGGTAAAAGAACCAGAGATAGAGAAAGTGCTACCACACACAGCAGAACCTGCATCATCATCATATATTTCATCCCAAGCAGTCCTTGACTTACCAGGAGGCTGAGGAGGGTCATTTCTCTTCAACCTAACTGCACCAAACTTAGCATCATATTTGTTATACACATCAGTCAACCTAGCTCTAGTTTCAACTTGGTAAGTAGAATAATCTGTACTGGTGAGAGCACCCAACCTTCTAAGCACCCTATTAAAACCTTTCATTTTAGCTCTAGGGTCCAAGATGAATGCAAAAGAATAAAGCACAGGTATGTCTCTCCAGTATTTCATGTATTTATCAATCATTGGTTGAATAACAGATCTAATGTGCACATCATTAGAATAGTTTTGCAAGTGCAGAGCTATCTTAACAAGATAATGAATCATAAGTGGTGATGTGGGATAATAGACACCAGATAAGTCAACAGTTGCATTATAAAACAATTCAAGAAATGCAGTAACTTTCTGTGCCCTCAACCAATGCTCATCAGTTAACAGCAAGCCCTCACCTTCAACCCTAGGGTGCTGAGCATGGATGAAAGTAGTGAAAGGGGCCTTATGAGGAAACAAATGCTTAAGCATTAGATAGGTAGAATTCCACCTAACATCCATATCAAGCTGAAACTTTCTAGGTGTAGCATTAGTTGCAATGCAGTAGCTTTTATATGCAGCAATTCTTTGATTAGATGAATTGATGAATGATATAGCAGTTCTAAATATTTCAATCAAAGGCTTAAGAGAAGTGAGAGCCTCCTTAACAATCAGATTAATGATATGACATGCACAACGCTGATGCAAAAACATACTATTAGCAGCTTCAGAATCATCATTATCAGGAACTTGAATGCCAAGGTATTTAGACAGGATTGGTCTCATCTTTTGCATGGCAGAGACATTAGATGAAGCATTGTCTAGTGTAACAGCAAACACCTTCTCAGTCAAACCATACTCATCAATAACAGAAGTAACACGTTCAGCAATGTTTTGTCCACTATGGGACACATCAATAAGAACTAGACCAAGCACCCTTTTCTCTAGTTGCCAATCAGAATTAATATAGTGTGCAACAACACTAAGATAATCCTCTTTGGCATTACCAGACCAAATATCAGATGTCAAACACACAACATTAACAGAGGACTTCAAAGTTTCAATCAGATTAGCCTTGCACTCATTGAAGTACTTGCTTATATCTCTAGTGGTGGTTTGCCTAGAAACTTTAGCATATCTAGGGTTATGAGCAATTTTAATGTATTCTTCAAAAGCCGCAGATTCACCCATAGAGATAGGGACATCAAGTCTAGCTATCAAACGAACAAGCTAAGTACGAGCAACCAGAGAACAATAGTCCCAAGCACGAACACTACCATCAGGATTAAAGGTAATCTGAGATTGAGTCAAGCGACACTTCTCACGCCTCTTAACACAAGCAGCAATGTGGCGAGAAAGGTGTCCAGTACCACCTCTGGGAGAACCAGAGTACACCTTCGAGCAATTGAGGCATTTGGCACCAGTACTTACCCGCTTACCATTGACGATCGTGTAAAGTTTCTCGAAATCATCCCAAACAGGAGAGGTGGAGGGACGTGTGCGTTTGCCGGTGTTGCCGCCGTCCGGCAGAGGCTCAGGCTCAGGTAGCTCATCATTGTCGTCTGTGTCGACGATGATGGGAGCATCTCTGCCGAATAGAAACTCCCGGTCCTCGCACAAGTCATCCTCGTAGTCATCTCCGGCCAGCCCGCACCCCCGTCTCTCATCGTTCATGTCGATCTCGACCGTCTCCTCGTCGGACGACATCGTCAGCCGCCAATGACTTGGTCCCTCAACGGCTGCCAAAGAAACAAGATCTAGGATTAGAGTTCGTACCAGTCATTGGAGAGACCAGATCTAGGGTTAGGGTTCATACCTTTGCAGCTGGAGCACCAAAGTCGTCGGCGGCGATGACGATGGCCGGAAGCCGAGTGGTCCCTCAACGGATCTAGATCCGGAGCACCAGTAGGGACAGAGAGTGAGCAGGACGGCGTCGGCGACGAGGACGAGGACAAGGACAACGAAAGGATGTAGCTACATCTTCTGTTACAGATCGAGATCAGGGTGGTAGATGGTCGTGCCGTGTGCCAGTGCCGGCCACCGGTGGCGCGAGGCCACCGGAGATCTAGAGAAGAGAGGACTAGAGAGGGATGAGAGCGGAGAGCCGCAGCCGCCGCAGCGAGTCGTGCGAGAGCCGAGAGAGGGGAGGGAAATGAATTAGGGTTAGGGCTGCGAGAGGGGGGCGGCGACGGCCGACGGCTTATATAGGGCGCCTCCCAACGATCGGATCCAACAGTCGGGAGGCGCCCTCGCGCCCATCCGACGGCCCTGGCGTGCCGAGGCCGTGCCGCCTGCGGGCCGAGGCCGTGCCGCCCGTTTAAGCGGGCCGTGCCCGTGCTAGTGCCGCGGGCCGGCTCCGCGGCCCAGGCACGGCACTGGGCCAGGCACGGGCACGGCACTAGCACGATGGCAATCGGGCCGTGTCGTGTTCGGGCCGTGCCATTTCAGGCCGTGCTAGTGCCGGCCCAGCGGGCCGAGCCCGTTTGGCCATATATAGACAAGAATTACATTGCCATTTTTCTGTCCTTTCATAAATGGCGCTAGAAACATATTCCACTCCTCTTTATTACAGCTCCACATGTCATCCAATACAATTAAAAACCTCTTAGATTTTAATCCATCTTCAATTCGGATCTCTGGACAATCCTTGCCTTCTATTTTTATTTTATCCGCAATCTCTTGTGTTAGCTTAGACACATTGAAATTTATGGACGATACACATATCCACAATTTTACCTCAAAATGGTGTTCGAGTTCCTTATATATGTTCTGCGTTAGAGTTGTCTTTCCTATGCCCCCTGGACCAACAATTGGAAGCACCATGAGACCCATATCTGAGTGTTCTCCTATGATAATGCCATTGATAATACTAGTTGTCTCGGCCTTCCTACCGTAAAACTCCTGCTCTCCAGATCTACAGCGATGCCCTTGGGGGTATTGCTAAGATTAGCTGACAACAGCTCTAGATTAAGTATTGTGGATACCTTGGCACATAAAGGCTTTACCTGCTCTACAATCTCCATCTTTCGAGACATCTCGACCCTATCAAACTTCAGTTTTGGTGCTTGTGAGTCGTTTTCTCTCTGTGGTGGTGCCTTGTTGCTGGAACCGGTACAGCAGAGGAATCGACGTCTAGTTGTGGGAACGTTGGAGTTGGTAGCATCTTCAGCATTTGAAACAGAGTAGCAGGGAAGGTATTTACCGATAGTGTGAATGCTGCTACGAGCACCGGAGGTGAGTCTACCCATGCAGCCATTCTGGTTGGGCGATAGTATCGATGAGGTCTTTGCCAGTGCCCAAACCGCCCCACAGAGGACACCTCCGCTTGCATCTTGGTTTCCTTCGTCATGCTGATTATTATGGTTCCAGCTACACTCGGAGAAGGCAGGCATTTTTCCACAACATGTGATGGCTCCTCTCGTATCTTCTTCTTGCTCGTCCTCATCACTAGTTTTAGGGCCGAGCCAAGGCCAAGCTCCACACGAGAGTCTTCTGCCGCCTATATCTTCATCTGGCTCGTCGTGGAAAGCCGAGCAGCAAGAGCTCTTGGAGAAACCAAGCCTTTTTGCAATGGCTCTGGCCGTATGGCGGGCATTGAGTGCGTGGTTGCGCAGGCAACCACCGCTGTGCTCGTCAGCCGCATGATAGGTGCCGTCCAGTTCGTCCTGGATGCGGAAGTAGTATCGTCCATCACATCGTCGGCCCTCTAGGCCAGGCCCCGGAGGTCCTGCAGAAGCTCTGCCAGGGCCGGGTTCTTCATCTCCTGGCCGTCGGCGTTGCGGTGGTCACGGGCGTTGTTGAGCATGCCCTGCGCGTACAGCAGCTCCATCCTGAGAGCCCGGATGTTGGGGCCGAGCTCAGAGCTAGCCGCCCACGCCTCAAGCTACCTGCTGGAGGCGGGGCCCAGTGCCTTGCCAACAACCCAGCGTGCCGCCTCGATGCCAAGCTCCGCCATGGCCACCGCGGGAATCAGCAAAAATGGCAGGAAACCCTGAAACAGAAGAAGGGACGGCAAGCTTTCTGTTAGTTCGATCAGTTCAAACTTTCAAGGACAAAAATCTGAAGCGAACTAAACGTGCAGGAACACTGGTATACGAACCAGGCGAAGCAAACGATCGAGCAGTAGCGAAAGTCTAAGGCAATGGAACCTTGAAGAAGGTGGCGGAGAGAGATCGATGCACAAACGCAAGAGCACTCCTTGTGCGGCACAGAAGTGAGTTGATGCGTCCCTGTTTGCCTTCTTAGCATGTGCTCGCAGCGGTGGAGTCAGGACTAAAATTTACCTAGGGCTCAACATACTGGTTACTCTGCCACTGTGTGGTTGGATCGAAGGATGAACTGGGACAGGACAGGACACAGTAGGATTCTTTTTCATATGTGTTTGGTTGCAGGACGACGCGTGACGGACTCCATCCCGGAGGAGCCCATCCACCCAAGCAGGGTGCTGATTGGGCTGCCAGCAGCTTCACCAGCGGCGCGCGCGAGCTGCAGGGAAGAAGTCTTGACAGGGTGCTCAAGGGTCTACTCTGCTCGAGTGCTCCTACCTATCAGAGCGGGTGCTCACGGCAGGGAAGAAGCAGCCCGTCCTAATCCGAGTGGGCTGCTATAAATTGAAAAACAAAAGATTCGCAAGCAAGATGCTGTGGCATTGTGGGGTTTGTTTCTTTTGTCGTGTTTTTGATTGCGCCATTTGATATAACAAACGACAGGCAAACACATAGCGTTCTAAATGCCTTTAGTGTTTCCATGGAAGGTTCATTGAATCTCATGGATACAAATAAGTAAGACATGATTTAACTAAACAACATGATTTTTTTTAGACGAACCGGCCGTAGCCAGGAAAAGGAAATAAAATAAAAAAAAAACAACTGGGCATATCCCGTTGGATTGGGCACAACATGATTTGGATACGCCTAGAGTGTCGAAAGCCATGAGTACTGATGACATATACTATAACAAGTACTGATGACATACTTTAGTTGCAACCACAAACTCATCGACATGCCTTACAACAACAACAACATAGCCTTTAGTCCCAAGCTAGTTGGGGTAGGCTAGAGATGAAATTCAACAAACAAACTCAAGTTTCAGGTACGTTAATAGCTAGTCTCCAAGCACTCCTACCGAAAGCTATTTCCTTGGAAATATTTCACTTGTTAAGGTTCATGTTTACCGTCTCATCCCAAGTCAATCTAGATCTACCTCTACCTCTCTTTACATCAATGGTCCTCTTTAGAACTCCACTACACACAGGCGCCTCAGGTGTCCTTTGTTGGACATGTCCAAACCACCTCAGCCGATGCTGGATCAATTTTTCCTCAATGGTTGCCACCCTGACATTCTCCCGAATACCCTCATTCTAGACTCTATCCCTTCTCATCGGCATGCCTTAGTAAAAAAAACAAGGTGATAATCTGTGGTTTCTCATCATTTCTCATATGTGTAGGAGGAAACTATGAGATGTTGATATGTTAGTATGTTGAAGCCACCTAGCCCAACTCCTATAGTCTCACATGTTGACTTTGGTTACATCGGATTCAATCCATGTTAGAAATGATAGATATAACAAGAAATTTATTATAGGCACAATAATAGACCAAGATTTATTCTGGATCGGACACTAATTTTCTCATGATAAGGTACACCAAGAGACCAGAAATCAATCCACTAGTCAAGTGGTCAGGAATCATCCACGGTGTCTTGTTGTATCTACATGAGTAATTTAGTTCTAGACGCAGAATAAATCCCGGACTTTTATGCATGTCTTTTTATATCTATCATTTCTGGCCGGATTGAATCGGATGGAACCGAACAAGCCCTAAGACCCCAGTAGTTTGGTGAAAATGGAAGTCTTAACCCATTATAGAGTCCCTTATACACTATGACCTGGGCATCAAAATAGGCCTTATTAGAAAAAAGGCTTGATGACCGGCCTCAATCTAAAATATCACTCCTAACAAGTAAAACATGGCTCCTAATAACCAACAAAGTACTATTCTCTCTCGCTCCATCCTGCACTCCTGGTACATGCAGTGACAGTATGTGGCCGGCCTCCGGAGTGCTTTTTTTTTATTTGGATATAGGTCTCACACTAAGCGTTGGGCTATCTTAAACATAGTGGAGGTGAGGTGACCACAATATAGGGATGAATCCAGGAACGGGGAGATCCAGTTGGGATGAATCCAGGAACAGAAGATCCCATACCAACCGGCACCGTATCCCTCGATCAAATACCATGAAAACAGCGAAACCGGGGAGGGCATTTTCCTGACTGAATGGTCGAATTCGGTTTTTACTCGGAAGATTCCTGATGGGAATTCACGTTTATAGGCCTGGCACTCGCGTTGCCCAATGCTTGGCGAAAGGCCCATAACACATGTTGCAACAAGCCCCTACCCCGCTCTAATTTATAGCGCGCCTGCACTGCTTGCACCTTCGTCCCAAAAAAAAATTAGTGTATTTTTTTTACTTTTAGACATCATGTTTGTCCATTCATCTTATTTAATTTTTTATTACAAATGTTAAAACAAATATATTTTTATTAAAAATCTCCGATGATAAAATAAGTTATCGAAAATAGATGACATTTTCTTCAAAAAAATGAATAAAACGAATGGTCAAATGTAGAACATAAAAGTCAAAAGAAACACTTATTCTGGGACGGAGGGTGTATATGCCATCCCTCAACGAAGTGGGACTAAAGTATTCGGTGTTGCTGCTATGTTCTGTTAGAGTGGCGCAGTGGATTCTGGCCCAGCCCGCTGTACACATGAGCCAGTGCCCCACAGACCTAGGTCCACGGAACCCAACAACAACTAAGGCCTCAGGCCTAACTCAACCCAAAATACTAGTATGATAGGAGGAGGACTGCCTGTCCTTATATGGCTCCCCATTATCAATTATCAATATGGGACTAAATCTAACAATCTCCCCCGTCACACATCAGGCCCAACTCTTCCATCACAACCATCCGTGTGATCTTACAGAAGACGTTATCCCGGGCCCAGAGTCTAACTCTCCAGTCAACTTCTATGACCAATGGTCAAATGACCCAACAGAGATGTTCACGGGCTCCACCGTCAACATGTGTCACGGAGATATTACCGATTATCGAACCTTCAGCTCCAATACCACTTGTTAGAGTGGCGCAGCGGATTCTGGCCCAGCCCGTTGTACACACGAGCCGGTGCCCCATAGGCCTAGGTCGTCCATGGAGCCTAACAACAACCAAGGCCTCAGGCCTAACTCAACCAAAAAGACTAGGCTGATAGGAGGAGGACTGCGCACCTTATATGTTGTGCTCCGCCACCATTAGTTATCGATATGGGACTAAATCTAATAGGTTAATAGTTGGCTTGCGGGTGCCATATCCCATATGCATGCATGGTGCTGCATTGGCGCAGTTGTGCCTGCCGTGCCGTGCGTCTACCACCAATCAATCGCAGGGGCTGGACGTGGCTGGCCCAGCAAATGGATGGAGCACCACCCATCAACAGGGTTGGAACTTGGACGTGGCTGACCTCTCCTATGTGGCTCAACCTATCAAGATCCTCAACCAAGAAGAGAGACACACGAGAAGACAATCAGTTAAAATGTATAAGATACAATGGAATCACCATATTGAGGAAGAAGCAACATGGGACACCGAGGAGTATCTCAACAAAAATTTTCCTGGTTTTCTTTCCGATCCCGAAGGTACAAACCCTTCCGCACATCTATTTTAGCAGTGTTGAATCTCCGAAGAGGTACAAACCTCAGGTGTTTAAACCAAAGTCAAAATGGGAAAGGATTAGGGAAAGACTTTGGAAATTCTAAAAATAAATGAAAACATGTCAAGAAGGAAGGAAAATGGGAACTCAAATTTTTGCTAAAGAACATAAATTTGGCCAATAGGAAGGTTGGAAAGTTGCAGAGGAAGCTACACCAAATACTTTTCCCGTTAAAACACTGGTCTGAATGTGTAAGTTGTTCAAAACCTCATCCCTAAATTGGAAAATTGAAAATTCAAATTCAATTCAAAGGTTGAAAGGGAATCTTGGCCATAACTCTAAAAATGTCAACTAAACTTAAAACTATCCAAAAGGAAAGTTGTGTAGCTTCACATTTCAAGCAACTTCCCTATTTGACACTTTCCCAGTTTTTGTCGTTTAACCCCTCAAAAATACCAAAAACTGCCAGAGAGTAGTTTTAGCCTCTTTTGATTTGTGCACGAAATATCCACTTTTTCCTATGCCAGGCTGAAGCAAAGACGTGGCCCAAGTTGTCCTTTACAACTTTTAGTTTGGCACTTTTCGTAGCTCAGTTCAAAAATTTGGAGAAATGGGCAATGGCAGCTGGGACCGAAGCCCTAGCCGAGAGCACGCCCGACTACGCTCACAGGCGCTCTTGCGTGCGCCACACTCGCTGCCGGCCGCCGTCTGCCACCCTTGTTTCCTTCTACACTGACCGACACCATTGCGTCATGTCCCAGACAGCCACACAAGCGCCTGAGCCAATAGAGCGACAGATCGACACATGTGTCGTCGCCAGTGAGCGTGCCATCGACGTGCCTCGCTGCGCCGAGCCGGACCACCGGCCCTTTCCTCACCGCCACCATTGTACCATGGTCGCTAGCGCCAGCACTTTGTCCATGAGCATAAGCCAGGCTTCATGTGCACGCGACGCGCACGCCAGCGACATCTGAGCCGCCGCTTCGCCCCGTGCTGCTACGAAAGCCGCGAATGGCGTCACCGCCACTTGCAGCCCACGAGCTCCCACGTCCGAGCGCCTCGTCGTGCCCGTGACTGCCACGTGCTGCTGCCCACGCTACCCGACACCCAGTCCCCCGCCTCTATATAAGGGAGGAGTTCCCCGCGTTCGCGCCCTCTCCGTTCCCCTTCCCGCTCACCCTTGCCGCCGCCCGAGCTTGAGCTGTACATGGCCAGCCCTCCTCGGCCTACCACCGGCCAAACCAACCCTCTAACTAGCTTCCCCATCCTCCAAGGTTGCTCCTCGAGCCACGCCCCACCATCGTTGGCTCTGGACATCACCGGAGATGAAGCCAGATCTACGCCATGCACCACCTCCACGTCACCAGTCACCACCAACCCTCCTCCGCCCGAACCAAGCCCCTAGGAAGCTTCGCTGACCTTCATTGGTGCTCGACGACCCTTTTCACCAACGCCTGCGCCACACCAGCCCCGCCATTGACCTCGCCAAAGCTAGCCGAGCCGCCGCCATCGCTACCACCTCTCCAGCCCAACTCCGACCCCGAGACCTACCTCGTTTGACTCACGGTGAGCCCCTTGTCATCCCCTACCACCTCCCCAGCCCGATCTCGCCATCGTTCGGACGGAATTCGCCCGGTCGTGTGCACCGCCGCCACCAAGGTATGGTTGTGTCTTCCCAGTTTTGTTTGGGTCTAAACGTAAATTGCAGGGACCTACTTCTAAGTCTCTTAAAAGTTCCAGGGACCCTGGGTTAAATAGATTTTGTAAACATTAGCCTTATTCACTGAAATGTTTAGAAATTCATAGCAAATCGTAGAAAAAATCAGCAAAATACAAACTAAAATCCTTTGGACTCGTGAGTGTGAGAAGAGCAACTTCCTGTAAGCAAGTTTATACTTTTGATATGTAGTTTTTGAACTCGAATTTAAATTCTGTTTGAGCATATTTCATCATAATTCAAAATCCGCACATGATCTATGGCTGCATTTTAGATATGTTGTTAGGCTAGTTATCTTTGTAGGATTTAATTAGTTTCTAGCTACTAAAAAATGAAACAATTTTAATAATTAATCTATAACTCAGATTAAGCTAAACTGTGGGCCAAAGCTCATTTACACCACTCAGTATCCCCTAGCAAAGTGTTACCTAAAAATTTTAAACCTAAATTAGCTAAATGATTTAAGGTGTTATGCCTTTAATGGTTAAAAAAGAAAATGAAAGGGTATCATCATATTAAAGGAAAGAAATAGAACAAATCTTTGAAAACTAAACAAAGTTACTTGACGAACAAAAATAATTAAAAATAATAAATACTCACTCACATCAAGTCGCCTAAGGGCTTATTCCAAAACCTAGTTGTTTAATTGAGAAATAAAGTTTTAAAGCATATATATGTCCACAATCACCATTCATAAACCTCGGCTTTCACCTAAACCATGAAATAATGCGGGAATTTCATATGCATCTCATGTAGAAACTACCCTCGATGACAGAATTTACGAGCTCATGCTTGGGAGGCTGAAGTGAATGTCATGAACATCAAACACAACCTAGATCCCGTGATTGAAATTGAGCAAGAAGGCAAGCACCGGAGCATAACCTAACTTGTTTAAATTATGCAATTATGATTCTTATGTTTGTGTATTTAAGTTTCAAGGAGTTGAATGGAATCCTAGTTGCATAATCATAGGCACCCTTGATTGAAATACTAGTATGACAGGTTCGATAGTCACAATGCTATAGGACCGTTACAAGTCGAGTGATTTACTGTCACTCACGAGATATAGGAGTTGTCTGCCCTATCTTATCTTGGAACCATAAGGACCGACTTACAGGGTGGTATGTGTAGATGTCCCGTCTATGTTGATGAAAAGATTTATGGTCGAAACATGTGGATATCTTTGTGTAAAGTTTTTGAATGTACCACACCCATGCACAGGACATGGGACTGGTAAGCCAATTACCGGATTGACGAAGGGAGGAACATTAGCCTGTTGTCCTTGGAAATTTATTTCTCTTGCGGGCACATGTGGGTATATGCATGATTCCGGGTGCGGTAAACCTTTCCATGGGTGTGGAAACCAATTGCGGATCGATGGGAACAGACTGGGATGTGTTTGCTTGGAAGACCTTTCCATGGGTGTGGGTTTCCCACCCATGGGTTAACGTGAAGCACATATTGCATATAAGGTTCAAACATGTGTGTGTTTGAGATGAGCGAACAATCACTACCGACCATCTCGAGGTAACACGACCTTCGATAGCACGACCCCACCGTCTTCTTCATTGCAACTCCGGCCAAAGTGAAAACCTAATCTATCTCTTAGTCCGATAATGGGACATGATCCCATAACACACGTTCCACCAGCCCTACTCCTCCCGCGTACTGTCACTACACGAGGATTCCTGTGACCGGCCCGCCCGTGCACCACTAAGCTATACCCGCAAGCCATAGACTAATCACCACAATTAGATCTAAACCTACTAAGAACATATATCGTACGGTCCTTTTCCCTACCGCATGCTACCACCACACGATGATAATTTGTCACCGCCTTATAGACATATGAAGAGAACATAAGCCAATTAGACACAAAGACTAATCACCATGATTAGATATATTCTTTGCTAGATAGACATATAAGATAAAGCACGCATCTTAGAAGATCAAAGTAAAGAGAAAATATTAGATTGATATCACCATTCAATGTACATGTGCCATGATGCATCAAGGCACGGCTCCGGAATCCCACAATGGCGTCACCACGCAGGGCCACCTATGGCGGCTAGGGTCTAGCCTAAGACATCTCCTAGGCAATGTCAAGGATGGCGGCCGTCGGCTTCCTCTGATGTGTGTCCCTCGGTTCGGCGGCTCTCTCGATGTCAACCCCCCTTGGACGTCGGGATCGTGGTTTCTTTTATAGCCGTGGAGACCTAGGTCAAATGGGTGCACGAGCCGAGGTCATATGGGCCTCGGCCGGCCGGCCTGGCCTGTTCCAGGCCCGGCACCCTCTCCTTTCTCCTTGTGTCTCCTCTGATATTCTGGAGTCTGTGTTCTTCTTTGATGATAGGCTTTTGTCAATGTTTGGTGAATCTTTCCTTAATCTGCAATTACTTCGCCTTGATCCCAAAGTAAATCATATTGGGCTGTCCTTTGGGCCTTCTTGTACGTGTGCACGAGCTTCAAGTTCTTGGGCTTTCGATCCGCATCATGGGCTTCATTCCTTCGGGCTTGTAGCTGGTTTTGGCCTTTGCTCCTGCAAAAACATGACATGCTCCAAAACACAACACATATGCGGAAACAGGATTATTTCAAGTGCCAAGTGGCAGGTTAGTATAAGAATTAGTCCAAAATATCCACCTAAATGGCACGAAAATGTGTCGTTAAGGAGCGCCAACAATTTAGAATACAAAATCATATGGTGGGAAATATATCAAGTACCTAAAAGTGATGGAGTCTAGGGTTTCCGATCTTCGGAAAGGTTCAGGTAAACGACAATTTGGTGGAGTCACAACACACGTCGATCTGGCTTCCGAACATGTTCAAAACCCCACAATCGTAGCACCACATCTCCTCAGGTTATCAATAGGTGTTGCACGGTTATCCTTGCCTATGAATCGAAGAACACAAGCAAGGACAAGAAAGATGCAACCAAATTGCAGATGAATGATTAATCTCATCATTTGGCGCCTCACAAACCAATGACGGCAAAACTATTCTTGGACAGATAATCTAAGAAAAAACCAAACCCTAACGAGGGTGGCGGCTACTTAAATATAGAGGTTAGGATCGTGGCCTACGCCCTACACGCACCTCTAATGGGCTCAACGACAATATACGACCCAAACACCACTGACGAAGCACCAAGATAGATTTTGGATGCCAACTTGTTTTGGCAATTCCTGACGACTCAAGCATCATTTCAACGTGGGACTTTGAGTATCAAATTTTGTTTCCATACATATGTAGAACGTCAAAATCCGAGCTTGTATGTGGTCTGGGCGTCCGATTTACCGAACAAAGCCCTTGGACTCCGAGGTGGACACGAAGTTGAGTTGTATTGGGCCTCCATGAACCTTGGCCAACCCTTGCCGGTCTCCTAAGGTGATGGCCAAGGGGAAGGATGTCCTTGGGCATATTTGAGGTCCTTTCCACATGTTTGGGGCCTGCTCCAATTGGTGACTGGATCCTATGTGTGAATAACAAGCCCGCAACGACATTGTAATGACACATTTGTACCTTCAGTCAAATAATGGCATGGACATATGGAACCAACTGAGTTGTATAACAAATCATTATGCAAATAGGGAAACAAATTAACCTTACGACCGATGGTGTTATGTCATCATCAAAAAGTACCTAAAATTACCAAAATGGTGGGACCAAGTACCAAATAATGGGCCAGATATATTATACTATTTTTTCATAAAAAAAAGGGTATATATGACATTTCACATTATTTTGGATTTGATGGGCCCACTCGTAATTGCCGCAATCAGTTGTTGGATGGGTATGGAGGAAGAAATTACTAAAATACTCTCCTTACACTAGTACAGAACGTGCATATTGTAACACCAAGTTATGTTACTATAGGTCTATAAAAGTGTTACAATGCCATCTAGTAACACATTTTATTAGTGTTGCTAAGTTCAATGTTACTATGGTGTCATATATTGGAACATAAAAATTATGTTGCTTTTACATAAAAATTGCGTTACTACTTTGTAACACAATTACTCATAAAGTGGAACGCTTATCAAGTGTTACAAAAATCTCCTTTGTAACATATTTTTTAGCTCTAGTAACACTTTGACATTTTTGCGGTAACACTTTATGAACAGAAAACATCAGAATAAATAGCAAAAAATCTAACACACTACATGACTGGCAAGATTTGAACCCATGACCTCTTCCTCATCTGTAACCTCCTCTACCACTACACCACAATGTCACTTGTGTCAAAGTTCTGTTTTGGACCCTCACATATTATACCAGGTTGAGGCCCTAAATGAATTGAAACTAAAAAATTGTCAACTACAAAGTTTCATAATTTTCTGAGTTATAAAATTTTTATTTTGGTAGTTTCTCAATTTGATGCCGTTTATAAAATTGAATTTTCAATTTCAAATAAAAAGGTTATCTACAAACTTTTGTAACTTATTGTGATCTACAACTCTCATTTTGTCCGTTGCTCTAACCGTTATCATTTGAAAAACTCAAATTTCGAATTTGAGGAATTCAAGCGTACTTCCCATTGCCAAAATTAATTCAAATTAAAAGGAGTTCAAATAAAAAGTTGTATAACTTCTAAAGATCTACAACTTTTATTTTAGAAAAAAAAACGTCACTATCTCTTTGTTGAAATCAAGAAATAACTATTGTGTCATTTATTGAAAAGATGTGTCTGAAAAGACAAAAGGGAATACTAGGCGAATGCTTGTTAATTGTTTGTTCAGACTTGTGTTTTTCTTCTTTATGGCTACTCTCCATCGTTGAGATTACAATATTTTACATTGTAACACTTTAGTTGTGACATTTTTTTTATATGTGTTACAATATAACACCATTTGTAACACTTAAGGTGTAACATTAATTTTGTGTTACTATAACTTCTATTTGTAACACAAATTTATATAGGAGCATTATGTGTTACTAACTTATTCTGTAACACATGATTTTGTGTTCCTATAAAACTTCTTCGTAACACATTGATATGTTACAAGAGTGTGTTACAATATATGTGCCTTGCAGTAGTGTTATTATTAATTTATTTTTGAAATTTTATTTAAAAGTACCAGCAAGTACCACCAAAAGTACTAAGGGCGTGTTTGGTTGCGTGCACCACATGATGCATGAATGGATGATTTTGGATGAGATGGTTCAACCAATTTGCTTGTGCCACTTTGTTCACTTTAACTAGTATAACAATATATTAATAAGTGGGATATGGTCTCATCCTGGATGAGTAAGTACCCAACCAAGCAAAAGAATTATTATTATTTTATATCATTTCACACATGAATCAAATGATACAACCAGCCAAACACATCCTAAAAGTACCTACAAGTACCGATGGGTACTTGCCAATCATGGCAAAAGAGGTCATAAATAAAAATATTAAATTAATATGATTAGCCATATCAAATAAACAAGTTAAATATTTGTATATCATTAGCATGTGTAGTCGAAGCAGTTTGATCAAGGATTTCTTTTTGTTTGAAGCCATTACAATTTCTAAGTCATACCATTCCAATTTTTGTTTCCTCTGAACCACGCCATTTGCATGTGTAGTCAAAGCAGTTTGATCAATAGTCCCAACAAAACCTTACCCCATGTATTGTGTTGACTCTAAGGGTAAGTACATTGCTACACGTCAGCGGTCTCATAGGTCGTCTCATACAAGTCCACGTAGGATTTTTGATGAGGTGGCGGGGAGAGGGGGAGGAGAGAGAACCAGGTATTTGTTTCGTGACGCAAACGCCTCATAGGCTAAAAATTAGGACTATGAGACGACTTACTCACCATTGTATGAGTTGTTGTTGCCATGCAACTCACAATATTTCCTTTTTTCTATGCATAAATAAAGGACTATACATTTATTATGAGACAACATATAAGACAACCCATTGTATGAATTACTTGTTATATCGACTCACGATAATGTGGCAATGCATGAGACCGCCTATTAGACAGCACCAGTGTACTTGCCCTAATCCCCCCAAGCAGTGAATATGGGAAGGAACCACCGGCCACCAGCCATACTGGCCAATGGTAATATGTTTTTTAGGTTCCCAGCCATGCCGACATATTTTTGCATTTATGGTGGCTTAGTAGTTGACCACTCCGGGCAATTGCATGTCCATGTTAATTAAATGTCAACCAGAAAGTGCAGAGTTTGTGGACGGTGTCTTGCAAATCTTAAACCAGACCCATTTCTCAGTTCAAAATATGGTAGCATAGGTGCTCTTTATTTATTAATAAATAATTCGGTATTTACATGCTCCAAGGAGGAGAAGCTAGCATGCATATGCGTTCCTAGATCAGAAGGAATCATACGTATAAACATCTAATGGTTAAATGTGCAGAACATAAAAAAAATTGACCAACAAGAACAAGGGCGGTGCGTGTTATGCTCTATCGATGTACATACACACTACACGATCTGCTGTCTCCTGCTTGTCTCCCGACTGATGCTCTGCTCTACTCTGGAGCCAAGAGATTCCGAGGATTTATTGATATTCGTTTATTTTGAACATGTTTATTGTACTCCACAAATGGTATTAGCAGACAAAGACCAAGTCATGGGATGATATTCATTCATTTTGTACATGTTAATTACCCTACAGATGGTATTAGTTGACCAAGACCAAGTCATAGGATGCAATTGATATTCATTCATTTTGTACATGTTAAACACTCTACAAATGGTATTATTTGACCAAGTCATGGGATGCATACATGAATGAATGAAAGGATGAATGAGATTCCTAGCAAAACTTGATCAATATGCGTACATAAATGTGATTGCGGCTAGTTGCACTCTAATCAACTCTTTGGGAATGAAGATGGGGCGTGGTCACTCGAAGATGGAGTCAATATGATCCCTGACAACCACTCGAGTTTTTTTCATTCATTTTTTTGTTGTTGTTCATCTTTCAAGGCAAGATTATCTCAAATTGTCTCATTACGATATTTAGGCACCGAAGAGATCATTTAGGCACAAATAAGCACAACATTTAGCACAATAATTAATTAGCATTTCTAGATTGTGATTTATGGTCAAAACAGGCCAGATAAGGGTGGTTTCCAAACGGATTTGTTTCCACGCCTAGGGCCACTCCACATAGACTAATGGCTAGCTGGATTGGGCCTTTTGTCGCTACAGTGTCGCTACAGTAAAACGCGTGGAGATTTCGGCCCACCGCCTGGGGCCGTGGCCCTACTGGCCCCAGGCGTTTATCCGCCACTGGTTGGCAACATATCTATAAAAAAACAGGATATAAATGCTACAGGAAAAGATCTAAGGTATTTCGTCGATCTTTTTCCCAAACTCATCGATCAAATAGGCGTTAGGCCTCCTTTAACAAGGCCACATCATCTAGCTCATAGCAATCCATCTCATTATTTTGCTTACAAGGAAGAAAGAGAATGTTAGGAGAGACAGTATACTATCTCTTATTCAAGAGCTTAGCTCATAGAAAAAAAGTTACGTAGGTGCACCTTTATTGATGTGAGAGAGGTTGTGGGACCCAAAATACTTTGAACAATGTGCTATGAGATAGACCATTGGAGGAGTTGGCTTATTGCTATCTCTTGTATGAGTTGACCAAACTAAGAGTTAGCATAGCTAGCTCACTGTTGGACGAGGCCTAAAAGACGGCAAGAACCACACGACTCATTCATGAACAAGCAATAAAAGGCAGAGATGGGATCATCATCTAACTATGGGTTTGCATTCCAAATCCATCTCATTTTGCGATACAATCTTAAGCTAGCATGATCCAAGAACTCTCTATATCTTTTTTTTCAGCTAAAATTGACTACTCGGTCATCAAAGTGACCAATTGGACCTTGGGTTTTCAGTTTAAGCATTGAGATAGAGGGAAACGGTCAAAATCAAAGCAAACCCTAACCCCTAAGAAATTCCAAAATTCGAAAGCCTATATCCAAAATTAAAAAAAAACAGATTTTTTAAGTCCTTACTACAAGGTTACGTGGCCACTTGACCTCATGGGTTCCGGTTCCCTGGACACTGCCTTGGCGGCTTGGCCACTTCAGATGGGAGAGTGCACTGGGGAACTCGGTTTGCTACACGGCTCGGTATACATGGGCATGGGTCAACCGCGGGGCGAACCGTAATCGAACCGTTGACCCATATTGTTTTTATGGTGCACCTAGACTACCCATTTCAACTAAAACTGATCCAATGGTTCTCCACGGTTCTTTTGGATGGATTGTTCCAAGGTAATCAGATATATAAATATAGTTTTCAAAACATAGTACGGTGATCCCATGGTGCTCCGTTGGTTCGCATGAGCCCGGTCAGGATTTAAACACAATCAAAGAACAAGATACTAAAACACAATCATCATGCTTCAATGACTATTCCATTTCATGCAGGTTCACATTCAAAGAACTGGATACTAAGACACAATCTCTTAAATTAATGGACTGACTTGATACTTCAAATTACTAGCTACGCATAGTAGATATTATTTTCTGAGAACACAAAGTCTAATTTTAAATAGCTAGAGCACACAAAAATCATTTACACTTCATTTCCCCCAAAGACAACGAAGGTTTGGAGTGAGACAAATGTTCAATGCTTGTCGACTACCTGCAATCCTTTCTTGGGTCTTTACTCACACTACTAAAATCCTTTCTTGACCAGAGGTAACAGAGCATCGACAAGAAGAGACACCTGGAAGGGCAACAGCAACAACACTTCTAGGTAACAACAGAATGATGCTTGGATGAAAAAAGATGTGTCGAACAGGCTGCAGCCTTGCAGGGTTAGCAGAAGTCTTCACTGTTCTATTTTTCAGGGGAACTAGAAGGTTGTCACTTCTCAGGGATGTTGTGTAACACAAACAAAAACAAGACTGTAACTTCTCAGGGCAGTGATGCATGACATTTTTCACAGGAACTACATAAATAGTAGTGGATGCCACGTTAGCATAGTTTTTGTTTCAGAATAATTGATCTGATAAGCCTTAAAATACAATGACAGGAAGTGGTATGTTTTCAGAATAATCCATGCTATGTGTTCAGAAGCATTCATGACAGAATCAACAGCAAGAAATACAACTTAGAATCTATGAAATACAATGTGGAACAGAAGCATCCAAATTTCAGATTCACAGGCAGCAGGTTAAGATGTATACGTAGGACTCTACGAAAACAAACTCAGTGCAGTACCAAATTTCAGATTCACAGGCAGCAGGCTAACTGATACGAGAGAGCGATAAATGACTTATATAACTGTATACGACAGACCAAGTGAGCTACCTCATTCACTCTGGCTGATCAGCCAGCTCGATGAAATCATCAATTGATTTGGTGCAAAATTGGGACGAACCTACCAAAGTAAAACATAAAAATGGTTAAACCTGCCAAAGTAAATCAACAATGCTTTGCTACCAAACTGAAAAAACAAAGAGACTATACCAGAGTCTGCTCTTATCCAGTCTTGATTGCATATCAGTGCTTCCACAGTGTTAGGAGTTAATCGGCTTCTAAAATCAGATATTGTCCTCCTTCCAATGCTAAAAGCCGACTCAGAGGGGACAGTAGAAGCAGGGACAGCTAAGACATCTCGGGCCATACGTGAAAGAATAGGATATTCAGCTGAGTTACTTTTCCACCAATTGAGTATATCAAAAGAATCAACTCGAGGAATTGTAGGCTTCGCTAGATATGTTTCGAGTTCAAGCTCAGAGGGTCGTCCACTTGTTGAGGATGTAGTTTGGTACAAGTGTTGATCCCAGTCTGCATATCTAGCACTTGAAGATCCAGTGGCAACAGATTGTGTCATTTTTGCACTAGTACTGTCATGATTTGTTTGGGAGTAATCTCTGAATAGCTGAACCAAAACCTTCTTCAGTGTAGCAACCTTTGACCCAGCGTCGCCCCCAAAAGCTTGTTTCAACCGAAACTCAATGAATCCAAACTTAAACTGTGGATCCAAGATGACAGGAAATGAGATATGTAGCCATGTTAGTTTCCAATATTTACTAAATTTTCTGTGCATGTACTTGACTGTCTCAAGAAGGTCAGCATTTGCCTCTGTAATGCCCTTTTCCAAAGCAACCTTAACCTCCCAAAGTTCATGAAAGTACAGGTTTGATGTAGGATAGAGTGATCCAGATATGAGTTTAGTTGCATCATAGAAGGTCTTTAGTAAATCACACACTATCCTCGCCTTTTCCCACTCTTCACTTGAGGGTAAATCTATGTACTCCGGCTCATGTTTTGTGAGGGACTCAAATGCTCTCTTCAACAGGAAGCAAATTTCCAACATAAGGTAGGTCGAATTCCAACGAGTAGATACATCAATGTTGGGACGTTTTTTCTCCTGGATCCCAAGTTGCTGTATTATTTCCTCAAATTTCTGCTTTCGTGATGTTGACCCCTTAACAAACTTCACACTCTCTCGAACTTTGTGCACAATTGGATTGATGATTTCAAAACCAGCTTTGCATATCAAATTCAGAACATGAGCGGCACATCTAGTGTGAAGCAACTTTCCTTTCCCATGTAGCATGTATTTGTCTAACAGATTTTTTCTCAACAGCTTGACCATAGCATTATTGTTGCTGGCATTATCCAATGTTATTGCAAACAACTTATCCTCAATATTCCAGTCTTGAAGTGATTTCAGAAGTACATTGAACATAGCAACACCTAAGTGTGGCGTCTTCATAAAAGAGAACTTTATGATCCTCTTTTGCATCATCCAGTGTTCATCTATAAAATGAGATGTGACACACATATATCCTATAGTTTGATTGGAAGTCCACATGTCCATGGTTAAGGAGACTCGGTTGTTGGTGTTTCTGAAAATTTCTTGAAGTACTTGTTTTTTCTCTTGAAATATCTTCAAGCAATCCCTCGAGATAGTCCTCCTTGAATTCATTTTGAAGACCGGGTTCAAGCTAGACACAAATCTTCGAAAGCCATCGTAATCAACAATTGAAAGCGGCAATCCATGAAGTGAAATCATCCGATTGAGCTCCCTCCTTGAGGTATCTTGACTGAACCTCCAGTTGTCCAAAGAAACACGTTCTGGAGACATCACGGCAGATTTGAGTTGACGAGCCAAATTTGTAACCTTTCTTCTAGCTTTGCATCTCTTTAAATGGGTGCTCATGGCACTAGTTCCCGCACCTCTCTTGGCACTGATCAGAGTATCGCAATGAGCACACTGTCCTTTCACAACGATGCCTCCCACACGGATTTTGGTGAACTCATTCCAAACGTCGGATCTGAATTGCCTATTCTCCTCAGCATTCAGAAAGCCATCCACCATTTCTGGTTCAATTACACCCTCAACACAATCAGTTCTTTCACCTTCATCCATGTCATCACCCTGCCATTCCCAATCAGCATCATTGCCCTCGTCCTCCTCATCCCAGTCATGACCATAATCAGTTCCCTCGTCCATATCCCAGTCATGACCATAATCAGTTCCCTCGTCTGCTGCATCTGCTCTTGTTTCATTACTGGGTTGTAGTTGTTCAACCACCGGAGTACCAGTTAGATGAGTCTGCTTTCGCTTTCGGCCACTGAAATAGGTAAATAATATCCAACACATAAATATTTTGCCCCGCGGTTGACCCATGCCCATGTATAATAATAAACACAAAAGGTTGAACAGTATGCACAAAACATTAGAGCTGCAAGCAGTCAACCTCTGATTCAGGCAACAGACCACTAAGCAAGAATGACAAACAGACTCTTCCTGAGGATACTCGTAGTCTTTCTAATGCTTACTCTCAACGGTCTGCTCCTAAACTATGGATGCTTATAGAATGCTAACTATATATCTGCAACTAACAGAAGAAACTTTTTATCTGCAACAGGTTACTAAATACATTGACACAAGCACTGAAAAGGTCAGGAGTAGACCCATCTCAAGCCAGTATATCTGTAGAGATCAATATGGACAAAAGAGCACCAGTACTTCACAGAAGCAAACCACAATCGATGCAATTCTTTAATTTATATTGCAATCACATTAACTGACCTAGGCTTCCATTTGAATACAGAGGAAGCTACTTAGGGAGGGTAGGCACAAACCTCCCCATTCATTCATTCCTCATTTGTAAATGCATTTAAAATTGTAAAACAGTGTATATGTTCTCTCAAAATTTGTCAATTCAACAGCATGGTAGATTGGTAGTACACTAGGGGTTACAACTTCATTGTATCGACCTTCCACAGTTCATTCATTAAATTAGCAGGTAGAACTATAAACAATGTAAACTATACTAAGCTTTTGATCTGCGGCAAGCACAATGGATCATTGAGAATTTGAGATGTTACTATGTTACTGTGAGTCACATATCCTCTTTCCCTTTTCAGCACCATGATTCAAGGGAAACGTAGACACATCAAACATTGCCTATAGTCCATACCAGGACTTCACACAGAAGCAAATCACAAATCGATGCAATTCTTTTATTACTGTAATCACATTTACTGGCCTAAGAAAAGATGTTCAGGCCACGTCGATCAATCTGGCAACAAGACAATAGCCGTGGAAGGGATGCGGATGTAAACCTCGGGGTAGCAGAGACCTCCATGTTGCCGCTGGAGGGGAACAGGGCGCCACGGCCATCGTTGTTGTTTGGCGAGATCCTGTCACCGGCGAGGCCCTTCCAACCACGGCTGTCGCTGTTGGGGGAGAGCAGGTCGCCGCCGCTGCTGGGGGAGAGCAGGTCGCCGCCACCTTCCAGCCGCTGTCTTCGCCGCTTCGAGGGAGCAGGTCGCCTTCCAGCTGCCGTCTTCGCCGCTTCGGCCATCGGGGGGAGGCGGGCAGCGGCAGCCGGATGGGAGACGGCGGTGGTGTCGGCCATCGGGGGGAGGCGAGCAACGGCATCCGGATGGGAGCTGGCGGTGGCGTCGGGCATCGAGGGCAGGCCGGCGGGATGTCGGGATGGGAGATGGCGCGGTCCGCGCCGTCGCCGTCGGGGGCAGGCGGCGAGCGGAGGGTCGAACCCCTAGAGCGGAGGCGACGAGGATTGCGGCGGCCGACGGACGAGGATCGAGCCGGGCTCGGCGTTGGTCCTCTCCTGTGCTTGTCGCCGACAAGGGGCTCGTCGTTATGCTGGATTTCGCGAGCTCGTCGCCGCTGCCAGGGCAATGTCACTGCGCATGCGTATGCTGCCGCCTTAGGGCACTGGTGACGGCCACCCATGCACTAGCTTTGGTAAGCAGGCTCAAATGCTCAATGGTGCCAAAGCCTCGCTCCCTCTAAGCACCGCTGCTTCACTTTGACACAGCTGAGTTAGAGATACTTAAGGGGATAAATTAGTAAACTAACTTATCATAAAGATTTCACCGTCGCTTGTGTGAATGAACAAAATAGCACATATATATGTTTGAAACCATGAAACCACAAGTTGTCCAAAGATTCAATAATGCAGAGTTAGCTCACTATAATATCAACCCCCATTACCTCATATCAACATACATATGGATAGATGGCAAGTAAGATGGTGACTGACATCAAAATTTATGTTGAGTATCTCATTCTTGGTTTCCTAGCTGAAATCCAGAGCCTCGATGTATATTTTTTTTAGAAAGGAACTGGATTTTATTAAAATTGAACGCTTTTAAAATAGAGACGTAACATAAAACAAAATTACATTGAAGTATGTCACTAGATCCCTATCCTTTATCTTCCTTGCATCCAACAACATCCACTGCTTCAGGAAACTCCATTGATATGGAACTTCACCCAATCCAGGAAACTCCATTGACATGAAACTTCACCCGATCCAGCCGCGAAAATCGAAATATTCACCAACAGAAGACTCTACAATTAGGGAGACCACATAAGAGGCGCAATATGCTCAACCACTGTGGAGAGTAAACGGTGCCTAAAGCACATCGTCCATCTCTTTTGAAGGTAGAACTGATCATAAGATGCGACACTGCTGTTAGCCATTGCTAGCGGCGGCTGGGAGGACATATGCGCCACCACCAGTAGTACCACCGGCAGCCAGAAAGATGATTTCACCTAAGGGAAAAATAGATCCAATCCCTCTTGAGATAGGACTAGGCCAAAATACCTCGATCTTCAACGAAGAACATGCCACCCTTGAAGAAAATGACGCATCCATCGGAGGAAATCCAGTACAAAATAGAAAGCCAAATAAAAACAAACAACAATCCGAACCCTAGTCTAATTGTTGCAGAGGAAGGAAAGTTATTGAAGAAACATCTAACAAAGCAATAGATCTACTAAAGAACGGATCTCCGCTCCTCCTTGCCACCGGAGATGAGAAGGAATGGAGGCAGAAGAGGCGGCGGAGTCCCGAACTGGACGACGGTTAGGAGAACGTGAGATCCTACTATCTGATTGCTTTCCAGCGTCCATGCATATAGTTTGGCTCATTAAATCTCATAAGCCTTTTCTTTGGTGAAGGAGGCTGTTTTCCTTGATTGATCAATTGACTTAAAGGCTCCTCAAAGGTCAAGGATGCTCTGCATGTGGGAAGCTAGTTACACCTATTGGATTTGCCTTCTAACAGTATATTCACGTATAAAAGAAAACATGTCGCATGCATTGTACTTGCACGTTCTTTCTTCCTTTCTTTCTCATAATATCATCGATGATCCCGAATTCAAACTGAACTCAGATCCAATGAAAGCGTAGACGCCGCCGCCGCTGGCCACGCCATCCCTATAAAAAATGGTACGGCCCCGCTCAACCATGACCCCCCCCCCCCTTCTCTCCCTCCCTTCGGTCCTCCTCACCCACAAACCCACAGCGACACACTGAGCCCTTGACAGGCGCCGCTAGGGTTTTTGCCAGTGGCCGCCGGCTCCTATAGCTTCGTCCGCCAGAGGAAATGGTGAGGATGTGGCCTTGGCAAATCGTGGCCGCGCTCAGTATTGCGTGCACGGCTGCCGTCGTCGCCGCTGACTCGGGACTCTCCCATGCCAAAGCCGCGTCAGAGCCGCCGGGGATGGATAATTCGACGCGGAAGAGTAATGGCAACTCGTACCACCACATCTGGCCGGTAATACATACGAGCAGTTTGTTTATTGTTTAATTGTGCAACTACCGTACTTCCTGTTTGTTTTTTCTTAAGCCTGCAATGTTTTCAGACATGATATTTTTTTCACTAAGGATTATTAATGTGGTGCATTTTTTGTGGATGTGTTTTCTGCCAAACAGCCGATGGAATTTGGGTGGAGGATCGTGGTGGGTTCACTGATCGGGCTCTTCGGCTCAGCATTTGGGAGTGTTGGCGGCGTCGGTGGCGGCGGCATTTTCTTGCCCATGCTCGCGTTGATCATCGGGTTTGATCCCAAATCATCGACCGCGATGTCCAAGTGTGCGCATCTAACTACTAATCTCCCCTTCGTTCGATCTATTCCTCTCTGGATGAACAGAGATTGATACCGTACTTCTTTGTTGCCATCTTATATATAGGCATGATCACTGGTACATGTGTCTCAACGGTGTACTACAATCTCAAGTTGAAGCACCCAAGTTTGGACATACCCTTGATTGACTACGACCTCGCCATGCTCATCCAGCCTATGCTGATGCTCGGGATCAGCATTGGTGTAATTTTCAATGTTGTTTTCCCAGACTGGCTCGTCACGGCTCTCATGATAATCCTTTTCCTAGGTTCGTATTTTATCCCTGGTGGCACCGAGAGAAACTTCTTGTTTAATATTGGCTGACCATGGTTTGCATGTCCAAATCTGAATCACAGCCACATCAACTAAGGCCTTCTTAAAGGGCGTTGAGACATGGAAGAAAGAGACCATAAAGAAAAGAGTAAATCATTTTGCAGTCTCATTGTCATCCTTATGTTTCATTCACCGTCATGGCGTCATGTTATACTAATTGGATTGCTTTCATCACTTCCAGGAGGTTCAACATAGGATGGAGAAAATATGTAAGAGAGAGCAGGAAAATGATGAATATATACGTCTCACCAAATGCAAAAGCTCTTCCTTTTGTAACATATTTGTTTCCCCAACATGGCAGCTCAGGAACCAGAGCATGCAACAGCAATCCCTACAGGACCAGGCGACTCAACAGATGCAAAAAATCCATCAGATGAGAAGGCAAACTTCTAATGACTTAACTGCTGCATAGTGCATATATACTCCAAACAACAGTCACAAGATTTTGAACTAGATTTTCCCAATGTTTCAGCCATCACTTTTGAAGAATGTTTAGTGGAAGGAGTTCGGTCTCCTTGCATTTGTTTGGTTGGCATTCCTCGCACTTCAAATAGCAAATGTGAAGATCAATGCTACAGCCGCATCTAACTTTCAGTGGAAATTTTATATAGATTTATATGAAATGTCACTAATTGTTTATATGCTTGTGTTTTACTCTTCACAAGTAATAATACCTATTATGTTCTGTTTTCATATTTGCAGAAGTACAGTGCTCAGTGCTCCACTCTATACTGACTGGGTCTTGAATTCTCTTCTGGTATGAATATTAGAAAAAAGAAGATCAATAGCATATGGCTACAATATTAGTCATATTCCATAGAATATACTCCATCCGTTTCAAATTACAATTCGATTGACTTCTTTACCTGAAGTTTGGCTATTCGTCTTATCAGAAAACAATTTGTAAAATATCATATGTTTTTTATGGCTTGCTTTATTAATCAAAGTTCTTCCAGAATAAATTAATTTTGACTACGTTTGTATAAAATTTTTGAACAAGACGAGTGATCAAACTTGTAATTTGAAGTGGTGGGGGTATGTTTTATCTGAGTTTTTTTATATCAAATTTTACTAAATTCAAACAATTTGAATTCCAATCCTCGTAAAAAACCATTTTGAAAGCATGCACAAGTTAAATCTTTCTGTTTTATTTAATGCAGATACCAGTGGCAGTAGGAGTAACCATGTATGAAGCACATGGTTTGGTGACTGGGAAGAAGGTGCTATCATCGAAGGGAAGCAAACATAATGCCCTAAAACCTCACCAGCTCTTTGTATACTGTCTATTAGGTGTGGTTGCAGGACTTGTGGGGGGTTTGCTAGGTGTTGGAGGAGGTTTTATTATTGGGCCATTGTTCCTGGAGCTGGGTATCCCACCCCAGGTACGCATCACCCTCTAGTCGTTTGGAATTTAATTTGATAAAAAACAATCTATTGTTAGGGTTTTCTAAAGCTGTACATAATGAGCTTTTCGACTATCCTTAAAGAGGTACCACTGTATAAGTTCTAATTTTGTGGCACGAAAGATAGGTATTTTACGATATCGGAACCAAATTTCAATACTCGAGGTACCAACCACGAGTGATAATTTCAGTTGCTCTTAGTACCTTTCTAAAGTATGTATAAAAACATAATGCTTTAACACAAACATGTTCCTGATAACTAGAAATGTGATAGGTTTCAAGTGCTACAGCCACATTTTCCATGATGTTCTCATCTTCAATGTCGGTTGTTGAATTCTACCTCTTGCACCGGTTCCCAGTGCCTTATGGTAATCTATTTCTTCCACATTTGCATGATTATTTCAGCAACCACCATTTATAGACCAAAGTCACTTTCTTTGTCTTTACTCCAGCTTTTTATTTCGTCGCTGTTGCATTCATTGCCGCCACCATCAGCCAACACTATGTGAGGAAGTTGATCAGTTCGTTAGGGCGTGCGTCACTCATTATCTTCATCTTGGCTTCCATGATTTTCATCAGCGCAATCTCGCTTGGTACCCTCTTCTACAATTATTTTGAATAATTGACCAAAAATCAATGATCCCCATGGCTGAAAGTTTAATAGTTCAAACCACTGTCATTCCTGCAGGTGGAGTAGGCATCTCAAACATAATTCACAAGATTGAGCATCACAAGTATATGGGTTTTGAAACCCTTTGCAAGAATGGTGCCTAGGAGATAATCCGAATTAAAAGGAGACCCAAAAAAATCTCCGTGAAGTCTATGGCCAAACAAATGGAATTGGATTCAAGAGAATAGTGAAAAGATTTTGGTGTAATCAGTATTAATTAGCAAAGATAATAGTCCTCAGCATTTCCAGTGGGAATCATCAACTATATATATGGAAGTTGCGTATTAGATGAGAAATTTTGATATTTGACATCAGATTTACAAGTCTTTCAAAACATAACCCTCAATTCGTAGGCCTTTAGAAATATAACCTTGGGGATGCGAATTTTTTCTATTCAGGGGATTTTGCTACCTTTATTCTTTTCTTTTTCATTTTTATTTCCAAAGCTAGTGAATGGACAACTATGCCCTTGACACGCAGGCCCCACATGTCAGGTCTTCCTTCTTCCTCTTCTGCCTTCCTATACGCACTTGCCCACATCGGCTCCGCCGCCGCATGCCTCCTCCTCGGCTTCCTCGATCACCGCCGCCGAGCCCTGTTCCCTGTTCCTACCTTGCCTCTGTGCCCCACTCCAAGATCAACCTCCACCTTCCCCAGCTCCGCACCGAGTTCGTGCTCCCTCTCCGCCTCCTTCCTCGCCCCCGCCACCACAGCAACGTCCCTGTCGCCGCCACGCATGCCAGGGGTGGCTCTCGGCCTCCATCCATGTGGCCCGGTGGCTCGCGAAGATCTCGCAGGCGCGGGCGTCCTCGCGGCAGCGTGCATGCAGGGTGGAGATGGTCCTCGCTGGTGAGCAGGCCCGCGGCGAGGCGACCGTGGGAGTGGAGCTAGTCCTCGGCGGCAAGCAGGCCTGCAGCGAGGAGGCAGCAGCAGGAGTAGAGCTAGTCTTCATCTGACATTGTGGCGAGAATGGGAGCACGCCGGAGGCCATGGAGGAGGAGAGGGGCTGACGGCCAGTCGGCCATGGAGGAGGATAGGACCATGGAAAAGGACAAGGGAGGGGTATATTTGTCTGTTCAAGTGGTTCGAAGGAGATATAGATTAAATAAAATCATGAAATCAAGGAAAAAGCTCAAAATCCCTTGTTTCAAAAGAATTCGCATGTCTAGCGTTAAATTTCTAAAAGCATGCAAATTGAGCATTATGTTTTGAAAGGCTTACGAATCTGATATTGTCAAATATCAAAATTCCCGTATTAGATTATGTCACTTCACTTTTGTGTCGCCTTTACCTAACATGCATGTCTTACATTCTTGCGTGACCAAATAATAGTGCACTGGGTCCAGGATGAATGACCGTAACAGCATCTTTCTCCATTTCAATGTTGCTCCTAAAATAAGTTACACCCACTACTATGATGTTTACAGGGTAGTTGAAACCACATTTGCATGCCACTGCTTTTCACAGCTCAGACGAACAGTGTATCGGGGACTGGCCTTGCGGTTGCGGGAGCCAGCTGTACGTAGAATTAGAGCATGGCTAGTGACCCTGCCGGCTGCCGGCTGCAAGGCCTGATGACATGGTGGTGGTGCATACCACACAAAATTCGTCCGCCTTCATTAATTCCGGACATTAACAGAGGCAGACATATTTTATTTTCAGCGGCGGTTGTATTGAGGTGTCCGTCTCTGTTAACCGATTTTCAGAGGTGGACACTTTATAAGGCCCGCCTCCTAAAATGTCAAAGCCCACCAGGCCCAATTCAGCCCGGAAATCACACTTTATATAAATACAAATCTCACTCAACCCTAACCCTATCTCTCTCACTTCCCTCTCACCAAACATTGCCTCCCTCATCCTCACCCGCGCCTCCTCCCTCATCCTCTCTAGCACCACCTCCCTCTACTCCCCCAGCGCATCTCCTCCCTGGCCGTCAACACCTCCTCCTCGCCTCCCTCGGCCGCACACCTCAAGATCCGCCAGCGCCTCCTCACCTCCCTCCGCCGCCGCACGACGGCGAGCCTCCTCCTCCATCGACGTGCGTGCAGGTAGCATGCGCGGAGGCAGTTGATGCGAGCAGAGCTGGCGCGCGAGGCGGTTGCGGGGCGCATGGAGCGGCGTCGCAGTGGAGGCGTGGCGTGTGGAGCTTAACCCTATCTCTCTCCCTTCCCTGTCACCAGACACTGCCTCCCTCATCCTCACCCGTGCCGCCTCCCTCATCCTCTCTAGCACCGCCTCCCTCTACTCCCCCAGCGCAGCTCCTCCCCGGCCGTCAACACCTCCTCCTCGCCTCCCTCCGCCGCACACCTCAAGATCCGCCAGCGCCTCCTCACCTCCCTCCGTCGCCGCACGACGGCGAGCCTCCTCCTCCATCAACACGCGTGCAGGCGGCACGCGCGGAGGCGGCTGATGCGAGCAGATCTGGCGCGCGAGGCGGTTGCGGGGCGCGTGGAGTGGCGTCGAGGTGGAGGCATGGCGTGTGGAGCTGCGGGAGGCATGGCCTAGGCGAGGCGGCAACGAGGAGGCGGCGCAGACAACGACGATGAGCGGCGCGGCGAGGAGGTGTTGTGTGGCGGCGAAGCGGCTAGCAGCAGCGAGGAGCAATGGCGCCGGATCTGGCAGCGGTGAGGAGCAGCGGCGCCAGATCTAGCGGATTCGATTGGATAGGCTCTGCGGGCCCGTAGATTGGCTCGGTGGGCCTGTCGTATTTTTTAATTTTTATTTTTTTGGATTAACAGAGGCGGACGTCCATCCGCCTCTGAAAATCACCGATTAATAGAAGCGCAGCGTCAGAGGTGGATGAGATTTCCACCTCCGAAAATAAAAAATGTCCGTCTCTGAAAACTATTTTTGTAGTAGTACAAATTTCAGATCTATTAGAGAGATACAACTTTAGACTACATATAAACATAAGTGAAAAAATAGTATATTCTTAGGGGGCTTAATATACTAGAAAGCCATTATTAGGTATGCAATGAGATCCGATTCAGTTTAATATGAATCATTAAGATGTTCTAGAATAGGAAAATAAAACGGATAGTGCGGTTTTGTATTTTCATTCAGATATCTACTAATCCGATATCGTGGTTTCAAAAGAACAAAATTATTTTGAAACATAGACGTAGAATCAAACATGGAAAATGCAGACAAAAATCTTATATTCAAATATCTGTTATGACAATATAGCTGTTAAATCAAATTATATAAATAAAGCATATAAAATATTTATATTAACGAAATAGAGTATTTAAAAGTGATTTACATACTATAGTATCAGTTTCAAGCAAAGCTAAAATGATATACTTAAAGCTCAAAGCATGGTCTAGAGATATGCTTATATTATTCAAATATGGATAATAATAGATAGTCCATGCACATCTATATTTATTTTGAATATGAATCGAATTCGGATTTTAAAAAATAAATTTTGATAAACCCATTTAGTAACCATATTAGAAACGAATGTGGATACGGATATTAGGGCAACCGCAATGTATTTGGACCAACGTAGTCCTTAGCTGTAGGACCATGTGTAAGTAGACTATGGTGAACTTCACAATGTGCAGCCCAAAAGCACGCAATAGTGGTGGGAGGAGAGTAAGAGAGATATAGAGAGATGAATGAAATGAGGGAGATAAATTATCGAAGGGGCCTCTCCATTTAGCGGGGAGAGGCCTCCCGAGATTCCATATTGGAGAGAATCATGCTGAATCACCGTCCGTTCCAGCCCCCACGTGTCATTGCAATTGAATGGTAGCCGTTATCATGAGACAACATGCAAAACGAAAGCACATGCTAACTCATTTGCAAATATAAAAAGCTATAATTTTCATAACCAAGCATCCAAATCAAAATATAATTACACAGATAGATTTGTTTCAACAAGAGGTTCAAAAGTAGATCTCACTTGAATATGTTTTGATTAAAATAGTAAGTTACTTACGATCAATATTCATATTATCAATAAGTTACTTTCTATCTAAATTAAAAAGTTAGAAGTTAATTTCTATTATATTTTAAGTTACATCATATTACATACCAGAAAGATACTTCGTATTTGGATGGGGAAGATAATTCTAAGATGAACATGTGGGAGGGGGAGCAAACATCAAAATAAAATAAGATTACACCACTATATTTGTCTCAATAAAAACTTCAAAACAAGGTGTCAGTCGAGTATATTTTCATTAAAAAAATGGTGAAGTCACTTTTTTATCATACAAAAAATGTGAAAAATATTACTTTCTACTCATGGATGCCATTGATGAGTTACTTCATACCTATGCCGTGCATATCCAACATCTATCTAGCAATATTGGAGGAGTTACGTTCTAACGGATGTCCTAGCTATTTTTCAGATCGAGCAAAATATTAGAAAGTTACTATATAGTATATATAACATTTGACTAGTTATTTTTTAGATTGAGCAGAATATTAGAAAGTTACATTTCAGATAATATCGAATATTGTAAAGTTACTTTCCCCGGTGGAGTTGGAGAAGAAGGCATGTTCATGTGAGTTACTTACTCTGTTGTCCTCCTTTGTATTGAAATAAATAACCTTTGTTATTGAAAGGAAGTAACCTTTGTTGAAAGAAAGTAAGTTAGGAGGGCTCTTCACTTAAGCTTAAATAGAGAGGCCTCTCCGTTTAGATTTTTGCGTTATTATTTTATTGCTTATGGGCAGCCCATAAGCATATGGGTACTTTTAGCTGTTGACTAACTTATGGACCAGTTGCACAATATTAAAGTGGGTTGAATGGAATATTTTACTCCCTATAGACTTATTTTGGAGCACATTGTGGACCCGCATGTTCTCGTTATAGCGGATGTGAATATCGGATAATTAGTATTACAATGTACAGCTTTTTACACCTAGGATTTTGATTTGTTATATGTACATATAAACTAGAACCATAAAGATAATGTGCGAGTTTAATCCTTCCAGTGTTTATTAAAAAATACTAGGTTTACAGGGCGCATGCAACAGTGAATGTACCAGTACTTTCACAGTTTTGACAAGGTTAAGTATAAAAATGTTGATTTTATAATAGAAATCATAGAATTTCAATGAATATGTATCATAAAGTTCTAAAATCACATGACAAAGGGTCATCAGAATTTTAACCATAGAAGTTAGTTCTGGTTGGCATAACTGCCTGCTCAAGAAGCCACTGACGTCACCACTGCCATACATTGATAGAATGATTTTCCAAAGGTTGCCACGACCTCATTGTTCCCCACTCTACACACGGCTGGTGAAAACGCGGGTGCGGGGCGGCAGTAGGCTAGGCGGTGGTGCATCTCCCCTCTAGCAGCGCAGGCGGGTGGATCCGGCGGCGGGCGAGTGGAGGTGACTAAGGCTGCACGCGGAGGCGACACTGCGCAGGGCCGTGTGGCGGAGGTGGCGCGTGGAGGCGACAGTGACGGCGTGCAGGGCCGTGCATCGCCTCTGTCCTAGATCCGGCGGCGAGGCGCCTCCTCCCCCGGATCCAGTGTCGGTGTGGCTCCGACGACAGATGGGGACGGCTCTAGACGGCGGCGGAGGATAGGGGAGGAGCAAGCGACGGGGCGACGATGATGCAGGAGCAGGTTGCGGTGTGCCTGGGTGGGCTCGTCGGGCCCATCCACAGGTTTTGTTATGTTTATTTTACTCTATTAATTGAGTATTAATTGAGGCAGACACAAAGTTGCCTAGGTTAATCTTTTATTTATTGTGACTTATGTCTAATATGGTTGAAAAACATGCCTCGGTTAATCGTCTTTGCTGTCTCTAAAATACCTTTTATAGTAATGAATTTTAGTCCAAGCGAGCCAAAGAGCGAGGCCTTATTACACATTCACACTCCGATTTGTCGATTTAAGATATATCGTGTGTGTGTTTTTGTTGAGTTTGCAGCATCCCTCTTTGAATTAGTAGTCACTGAATTAGTCACAGGCTCGTTCTCCAGTATCAAAACCTGTTTAATTACGAGGAATATGATCTATGGTGGAAATCCGAGTTTTGCTCGGGTTGCCGGCGTTGGATTTGAAGGTTGCGTCGTGGGGGGCGGAGTTGGCCGATGCGCCTGGGAGGCAGTGTACTCGGTATCTGCGTCTAGCAGTAAGCCCTCTTCTGCGGCCTCTACTTTGTGGAGATTGGCTCTGGCGTTTAGCGACAATTAGGAAGCGGTTTGGATGGCGGTGACAAACGGATCCTGAAGTCGTCGAGGAAGATGATTAGAAGTTTTATTAAACTTCTTTGTAATTTTCCTTTTTTCTCGGTTTTTGTTTGTAAAAGAGCCGGTGTAATATGCTAAGATCAATACATGTTCCTTCTAAAAAAATTATTAAAGGCAATATATCTTGTTATATGGCGTTGAGCCTCACGTCCATCTGGCTAATCTCTATGGATTTTGACAAAACGTAGAAAGGAAATAATGATACTTGGGCTGGCATTGATGATTAGGTTTTTAGCGAAGGCATTGATGATTAGGTGCACCTCAAATTCTATCGGGACCCGGTGAGGCCACTTCCCTACGGGCCTTACTGTACTAGCCACGTTGGGCCAGAACCTCGTCACCATCGTGGACACTTCCGAATCGCCAACTTATCGTGATTTCCTGAGTAGTGTGCGGAACCAAAGCTAATCCCAGATGATTGAGGTTTACTCACCGATTCCAAAAAGATGCTTCAAGGGGATTGAGGTTTATTTTGCTCCCTAGCTCAGAAGATCGATGGAGTCACCACATACCGACATGCGTCTTGCTATCGACCTTACATCGCCAGCCATTGAAAAAATATCACCAATAAATTCTAAAATAAATCTAAAAAATTATGACACTCGTGCCGAGTCGAGGACTCAAACTCGAGTGGGTAGGTTTCACCACAATGAACTTGCCAGCTGAGGTATCTCATATATAAAAAAGTTTGACTCTTCTAAAACTTCCGATTTAAAATGGAAGTAGTACAAACTGGCTAACGTTTGATGCCAAGTGAGCATGCTCAGCGGTGCAGCACCTCACTTTGTCAGTGCCATTGGTGGATTCACATGGGAAATCAGCCTTCTTTTTCTTTTCTTTCCCTTTTAATTTCTCTAGTGATTGAAGCAGCGTGGCTGAGATTTGAGTCTCGCATGAGCATAAAGAGTGAACGCAGTTTGTACAAGGTCTGCGGAGCGCTGCAGTTATAACCCATGCTTAGCCACCATGCAGTGGGCGTGTGGCGAGCGCGACTGATCGACTAAGTGGGATGATAGGAGCGGAGCATATAGGCGGAAGGATGAAGGTGAGGAAGGAGGCAGTGGAGGGTAGGGACAGTAGAGGTGGACGATGGTTTATTACTTATATAATCCTACTTTAATCTTAATAACTTCATAATTATGATTTCGCACTATCTTCAAAATGTATTATATAATCCCACTTGGGCCCATTCCCGATACATGCCAATGTTTGAGAATCTTAGTAAGTGTTGAGTGGGAAATATCGGATCACACTCCACTTATCCGAGATACGGGCAATGGTACTCACTCTTGTAATTGTAATCAAACTTTTCGGCCCCCCTAAAAGAACCAATTTATTTACGGTAGAGTTTATTAGGAGTGGCATTTCACAAGTTTTCAAGGTTGAAAATGGCATTCTTACTTCTACCATTATGGAAGAAGAAGTAAAAAAAATGTTATCTTTCAAATGGAACATAATAAGGCACCGGGACCAGATGGTTTTACTGCTGAATTTTACCAAACCTTTCGGGAAGTAATCAAAGAAGACCTAATAGTCATGTTCCATTAATTTCGTAAAGGTGACTTGCCTCTTTTTAGTCTTAAATTTGGCACTATAATCTTATTGCCAAAACAAAAAGAGGCAAAGCAAATACAACAATTTAGACCTATTAGACTTCTAAATGCGAGCTTCAAGATATTGACCAAGGTCATGACATTAAACCTTCTCAAATTGCTTTTATGATCAGTAGAAACATTATAGAAGGAACAGTTATTTTACATGAGACTATTAATGAGATGCATAGGAAACAAAATGGATGGTGTTATTCTACAATTATATTTCCAAAAGGCCTATGACAAGGTCAATTGGGATTTCCTTCAACAAACATTAAGAATGAAAGGATTTGTACCAAAATGGTGATTGTGAGAGGGATAGTGTAGGTATTAAAGTGAATGATGACATCGATCAATACTTTCAGTCTAAGAAAGGACTTAGATAAGGTGATCCCCTCTCACCCATCCTTTTCAATCTAGTGGTAGCTATGTTGGCAATACTCACTGAAAGAGCCAAGCTAGACAATGACTTTTGATGCAGTTATTCCTCACATAGTGGATGATGGCCTTTCAATCCTCCAATTTGTGGATGACATGATTCTTTTCATGGGACACGACCTAGCACATGCTAAAAATCATAAATTAATGTTATGTACTTTTGAGCAATTATCAGATCTTAAAATCAATTTCCACAAAAGCGAACTCTATTTGTATGGAATGGCGAAGGAATTTGAGGTCAAGTATGTTATGCTCTTTGGGTGCAAATCAGGGTGTGTACCCCATTTAGATACCTTGGCATCCCTATGCATCATAGAAAACTATCTAATAGTGATTGGATCATGATTGAGGACAGGTTCCAGAAGAATCTTATCAGCTGGAAAGAAAAACTTCTCTCGGTAGGGAGTAGGCTAGCCCTAATCAAATCAGTTATAACTAGTTTTGCCATGTATATTCTCATTTTTTTAAGGGCCTAGAGGAGTTCTTCATAAAATAGAGTATTACCACTCTTGTTTTTCTGGTAATGTGATGACCATAAGAAAAAAAATATATGCTCGCTAAGTGGAGCGTAGTTTGTGGGCCTCAGGATTTCGGTGGCCTAGGTATTCAAAACCTAGACATACAAAACAAATGTCTTTTAAGAAATTGGTTATTCAAACTTAACAATGAGGAAGGAATTTGGTAAAACCTTCTACGAAGGAAGTTCTTGTCAAATAAGACCTTAACTAAGGTTAAGATAAAACCATGTAACTTGTACTTTTTGTCTGGATTGATAAAACATTAAGGATCAATTTTTGGAGTGTGACTCCTTTTGGGTCCGTAGTGGTACCAAAATTAGATTTTGGGAAGATACTTGGATCAGAAATGAATCACTAGGAATTACGTACCCTTCTCTCTATTATATTGCAAGAAAAAAAGATTGCATGGTGGCCCATGTGTGAAGCACTATCCCACTGAATATTTCCTTTCGTATAACACTGGTTGAGGATGACTTGAGGGCATGGCATCATCTTGTGTCCATATTAGCGTAGTACAACTAACTAGTAACAAAGATACTTTTGTTTGGACCTACATAGTAGTGGTATTTTTTTGGTGTGCTCTATGTACATATCTATGATAGAAAAAAGGTGGAATGAATTATACCATACAAATGCCCACTTTGGAAACTTAAATTGTCCCTGAAAATCAAAATTTGTCTTTGATGCCTTCATAAAGGACTCACATTAACCAAAGGTAATCTTGCAAAAAGGAACTGGCAAGGTAGTCTTAAATTTGTTCTTGTAGTCGTTCTGAAACTATACAACATTTGTTCTTTGATAGCCATTTCTCTAGATTTATTTGGAATACCATTCATATCACTTTTGGAATTAAACCACCATCTAGCATTGCAAATATGTTCGGTCCTTGTCAGAATGGCTTTTGTCCTAAACTCAAAAGCCGAATTTTAGTAGGTGCAGCAGCTATTTGTTGGACAATACGGTTCAATGGAAATGATATGGTATTGAAGGGTAGTAAATCTAATACTTTTTTGCAAGTAACTTTTGGGTCAACATATTACCTGGTCTTTCTTGGATAAAGAGGATAGAACAAGTACAAGTTTCAAGAAGGGGTGCATATGCTTGGAGACAGTGATCATGGTAGTCTTTTCTAAGTTGGGTAGGAGGTTTAGAAATAGAATTGTTGCATAGTGGTTTATTTGATGGTCTAAATCTCCATGTATGTTTTATTTGTTTTTACCCTTCATGGGTAATTTGAGCTTAAGAGCTCCTTTATGTATCGTTGTGTACATCATTCATAGATGTATAGGCTGGAACATGGTTTCATTATCTAAGAAAAGCTTTAATCCTGACTGGTATAATGATTTGGTGTAAATACATTATCTTCTTATCATATTATGCAAGCGAGCAAACTCAAGCATAGCAAACAAATCTATCTAAAGCCACCCAAACCAAACATGACTTATTGCTTGCACAAATTGACTTAGGGTGGTCATCCTTTAGTCTGAAGCAGGTTTGGCCTACTCCAAGCTACCAACCAATACCTATATGAAGGCTCCACACTGCGTCTAGGAGCAAGCCATTGCGCATAGTAGAAAACACAAATCTCCCAAATAAAAAAGCAAAAGGGATTGTTATATTATGATCTCTGGGACTCCTCAAGAATGTGACACAATCCTGGTTAGGGAAGGGATGGGCCAACCCATCTAATTCAATACACGGCCATGGTACAAAACAACATGGGCATACTCTAAACAAGGGATGAAATAGTCGGATTTATAAAAGATTGTGTTATACTTGTAACCAGGGCTCTTTCTATTGTGCTCGGCTAGGACTCTTGGAAACTGACTTGGAACCCTGCCCCAAGACTAATAGACTATATAAGGTGTAACACCTATTAATACATCATATATGTTGTAGGGTATTACGTAATTCGTGGCCTGAACCTACCTGAATCATGTCTTGTGTTCACCTTCAAGTTAATCTCCATGAGACTCGACTAAACAATCAACTACCTCGGGATATCTCTCGGTACGGTGCAGGTACAATACACCAACAGAAAGATCTTGGTCAAAGCAGTGAACTATGAGTTCACTTGGCGAAAACCCTAGTTATGTCCAGGAAAACCCAAAAATTGATTAGGTCCCAATAATTTTGCCAGGTTTTGTTTCCTATTTTTAGCATGATTCTAAAGTTTCCAGCTACTACGACAATTACTCAGGATACACACTTTTTTCCATTCCAACTTAATTCATATTCTCATTTTTTATCCTATAATAAAAAAATAGTTTTTTACAATGATTCGCCAGTACCTGTCGGTACCTAGGTACTTTTAGTACTTTTACTGGTACTTGTTGGTACTTTTCAATAAAATTTCAAAAAACAAACTAATAATATGATTAAATTAAATTACAACCTATCTTTTTTAGGGAAATAAAATTAAATTATATGTTTGTACTTTGTCCCATATTTTTGTACTTTTTATACTTTTTGATAAATTTTTCACCATACAATTATATATTCTAAAAGTATTATGGTAGCTACCATCATTGTAAAAGAGCTCTAAAAACTAGGAGGCTTCCGTTACCACGAACGGGTAGGGTGGGGGTGACGGAATGGGGTATGGGGTGAGACGACGGAGGCTTCTAATACCACGAATGGAACGAGATAGACATGAGGGGTGGGAGGGGCTATTTGAAAAATTGTCCCACCTCTTTTCGTATCCATCGGCATCCAACCATCCTTTGATGGAGTTTCCATAGTTTCCATAGGAACCTGGTTTCCATAGGATACGCTCCCCTAAAAAATATAGTTGAGTGCCTTGCAATTGGCATGGTTTTCTTATTAATTCTGGTATCATATCGTTTATGTCCTATATTTTGTGCGTATGGACTATGATGGTGCGCGACATTTGAATCTTATAGGTTCCTAGTTTACCACTCCGGGCAATTATGGCATGACCACATTTGTGTTCAAGAGAAAGTGCACGGTTAGTGGATATCTGGATATCTTTTCAGATCTCAAACCAGCGCATTTCTCGGTGGAAGATACAATAGCATAGATGATTTTTAAATACGGCCACGAGAAGCATGCGTGCGTTCCTAGATTGGTAGGAATCATATAAGTGCACCTTTATATTTATTATACGCTGCTAAAGGGTATATATATTATATTCCATTTTACGATCTCGTCCGGATGTGCAGTCAAAACCGCGTGATATCTCTTCATCCCAGAAATTATTATTTGCGTAAGCACCAGTTTTCTAATGGTTAATAGCAGGTCCAATTTTTTTCAAAAAAAAAACACTTCGACCAACCACGAAGGATATACTGTGCTGTGTTGTATTCATGTACATCCACGTTCTGCTGCCTCCCTGCTAGTCCTGACTCCCTGCTGTGCTGTGGAGCCAAGAGATTTGCTTCGGATTATTTATTGATATTCATCCATTTTGAGTATGCTTATTAATTGTGCTCTACAACAGATGGTATTAGTTGACCAAATCATATATGCACAAACGAACGAATCCCTACAAAGCTTGATCTATATATGCTCATAAGGTAAGGAGATTGAAGCTAGCTGTACTCGAATCAAATCTCTGGAAATAAACTCTATTTGTTTGTTGTTGTTCATCATTGCAAGCCGAGTTTAATCCCAATCAAGATCGGTATGATAAGAAGAATCAAGCGCCCGTGGGATCATCTAGGCAAAATAAATAGCACAATCTCAGACATATAACCATGCAATGCAAGCACGTATAATAAATTAGGAATTAGCATCAGCAAGGCAGGATGGCCAGAGTCCATAATGTATGGGAAGGTGGAATAGAAAATGCACGGCTGACAACTGACAGGTGGATCCATGTCAGCTGCAAATCCTGACAGAATCCATTTCAAAATGGAGAAAGTAAGTAATGCATTGTGAAGTTTAATTGTCCGCAAGGCTGTAAATGAGATGTGTGTGAGCTTTACTCCAGCAGGTGATCGATCCTGTTGCTTTCGAGGGCACAATGTATCGTGCAAGCGACGAAGAGTCGATGAGCATGGAGAGGAGAGGCCGGTTCCTGCAGGTTGAAACAACGGAAAAGATGCGTAGTAAGCAGGAAAGGGAGACTAATTAGCTGAAAATGTGTAGATGCAGAAAAGGCACACACAGTTGCTGCTTCCTGGAAGCCACAAGCATCTATCGGCAGACAATATACACTGAACCCCAGATTCCAAAAAGGCGCGACACGACGCGAGGGTTACATACATGTTACTACCTGCTACCTCAACCACGTACGCCCTCACCTGGTAGGTGCCGAAATGAAAAGCTACGTACACACACAGTACCAGAACGTGAATAAAATAGAGCTCCCGCCCGGAGCACCTGATCGTCGAGATCAACGGGCCGTGCTGCCACAGCAAGAGTTACATATATACTATATATATTATATATAATAAACAGCTAGCTGCCCGCGTTGGGCACGATCTCTCCTTGACGCCTGTGTCGTCGTCCAGGCGCTACGCGGAGTGGGTGAGACGCCACTCCACGAGATATGACCCGGACAAGCATGCATCTGCATCCAGCGCTATAAGTTTGGCCGCTCCACCATCTCCAACTCCCCACATATGCATCTATCACGGCCACTTCTTGGGAATCCCCTTTTTTGCTTATTGGCGTCTTTCGTGGCTACGCCTTCTGGATCTCTTGAGTCATTCTTGTGTTATTGTGATTCTAACTAGGAGTAGTGTGTAGCACGTACCACATTGCATCGCTAGCTTACATCTCATATTGCCGGCCGGGCCGGGAGATATGATGGGGATCAGAGGGCAGAAGCAATGGCACGCCATGGCCGTGCTCGGCGTCGCGTGCGTGGCGGCGGCCGTCGTCACCGTGGCAGCGGCGGACGCCGGCCGGAATACCTCGCTGGCCGGAGCGGCGACGGCGCCGGAGAACGCCACCCGCCACCAGGGTGATGGCAAGGCGTACCATCACGTTTGGCCGGTAACGAACACAACTACTCCATATATATACAATAAATTAAAGATTACTAATCATTTAGCTCACTTTTTTTTGCTACTTTGCGTTGGTTTATTTGCCCCGGAGTTGCATGCTAATTTAGCGATGCTTTTATTCATTTGGACGTCCAATATATGTTTGTACTAATTTGGTTTGGTGGATTTGTGTCTGTGTACAAACATATATAGCCAATGAAGTTTGGATGGCGAATTGTGCTGGGGTCACTGATCGGCTTCTTCGGCGCGGCGTGTGGGAGCGTCGGTGGCGTCGGCGGCGGTGGCATCTTCGTGCCCATGCTCGCGCTCATCATCGGCTTCGATCCCAAGTCGTCTACTGCAATATCCAAGTGTGAGTGTTATTTATGTTCTTGTTGTGTGCATGCTCTGAACGAGAAAAGGCAGATCACATTAGTTCTGTAGGAAGTACTACATCATTTCTCTTTTTTTGCATGAAAATACGGATTATGCATTAGCACTTCGGGAGAGTCAGATCTAGTCCTACTATACCTACAAAATAAGGACCAATATAAAAAAAATTACGCAAAAAAATTTAAAACTATTTCGAAAAATAAATAAACTTGAAATTTAAATGGTGCAACTCTCCATTACATTTCTTGAGACATGTACTACACCACCGTCTTATACATAATACTCTATTCCGTTGTTTTACTGAGAATTTGAGATGCTAGTCTTTTTTGGGACAGGCATGATCATGGGAGGATCCGTTTCAACTGTCTACTACAACCTCAAGCTCAAGCACCCAACATTGGACATGCCGATAATCGACTACGACCTCGCCCTGCTCATGCAGCCTATGCTCATGCTTGGGGTCAGCATTGGTGTCCTTTTCAATGTCATATTCCCCAACTGGCTCATCACGGCGCTCCTGATAATTCTTTTCCTAGGTGCTTATTTTATCCCCGATACCGTCATATCGATTATCTATAGCCAACAATTGAATTTGGTTGCTCTCTCCGGATCTAAATAACAGGCACATCAACTAAGGCCTATCTGAAGGGCATTGAGACGTGGAAGAAAGAGACCATAAAGAAAAAGGTAATATTTGCAATGGCAATTTTCAGTGGTATCTTTAAGAACAGTCATGTTTTAATATGCCTTTCCTTATTTCTAATGTCTCAACTTACCTTACTATTACTAATTGAAGGCTCCTTTTGAGGCCTCTACGCGAAGCCACTGGTCCAACAACTCACAAAAAAAAGAGAAACATCCAGCAATCGGTCCAAAAACTCTAACTATAATAATCATTAGATATGTGATCTTTCTGATAAATTACCCACCTTCGCTATTATAAAAAATAGGCTAAAGTAACCCCCTAAACGTGTGCATAAATTACCCATGTCTGCCATTATAAAAATAATTTAACCCCCTAATTTGATATAAATTATCCAGCTATGCAATCATAAAAACAATATCAAATAATCCCCCCTAAAAATAATACCAATTATATCGTTATTGAAAGTTAAATAACCACTAATCTAAATCTAAATTATATAACTATAACAAAATCTTAAAATGTACCAATATAAAATTCTAAACTACTATTTCTACAGTTTTAAATATATTAGTTATGTTATTATTATATAAAAATAATATCAATAATATGTGTCACCATGCATTTATGTTTGAGGGGCCGAGAGAGATAAAAATAATAATTTTCATGTTTACATAGCTCAAATAAAAGGTTCAATTAAATACATATCAAATAATGTGATGCAAAATGGAAAGCAAATATTAGTAACTAAATCCAATACAAATATATAATGATAAATATGTATATTGGAGTATTATTAGAATATTTAACATAGTATATAATTATTAACTATTTCTAATTAGCCCGTGTGGTAGCACGGGTTGATAGGCTAGTATATATACTAACGGAACTACTTTATCTCTGTCAGGAGGTTGCAAAACGACAGGAGCAAATATGTAAGAGAGTACCAAAAAAACAATGAGTTAATCTCACGAACGAAAAGGCTCTTGCTTGCAATTGTTTCCATCCCCACTCTGTTTCAGGTCAAGAACCAGAGCACAAGACAACAATCGTCCCCGCAGAGCCTGCAACAGAAATGGCTACACAAACAGGTCCTGCTGCCGATGCAAAACCCCCATCAGATAAAGCAGTAAGCATATATGAGAAAAATAACGCACATAACGACTTGCATCATCTTTTAAGCCATAATCATAACGATTGTGAGATCGCAACTGCCTACATTGCAGCCGTCAATTCTGAAGAACGTTTACTGGAAGGAGTTTGGTCTTCTTGCATTCGTGTGGGTGGCGTTCCTTGGGCTTCAAATCACAAAAGTGAGCATTCCAACACAAAATGAAATTAAATGTTGGGTAACATCAATTTACGCATTGTGCAGATAGCAAAAAAAAATCTAGAGGTCACTATATAATGTCAAAAGTGCTTTTGAGCCCCTCAATTATATTCTTAAAGTCCGATTTTCCTCCCACATTTATAAACCCAAGCAATCTACATGGCATTTCCTTTTCTAAAAAAATTCTACATGGCATTTTATAAGGAATTTACACAACATTTTAGACCGCATGGCGTCATGTCATCCATGAAAGAGTAAATTTGTCCAAGTTTATATTTCAATAAGGCCCAATGGAGTTTATTAAAAATATGACATATAAATATTTTTCTTAGCAAAGTTATACTATTAAAAATCCTTATCTGGTCTAATTTTAGAAAATTGTTTTAGCCTAGAAACATGTTTCACATTTTCTTAAAAATCATGCCATGATTTTGTTCCTAGCGTGGTGTTATTTAGATCTTAAATGACCCCTTTTGTTGTATATCTTCTAGTAATTAGTCATGTTATATATTATAATTAGTTGAAGACCACCGAAAATAGAAGTCAAGTAACTTTGATAACACGTGTGTGTCACCATGACATGTCATACTAAACTAATGTTACAAAATCAAAAGGCCGTGATATAATTACTAGAATATCGTAAATAAATTGATATAGAAATTGAGTTCATTACTACAAAATATATGGTAGTGCGAAAAATTAACTAGGGGCATATGCTCCCTTGTTTCTTAGGCACTCTTCGGTTATTTTCTAATCTTTTTTTTCATATCTGCAGAACTACGTTGCTTCTTGCTCCGGGTGGTATTGGGTCTTGAATTCTCTGCAGGTAAGATTTCAATTGCAATTTTCTTATATGAAGGTGTCTTTTGAATCTACAACGCGTGCTCTAGAAATTGCAATCTCCGTCCATGAATATTCACTCTGGTGGTTACATACAGATCCCAGTGGCAATAGGAGTGACCATGTACGAAGCACATGGGTTGATCACCGGGAAAAGGGTTCTATCATCGAAGGGAAGCCAACAACAGAGTAAGCTGAGAGTTGGCCAGGCACTCATATACAGCCTATTTGGCATCCTCGCAGGAATCATAGGTGGCCTGCTTGGTATGGGAGGTGGCTTCATCATGGGGCCACTCTTCCTGGAGCTCGGCATTCATCCACAGGTACATGCAACCTATCGTCTTAGGGCCTATTTGGAATGCAGGATCAGTTTCACTAAAACTTTGCAAGAATTTGAGAATTCATGCTCTGACGATAAATGGCCATCATGTATAGGTTTCAAGTGCCACAGCCACATTCACGATGATGTTCTCGTCTTCCATGTCGGTCGTCGAGTACTACTTGTTGCACCGGTTCCCGATGCCTTACGGTATGACCCCATTCTTCCACGCTTTCTTCTCAACATCATCTTGTTTTTAGATAATGGAACAAAGAGGTTCCGGCCTCTACAATATCAAGGATAGTGTACACAGCGATTATTACAACAAGGTAGCACTTAGGCTCCACAAAGACTTTAAAAAGCAAATAAGGACGGAAAGTAAGGAAATTAACGAATGGAAAGGCAACTAAGCAGCAATTCTATTCGAAAATTTCCCTCAACATCATCTCTTGTTGCAGTGATATATATATATATATATATATATATATATGTGTGTGTGTGTGTGTGTGTGTGTGTGTGTGTGTGTGTAGTCATTTGTGCACATGGATCGGACTCAAATTGCCTGCCCGTCCACGATTTTCTCTTCAGCTTCTTACTTAACCGCGGTGGCGTTCGTGGCGGCCATCGTCGGGCAGCATTGCGTGAGGAAGCTGATCGCGTGGCTGGGGCGGGCATCGCTCGTCATATTCATCCTGGCTTCCATGATCTTCGTCAGCGCGCTCACTCTTGGTACAGCTACTGACATCTTTTTAATTCACCGAGCTGACTAGTGACAATTGCTAAGTGGCCAAAACTCCGCCTGAGCAGTTATCTTTTTACTGAAAATCATGCGTCGTCCTTTGTGATCTGCAGGTGGGGTCGGCATCTCGAACATAGTGCAGAAGATGCAGCAGCATCAGTACATGGGGTTCGAAAGCCTTTGCAAGGTGTAGGGAGGAAATGCAAGCAGCTAGCAGGGATGATATAGCTAGGAGAAAAGGAGATGATTATGTGTAGAATTCACACAGAAGAAAAAAGATTCCAAAGAGTTTAGCACACGTAGAAGTCAACATGTGTATCAGCAGCATCGCATGACGATTTGAATGTCCTAGTTGTAGTTAGTACTAGTAGTTAGCTAACGTGCGTTGCTGTATTTGTGTCACAAGACAATCAAAAGATTAGCAGCGTTCAGCGCTTGGCCGCTTGCCATCCTTTTTTGAGGTCTCCACTCTCCACGGCGTGCAAATGGACACCACAAGGCTCGATCTATCTGACAGAGTATTTAAATTTGACAATACAATTGTTGAATTGCTGATGGACACCACACGGCACGGCGTGCAAATGGTCGACACTCTCCAGGGCGTGCAAATGGACACCACACGGCGTGCAAATTTGACGAGCAATTGCTGAAGTTTTCAGAAAATTCACGCGATGTTGTACCATTTTTTCCCTCCTTTTGGATTGAATTTTTAACCGAACTCATCAGTTTATTCGAATGAAAATCGGATGGCCCATTGTGAGAGTTGATCAGGCTCCAGCCCACCCACAAGCAGCCGGGAAGAGGCAGCCCAGCGAGCCCAGAAAGTGTGAGGCCGGCATCGATCGGCACAAGCGCACGGCTCACGGCAGCCCAACCGTTTGCGCGAGGGTTATGAGAACTGTGTGTGAATTGCACTGCGCAATGTGACCAATGGATTATGCAAAAGTGATTGGGCTCAAATGGCCCAACCTATGGCCCCGTCCAGCCCAGTCAAATTCGTGCCACCGATCCCCCTCCCTCACTCCACACCTACAGTGACTTAAAAAATTTGGTCCCAAAAGCTAGTTTTAGGAACTTGCTAAAAAGTTTTGGGAGCAAAAAAAAAACTTCATCTCCCAACAGTTCCCAAAATTTACTCCCAAAATAGTGCCATGTCACCTCATATGGGCCCACATTTAATTTTGAATCCACCGGCCAAACAAATAGCTGATTTTCCTCCGTGGGCTTTCTTCCGTGGGCTTCTACCTGCACGTTGTGCTGCCCCAGGTCTTCATCGTGATCACCAAGTATAAAGTCCGTCGTAGGCCGTCAGCTTTGCACGGCGGCGGTGACGAGTTCCGTCGACTTTGCGAGTGCACAAAGAAAGGCCACACCATCCTGCATTATGAGTCATCGGCCGTCACTTTTTCAGACTTTATTGGATGAATCGTCATCAGACGATGATGACGAATTTATTCTTTCCGCCGCTCAAATCGTAAGTGATTCGCAACCTGCACAAAGGCGTGGTTCTGTCCCCGGACATGTAGTCCCATATCGAGATAGAGAGGGTGCATACTCGAGAATGTATCAGGATTACTTGGCAGATGATCCTACATATGGCCCAACTCTATTCCCGTGAAGGTTCGTATGAGTGTGGTTAAACTATGTTGTACATTATAAATTTTATTTCATGTTTTTACATTACTTGTGCAGGTACAGAATGAGCCGAGATCTATTTTTACGCATAATGCATGCTGTGGACGATCATGATAATTACTTTGTGCAGAGGATAAATGCAGCCAATACACCTGGATTAACTTGCTTTCAAAAGGTCACTGCATCATTCCGTATGCTAACTTATGGAGTACCAGCGGATGCTACAGATGAGTACGTAAAAATTGCAGAAAGTACTACCCTAGAGAGTCTGAGAAGGTTTGTCAAAGCAGTTATTGAACTTTTTGAAGATGTGTACTTGAGATCACCTAACGAGAATGATACAACTCGGTTACTTGCACTCGGAAAGGAAAGAGGTTTTTCTGGTATGCTAGGTTACATAGATTGTATGCATTGGAAGTGGAAGAATTGTCCTTCAGCATGGCAAGGTATGTACTCAGGCCACGTGCATGAGCCTACGATAATTTTAGAAGCAGTCGCTTCTAAAGACTTGTGGATTTGGCATGCTTTTTTTGGGTTACCCGGGTCTCACAATGATATCAATGTTCTTCATCGATCACCATTATTTGTGAAACTAGCTCAAGGTGAAGCTCCTGAAATCAACTATAGCATCAATGGTCATGATTATACAATGGGATACTATCTTACCGATGGCATATATCCTTCATGGGTGACATTTGTGAAGACTATACCAGAACCACGGGGCAATAAGAGAAAATATTTTGCCAAAGCATAAGAAGCAGTAAGAAAAGATGTGGAACGAGCATTTGGAGTTTTGCAGTCTCGTTTCGCTATTGTTCGGGGTCCAGCTCGATTTTGGGATGAAGAGACACTAGGAGACATCATGAAGGCTTGTGTCATCATGCATAACATGATTATTGAAGACGAGGAAGAAGTGGACCCTAATGAACGTTTTGATTATGGTGGAGAAAATGTGGTACCTTCCCATGCGCAACACCCTGATCTTGATGAATTTATTTTAACACACAAAACGATTAGGGACAATGAAACTCACCATCAGCTACAAGAAGATCTAGTGGAGCACCTATGGCAACACCATCCGGATCATTATTAAAGTTTATTCATTTGTGTGTGCGTCATGTGATTAATAAAGACAACAAGGTGGCAACTTGATTTACTTTATTAAGTTTATTCCTTAATCTCCATTGCAGCAAAAATAGTCATTCAATAGTAAAATCAATAAACATGCAAGATAAATCTAGAATAGTAAAATCAATATATTGTCGAAAAATATAACTCCACACATAATAGTTTTTCAAATATGTAGCTCCAAATTGAATAGTAAAACAAGAATAGTTCAAACCCAAGCCATGATACGGCAACTGCATCACTATAAACAGAACAATTAAACTGAAACATAAGAGAATCTAAGCAACATGATATAGGCTGTCACTCCAACTCCGATACAGGGCCATTCCACATCTTCTCCTTCCTGGCATGCAATGACTGAAAAAAAAAGAGACCGGTGGTTTCAAAGACTCAGATTGAGCTAAGTTAAAAACTAAACATAAAGGGCTTTAGTGTTTCAGCTATGTTAAATAGTATATAGAAGGTAGAACTCTAGCAACAAACTTTCTGATCTCAACTAGATAATGTCAGACAACAATGACAGGTACAGTAAACACTTGCCTTTCCACCCGACCTATTTTGAAAGACGGCGAGCAACTATCTCATTTTGTAGGCTCACGTGGTACTGCTGTTGCAGGAGAGGCATGGAGGTCACTTCTATTGTCATAATTCTCTCTTCGTCTGACATTCTCTTGTGCTGTAATTCACCTTCCTTTATCTCAAGACTTTTAGCCTCATTTGCAACCCTTGCTTCTTCAGCTTCAGCCCTTTTTTTTCTATATCAATCCTCTCTTTCTCTAGAGCGTATGACAGATTATATCTCTCTTCTTTCTTCTGTTCTTTCTCTGCATCAGACTCTCTCTTTTTTCCCACAAATGGTCTAAAGCCTCAATGGAAGAACCACCACCACCTCGCCGCAATGCTTCTTTGGTATGCTTCTTACCCATTGGTCTCTTGGGCGCATCAACCTCTGCAGCTCCATTCTCAGTGACAGCATTGTTGTTAACATCAACATTCATGGGGGTGGACGTTCCTGCACTTGAATTTGTGCTTGCCTTTTGTTTTTTGTTACCAGGTTGCTTCTGAGCTGCCAGCTGCTTCCGCTTCTCATGCCACTTTGATTGAGTCCGCAAGATATTCCAGCAATGCAAGAATTGAAATGACTTGTTGTCTTTGTCTTCAGCCTTAAACAGAGCCAGTGCCTCCACAAGCTGAACAAGTCAAGTAAGGTAAACCTAGTTACGTCGAATCCATGAGTATGAAAGGATGGAAAAACTATACAATGCATATGAATTACCTTGTCCTGAAAAGTAACCCCACTTTGATTTTTTAACTCAATCTGGGCTACACATCCACAAAACTTGTTCACATTCTCTAGAATACTTTTCCATCGATGCATAAGAGAATTCTTGCTGCGATCTGATACAAAGTCCTTGTTTGAGTGGAAGTAATTGTAAACTCTGTTCCAGAATGTTCCACGAGTTTGATTAGTTCCTTGCACTGGATCTAAACTAACATTCAGCCATGCCGACACAAGCAGTGAATCCTCCTTCTCATTAAAATTTTTTTTACCTTTTCTGGTTTGGTCTTGCCGAGTGAGTACTCTCAACAACGGGCGATTGTTGCTCCTCAGGAGATTGTTGCTCCTCGGGCAGGTTACTGAAGTCGTCCATAGTCAGGTTATTGTGATCCATAGGCAAGTTATTGTTGTCCTGGTTCAAAAGGTTAGTAAAGTACCCTTCCATTGTCAATAGTACCTGCAAAAATATGCTACATAAGCCAATTTCTGTCCATACAAACAAATAATTTCTTATAGATATTAGTACATTCTCACAGCCTCACAGAGAGACACATTAAATGTTCATAAGCAAAAGAAAGAAGTAAAGAACTACTTGTCAGACATCGGTACATTATAATGATTGATGTCTAGTTCTCACTAGTCTTTCCCTACAATACACAGTATGTAAGCAAAAAGATTAAATAACCACACAGCAGCCATCTGCCATCATTCATGATAATATCTATGGGTATGTTAAAATGTAGGTCTGTACTCTCTACTAAAATAAACAGCATTCATCAAGCCAACACTCAATATATCATTCAGATGCAGGTCTGTACTCTTGACGAAGGACTGGATTCAGACATGCAGCAACGTGAGACTCTAGATCAAGATTCAGAAACACCATATTGCATAACGATCCAAAAGGCTACACCTGGCTATGTATCTCTAGAACTTGAATCTGAGCTCTACAGCTCTACCTTTTTTTCAGGCACAATCAATCGAGCAGAACAAATGGATGAATAATCGATTGAGCACAAACTTAAATTGGTACCAGGAAACCAGTGAGGCAGTGTCGCTGGGATCAACTTCCGATTGTGGGGATGTGCAGAAACTCATGGGACGACTGCAGAACGCCTGCAAGCGGAGAGGCTCACCTCGGCAGCGTCGCCTGCGGGGAGCGGATAGGACGAAGGGCAGAGGCAGCAGAAAGGTCGCCGATGCCTTCGGAGTGGTGGCGCATGGGGGCGGGGAGAGCAGGTGCGGCGTGAAAAGAGGAGCGTGGGTGCCGCGGATGGCGCGAATGAGGATTCGGCGACGCGGGAGTTTAATTTTTTCACGATTGGGAGCTTTACCCATCGGTGGAAATTTGGCTCCCGATGGCCCTGGTTTTGGGAGTTTGGATACTTTGGGACCTAGGGTAGGGCATTGTTGGAGGAGGTAATTTTTATTTTTTTGCAAAACAAGATCTTTTGGGATGTGTTTTGGGGACCGTTGGAGATGCTCTAAAATAAGTGTGCTAAAAAACCTACAGTAAAATATTCAAAAAAAACCTACAGTAAAAAAAGGGGCGAACCGTCCAATCTTCCGCTGGCGACCAGAGGCCGGAGAACCTCAAATTCGTAGTGCAATGTACATGTCCTCATTTACTATGTTTGTAGTTGGTATAGAGTAGAATTAAATATCTCCATTCTGGTGATGAGGAATGGATTCTTCTTTTAATGGTCTCCGTCTTCATCGATTTTGAACTTTTGTCGAGTTTCTCCTGCTTGAGTTTTGTTGTTGGGGGGCGGGTTACTGAGGTGCTCCATGGGTGGGTGATATATAGTGATGTCATTTGCAGGAGGTCAGACATCGAAGATTTGTTATTTGTTTCCATCTTCTGCGTCGATGTTCAAATTCTATATTCCCCTCCGTCCTAAATTGTAAATCATTCAAATAGTCTTGGAGAGTCAAACTATCTCAAGTTTGATCAAAAATTTATATAACAAATTACTGAGATTTATGATACAAAATAAGTATCATTAGCTTCTTCATTAAGTATATTTTTAGATTATATCTATTTGGTTCTATAAATTTTTGTGATTCACTCTAATTTTGGTCAAACATAAAAAGAGTTTGACTCTCCAAGAACTTATAATTTAGGACGGAGGGAGTACTTCTTTGAATCATGTGTGTTTTTCTCCTCTATGGTGACTCGGAACCAGTTGACCACAACATGATTGACGACGGTATAAGTTTTAGAGCTTCTGTCGGTAACATTTTCATCAGATTTTGGTACCTCCAATGACACTTCTTTGTGAGATCCAATTTCCTCTTGCTCCTCCTAGTTGGGTGCCGGTGTTCTTGCATCCTCTTTGTGGGATTGTTGTTTCTTGGCCGGAGACTGCTGGAGATGTGTATGACATCTGTTTCCGTTAATGATGGGGATTGTCTGGGGAGTTCAAAGATCCAACAACGCATCGTGCTAGCATTTTCGTCGAATCAAAAGTCGGCCGAAAGTGTCTTAGGCATTGTCAACTTTCGCCAACTTATTTTGCTAACTTGTCACATCGAATGTTTGGACACTAATTAGGAGTATTAAACATGGCAACGTATCCTATGAGAACTAGGTTCGTGTGAGAACTATGGGAACTCCAATCTGGACCATATGATCTTGATCCAAGGGAGAGGTGGGAGGGGGCATTTGTAAAAGTATATTTTGCAAATTCAAGGGGGCGGTGATTTTGCAAATCTCCCCTCCCGCCTCTCCCCTTGGATGAAGATCATATGACCCAGATTGGAGTTTCCATAGTTCTCACGCGAACCTAGTTCTCATATGATACGTTGCCATTAAACATAGGTGTAAAAACTAATTACATAGATGGACTCCACATCATGAGACGAATCTATTAAGTCTAATTAATTCGTCATTAGACACTATCATGCTACAGTAACCCGTAATGACGGTATATATTAGGCTTAATAGATTCATCTTGCGATGTAGAGTCTATTTGTGTAATTAGTTTTATAATTAGTCTATATTTACTACTCCTAATTAGTATCCTTGATGTGACATTTCGCCAACTTAACACCCTTCGCCTAAACAAGGGGGAGTTTCTTCATGGCGGGAGATGGAGGTGAACCACGATGCAACAACGATGGTCGGAGATGGTGAAGAGCACCGGCTAAAGCTTGTAGACTTATATGTACTTTTTTCTTTCTTTCAGCGGTCAGGGGTTCAACCCTTTTCAAAAAAAAAAACAAGCGATTGGGCTCATGCTGATTGCTTTATCTTTTTAAAAGACTGAAGCCTGAAGGGGACCAAAATAAACTAAATGGGGCACCGGATGATAAAAAAACAAACACAAATGTACAAGATGATGCTGCTTATCTTACCAGGTCCATTTTCACACTGTTTTTTTAGGTCAAAACTCGAAAGTACAAGATGCTGGTGCTTGCACTTTTGTTTGTTATCAGAGAAGCGACAACGATTACGGCCGTTTAGTTGAGGCGCTCATGCAATCCAAGCGCTAGCTGTGACTGAGATTGTGGACATGACGTGCTGCAGAAGCGTGCGTGCACTCACGCTACAGAACTTGGCCCACCTAGCTCGGCTTTAGGCAGCATGAGAACAGCAACACATGGGCCAGCCCAAGACTCTTCCACAGTGTCACTTGAACCAGCTAGTGTTTGTGAGCCCAAGACTCTTCCTCGGACGGATGCATTATTCCCCGTCCTTGGCACCTCTCTATTGGCATTTGGCAACTCTATTTTATGCTACATTTGGAACTATTAAAGATATTTTTGCGAGTAACTATTAAAGATATATATTTTGTACAAGCACGGAAAGTATTACCATATTAATGATTTTTAATATTTTTGTGAAAAAATAACAACATGGCTGCTAGGCACGGCAAATATTTTTGTACAAGCACGGCAAGTAGTACCTGACAGCTCTCCTGGCCAATCTGGATAGCATCTTGGAGATAGAGTTGCGTTGCAACTTCTCAAGACCATGGAATTGACTTCAAATCTGCACCAGTCATTCAAACGTAACGTGACAAAAATGGTATCGTCCTATGCAGTGACAGGGAACGGGACCGATGGCTCTGACCGTTCTGTTGCTACGTCCAAGCACGTTGCCAACCACATGCCGCATGCACTATGTTCCTTTTGTGGTGCGAAGTGTTCGATGGTCATCTGTGTCCAGTGAACAACTAATCCAATTGCAGCCATCCATGGTTTGGCTGTTCTTGCAACTTGGCCAAAACAACAATGAAGAAGAAGAAGAAGAAGATTGTGGCGCATAGCTTTGACACGCATGTCTTGGAGTTTATTGGTTTCTTCCTCATATGGATGCCCTTGCTTTTTTAAACGAATAGACAGGATTATATTAATCAGGTAAAAGGAGTCTAAACCGGCAACAAAGTTACAGAAATAATAGAGAGGTTGCAAAAAAAATCTCTTTAAATGCTCCACATTCTAATATCACTTTGAATCTTTGATTTTTTTTTTCCCATCAGGACCTCGCAGCAGACTTCTCGTTGCAATTGAAAACACGTGCGAGCATTTCGTTTATTCCATAACAAGTCCCGAGCAACGAGGATGAGAAGGGTGCGCTGAGTGGAATACCAGGCTAGGGTTGCTGTTGCTTGTGTTTCCAGTTTTTGACCGATCACCAGACAACGACAAAAGAAAATGAAACAAGACATTATTACTGTCCACTTCATGCTTGCAGTGTCGTGCGACGGCGGCATGACACTGACGCCGGACTTAAACAAAAGGTACGGAATAATTCACCGTCTCACGCTCTCTGAATGATTCTGCATGCTGGATTTTTTCAAATAAAATCTGCATGCTGGAAATAAAAGAAAAGGTTTGTTAACATATGCCGCCTAGGCAGTGCAAGCCATGATTGATTTGTGCCTGTGTTTAAGCTGACTCTACATGGTAGTATCCATTTTGGTTAGCCGTGCTAGCTGCTTAACACAGGATAATGGGAGATTGGATCCAGCCGCCATGTAGTAGGTTCCATGTTCCCTCAAGCTGGAGACGGGACCGCTGATCGAAGTGTTGAGCACCTGTCTGTCGCTGTCAAAAGGTCCCTCGCTCGGTCATTGATCACGATCCATCTTCCATGCATCACGACATGGAAAAAGAGAAAATGAGCACTCCTGGCCCCATGTTGGTCATTGATTGATTCTTGCCGGCCGGAATCAGCAGATCGATCTGCTGGGCTATCTCCTGCAAAGTGATTGGCCGCCATGCATCAGGCATGTGTGTATTGTAAATGCTACTGGCCTACTCATGTCTAGTGGACGCATGGGATGCCTCTTCTGGCCATACTCCTACACAGTATGTTTGTCTGTACGATGGAAACTCAGATCCGCAGCTTGTTCATCCACCGCGTCTTCAGTGCTGTCTTTTATACCATGCAAATATACTTTCTTCGTTGTTTCCCTCCAACAAAGAAGTAAATAGATGTCATTTTCCAAGAGAAGTGGGGTCTCGTCTGAGTTTTGCCATGCATGTTCTGGGGATAAGGATCAAGGAACAATGCCGCTGGTGGACAGAAAGAAAATGCCTTTTCTCATGCCACCTGAAATTTCGTGGTTCAGGTGAGACAGAGCTGAGATCGATCGGTTATCTGATCTGATCTGATCTGATCTGATCTGCTTATAACATTTATTTTTCGTTGATGTGATCTGCTGAATTTTTAGGGCTTGCTCCGCTGTACAGTTGCTTTCCGGCCAGCATGGTCCTGGCTCACTCTCACTGTCCAGCATAATCCACATCAGCTGTGGATGATCACCCGCATCATCCATGAATCCATGAGGCACGTGAGTGGATGGAGGGAGCTGGGAGAGCTTGTGGCTGCTCGATCTTGATGTATCTTATAATCAATGCGTAACGTACAGAAACACCTAATCTGCACCCTACATGCTGACCCCTGTTAGATTTTGTAATCTCATACCACTCAATGCTTGAAAGACAACAAGAAAAGAGGAAGAGATGATTTGTTAGCAACTCTTCTTCCTGGCAGGAAAATGAAAGAAAACCTCTTTGTCGAGAAACTGAAAGGAAAGGGATTGGCGAATTTCTATGAACCATTGCATTGTTGTAATCCCGTATGAATGGACCTGGTTTGAAGAGGCTGCTCTGAGGCAGCTCTCAGTACATAGACGGCGATCGATGAGAGGCAAAGCATATATCGCTCTCCGTCTTCATGGCTGCCTGCGCCACCATTGGCTTCTGCCCTGGCTTTCTCTTTGCTGTCACAGGCATGATTTGGATCCCAGCTAATAACTAGGCGATGTATCAAATGTAAACCAACCTCTCCTACTAAACCCGGATCCGATCCAGTCATGGTCTTTTAAGTTTTGGGGCTTATGCGCACTGTGAGCTTTCCTTTCCTAAAGTGCTTGGCATCTGGAAAGATGGGAGATGTGTCTTTTCATGTGACCGTAGTGATTATGTTTTGTGCATTGTGAGCACTAGATATTTCACCATGTTTTGTGCACTCCATATTCAATTGTCCTTGCATAGTAAACTATGTGCACTGGTTATTCCTCAGATTGCTCTGCAGTAGCACCAACAGGGGATCAGCTTTCCAGCACGATCTTGCTGCAGGTCGCAGTAATGCCAATGTTTTTTTTTTAAAAAGCAGTAATGCCAATGTACACACAACAGATGCGACATGTATGGGACATGTATGTGATCGTTCTTCCCTGCACGCGTGAACGGGAGGCACATGGAGACATGGAGTGGATGTCGGTTGCCGGCCAGTCACACTGCTCCTAGCATCATGTGAATGGGGTTGTCTTCAGTTGCAAAAGATACTTTTTACTTCCTATTCATCTTCTCACATAACATGCTTTCTAGAAAATTTATTTTTTACCTTTCATATTCATCCTCCTCACATAACACACTTTCTAGAAAAAAAATATTTTTTCTCCCCTCACATAACACCTGCATGCATGAGCTGCAAAGGCGATGAGGGAGGATAGAGAGCATGATACTCTGGCTGGTCACCAGTTTCTGTATATTTCATTTTTCATTTTTTTTATAAAAAAAATTGCCGTCGATATGGTGTTTTACATATCGTGCACTGACCATGACCGATTCCTGTACTTAAAGGGTTAAATCGGTCATTTTCTCTTAGGGAAGACGCTGCGAAGGAGCTATCGCAGTAATGGTGGCCTGAAAATAATTCGAGGGTCACTGTTTGTGGAAACAACGTGTAGGTCTGTGGGGTGTGCTTGCCGGTGATCAATGGCGGCTTTGGCATAGCAAGCTTCGGACTAGAGTGGCTTTGGTTGTTCTGGAGGTAACGATCATTGAATGGTGGATCGACACTCAACCGAAGAATGTGCCCCTATTTTCATGCTGCTTGAAATTTCAGAATTCAGACGAGACAACCCTGGATTTTAATCATTAGATGACTTGTCTGATATCTGCAGTTTTTTTTTCTTTTCTTTCCTTCGATACGACCTACTGGTTTTCAGTCGCTCTGATATTGTACTGTACCGCATATCAGTGCGATCCTATCAGCTTTCCAGCTCGGTCCTGACTCCTCCCCTTGTCCTGTTGTCCTGCCGCAGGGCACGCATGAGCATGGCATCGGGTATCGGCTGTGTTGAGATGATGGGGGAGAAAAGTACTTTTTTTTTTTTATATAGTGTTATGTGAGGGAGATAAATAAGAAAGGTGAAAAGAGAATTTTTAGGAATATATGTTCTGTGAGGGGGATAAATAGGAAGCAAAGAGTACTTTTAGAATCTGAACATAGCCGTCTGTGAGCTCTGCACGAGGCACATGCAACTCATGGAGGGTAGCACGTTGGTTACACTGTTCGCTCCAAATATGCTCCCTGCTATTTTCTTCTCCCTGTTGGAACCTGCTATTTTCCATGTTAACTGAGCCTGCCACCAGAAACCCAGAATATCCTCTCATGGTCTCACTCTTACCTGAAATGGCTCCGCAGTTGATGCCAAATAGAAGTCGCTTACTCTCCGTCTAGCGAAGGTGCCAGGGCAGGGCTTTTTTTTTTAGTAATAGTGGGCGGGTCTCATGAGATTTCATCTATGCCGGCCGTCGGAATCAAACGAGGGTCGAAGGACCATTCGATTCATTAAGGGGGACGGCCCATTTGTAAGGCGGGGGGGCCTGAATGAAGAGCGGACCAGACTCTTCTTTGTTTCAGCTGCTCCCACAATCATCAATGTTCGTAAATGGTCTAATACGTAGATGTAACTAGCTAACTGAATCTACATCAGGTGATAAGATATCTTATGATGAAAGGTTGGAGTCCTCAACTCGGCACATGTGTATCAAAAAAACAAATGTAACTAAATCTCGAGATAACTACATTCCCTGATTACCTGACGTTGTTTCTTTGATACCATGCATTATTTGTCTTGTTCTTTCTTACTGTAGCAAATAATGATATTGGTATATTATTATGCTTGCGAAGTTGTAATCAATGAATGGCGAAAATGCATTGGTCTTAGAAATAACACAATTAATGTGTATTATCTCGCTCATTTAGAACAAGAATCTAATGTAGTTGTCAAGTCGTGAATCACCATTATCCTTTTTTTTTGTTTTGCAGTCGGCAGCCTTGCCACATCATAGTTGTGTTGGGCAGGGCCAAGGATACATTACTACTCGTACCAGTTCTATGTTGGTAGTGTCTAGTTCATCTCTGGTAACACAAACGTAATACTTCATTCCAAATTATAAGTTGTTTGATATTTTTCCCCAACTTTAGTAATAAAATAATTTCAAAAATGACTTAAATTTGACTACATTTGCATAATTTTTTTTGAATAAGACGAGTAGTCAAAGTTAGGATAAAAAAAGTGAAACGACTTATAATTTAGGACGGAGGGAGTAGAATACAGGGCAAATGTAAACAAGGACTGATGAAAGCGGTATCTAATTGGTTTGGCTATGTAACCAAATGGAAGTGCCATACAGTGTTTGCTCCAGTCACTTAGTAATCAGAAGAAACTCGCGCTCGCGCATATGGAAAAAAGGCATCGAATTGGGGAGTGGTGGGGAAATCAGTGGAAGCCCCTGTAACGCTTTCGATTACGAAGAAAAATAGGCGGCATCGTTTTCGTACTAGGCTGTAACCGATTCCATGGGACCTGATTACAGCTAGGCAGAGCCAAACATGTTTGATGTTTAGCCTGTATTATATCTGTTATCATGTAGCCGGATACTAAGAGTTTTTTTGCTGAACCAAACGGCACCTTAGGCTTAGAGGGAGCAGTGATACATTGCATTGGCTATCCAAACAATCTCTCATCAATTACATCTTTGGATAACTCGTTTTCCTTCAAGTTACACACAATCCCAGCTCACGCCCTCCATGTCATTTTGTTTCATGTGGGTTAGGAAATTGCTGATAGGAGTATAACGTAGTTGTGAATCAACCTTTTTTTTAAGATTTACAAAAATGGTTGTTCAATGTTACGCTGGGAAGGAATAGTGATATGTGTACTAGTTGTAAGCTTAGAAGGAGTAGTGATGCATTGGCTATCCAAACCGGTACTCATATACGACTTGTTCAATTTGGATACTCTTTTCCCTCCCAGTTACACAACTCGGCACATGTGAAATTAAAAGCCCCTATCGATGTCACTGTGTTTCATGCTAGTTAGAAAATCCACGCGTGGATAAGCATTGTGCACTACCTACAATAAAATGGCCGTCTAATAGTCACATATGAGATCCTTCTAAAATTTACGAGCTCCAAATATGCCTTTAGAATGTAGATGTATGCTAGACTTTTTTTCTCTCTCTGCTAAAGAATCCTTACTAATGATCATGGCTGGAATGAAGCTCTCGGTTATCCTATCATGATTTAGATAGGTTTTGCTTGTCCTCGCTTCATTCCAATTCTATCCATCATTTTCGATTTTAACTAGCACTGCAATGATCTGATGGACAGCCCTCAGCTGATTTAGATAGGTTTTTGCTTAGGCATTATTTCATTGTCACACATGGGAAGCAGTCCCTCCATTAGTTAGATATTTGGACTATAATATTGATACCATACGTAAGGTTTGTTTGGCACCACTCTAAACTCGTTACTCTTCCACACATAAAAGCGTAGCCCGGCCAAACAGTTTAAAATTAATGTGAGGTGGTAGATTTCATAGAGTTGGGCTAGGTTAATGTAGATTTAATATTTTTATATTCCGAGAAGTCCATGTTGCTTTAAGGATTCATGTATGTCTTCTTTTTCTTTAACAGAAGATCCATATATGTTTGGCCCTTATATAATTTAATTCTAAGATACCTTGGTCGATCAAATTTTTGTGTTGCCAAACAATGATTAAGGGCCAGTTAGTTAGAATCTTCTCAGGAAAAACAATTATCTGCAAATCAGCAGTAGTCGAAGTATCGATAAGTAGAGGGGGCCCCAAGATTTTTATTTAAGACGAAAGAGACTGCTGACCAAGGAAAAAAAAAAGTTGATCTGGATCCTAGTCAGACGAAAACCAAAAACTTGCATTGTATCCCTCTACCGTGCTACATACAGAAAACCATTTGATACTCCAACCAAATTCAGACTTCTCTACATGCAAGCTGCCATATTAAAAACGCTGTGGGGTTAGCGGCTGCGCACGATCTGGACCGTCGATCCAGCAGACCCAACGGTGCATGGATGGACCCAAGTCCTTCGCATGTTGATGGAAGCTACCGGTGTAGTAGCATAGTACTAGCATGTGACTTGTTTCACATGCCAGCGTTGTCTTTCTTTAATTTTTCTTTCAGAGAAAACATTTCAGCATTGTCCGGGCGCGTGATTGACAGGAGATGGCATGGACCAGCAGCGATCTTTTGTCTGCGTTAAGCTCCAGCCTTGGCACTTGCTGAGCGATCTTGGCCGCATCCTGCCTTGGCACTTGCTGGTCCTAGGTACCTTGTGGCCAACTCCGGAGCCAGGTGTGCTTGGCAGAACCTGAACCACAGCTCTATTTCTTTTCAGAAACTCTAGAGGAAAAAAAAAATCCTGAGCCGTGTATAACATTTGCGGCCGAAAAGGAATGAGGATTGAGAACTTATCGAGAGAAACACAAATAATTTTAATTCTTTTTTATTAAAAAATACAGATGTATTTAAGAACGGAGGGGTATTGGTAACGACATTTATTTGAATTTCTAAATTACGACTAGACGCACTAATTGCTGCATGTACCTGTCGTTCTCCAAGAAAGCTTAAGATGGCGGATCTTTGCTACTTCGGGAGATAAGACTAGTCAAAGGATGCCAGGGAAGCAGGAGCTTCTGATCATGCTTATCTGACTGAAATTGCAGAGTTCAGATTAGGCACAACTCTGGTTGGTTATCTGATCAGCGTGTCGATTTTCTTGATCAGAACTTCAGAATTTCATATTGCCCCTTTTTAAGTTTTATCAAGCCTACAGCACACCACTTCAGCAGCACCTGGGATGGGAGTGGCACGAGAAATTTCGATATTTGGCCATGAATATGCTAAGCCCCACTTCCTTTAACCCTCGATTCATATGTCGAGTGTCTCGAATTTTGTCACTTTATGTACGAATTGTTTCGACTCAAGAGTTTTCCTCTGCTTTTCTCTTCGTTTTTTTTTTCGTTTTCATTTGAATGACAAGTATTGAAGATTTGAATGGTCATGTTTCCAATTGAAATCAAGATGGACGTCATGACCGACACTAGTTTTGTCGCCTCCGCGGCCAGGAGAAGCGGGCGGCGTGCTTGCCTCAAAGCCAAAGGGCCCAACGCCGAGCCTTGCTCTGATCTGCACACGAGGCGTTCAAAGCAAAACCGTCGTCTCCAGGGGTGGTTGCGTCACCAATCAAACCACGCTCCTCGGGTCCACGAAGCACCATGATGATGTGGCACGATGATCCCTCATCATCACCGGGACGCCTCCATCGAGGAGCAACTGGATCGGGTGTTCGTAACACTGATGATTCGGACATGCCACGGGGGTGACTGGTGAGCTGGTGGCCGACGAATCACTCATGCTATTCCCAAACCAAAACACTAGTTATAGTGTCTATAAGATTCACATCAGTAAGAAACTAGCACTAGACACTATCCTTCCAATGCAAACACCACTAAGCAATATTTGAATTTAATGCTGCTCACCTCTCATTATGTCTTGGATAGTGTGTAGAAACCATGTCTCATGCAAGACCCAGTTTCCTTCTCTTTCTTCATTTATTTCTTTGCCACATCATCTTTTATCCTATGTGGCAACTCATTTAATTCTATGGACACCATCCTAGTCATTGGGTTAGGAATAGCCTCACACAGCTATTTCTCGACGCCATTATATTAGCTTTAGGACGAACCGATAAGGCGGATAGATTCGCCAGCTTGAAAAAAAATGAAAAAGAAAAACTCAAAGTTAATACACAAAACAAGATGCAGTCTCTCTCTTTCATGGAAAGAATTCATACACTAATGTCAAAGTAAAACATACGAATTCCACGTTAGATGTCAAAATTTCTCTACACCATAGCAGCCGACTGGGAGTGCCAGCATGGTCCTGACTCGTGTTGGCCCCGTGCTGCGTGATGCACGTGGGCTTTGCTCGATGCAGCGTTGTTGGTAGGCGCGTGCTGCATGTGCTCTTTTCTCCCTCCGCGGCAACTTTGTGTCGACAAGCATACACTAATCACCGCTGACGTCTAGGATCAAGAACCCACCAGACAATAATTCCCCGGAGTGGTTGTCGATTCACAAACAATCCCGTCCTTGCCTGTGGAGATTGTCATCCTCATATCTTTCTGACAACAAGATTAAAAAAAAAAGAAGCCGTTCAGGCGTGGCATGCATGATACTCTACTTAGAGCGAGTACAGTAATCGGCGAATAGCAGGCGAAGTCTGATGTGGAAGATAGAGAAATGGAGAGATAAAGTCTTGCGGGCGTCTGGTGACTTGCCGACTGAGGCCCCGTTTAGATTGCAAAACATTCCTAAAAAACCACTATTCATCTAATTTTTTCTAATTCATCCCACCTCTTCCACTCACATAACACTATTCATCTATTTTGTTTTTTTTGTGAACAGTATATTTTTTGTGACATCCCCGATTTTTGAACGGCACGAAATTTGACCGAAGTCAAAAATTTGGTCAAAATTCGACATAAATTTGCAATAAAAATATAAAATTGATCCCAAAGATTGGGAGAGCATGTTGGACACACAATTGGGATGAAATAGAGCATGGAAATAGCCTAATTAAATGGAGGAAAGAAAAAGAGAAAAGTTACTGTTGCAAATCTGAAATTAGGGGTTTGAATTTCAGTTTCTGGCCATGTTGAGCAGCAAGGTTTGAGTGGTCATAAAAATCTATTGGTTGATCTTTTGACCATGGTACAAAAATGAAAGTTGTCAAGTAAGGTATAATGAACAACTTTGTTTTTCGGATCAGCTTGAGCTTAGATGTAAATTAAGGAGAAAAACGTGGTTAAAAATCGAATCAATTACAGTTATATGGTCTATGTTGGGATCTTTTTGCAGAATGGCAGATCCAAAGGACTCTCAAACTGGAGCGGAAGCTAGTGAAGAAAATCCACCTCCACCTCCCGGTCTAACGGAAGCTTTTGCTCATATCATCAGTTCTGGAATTGAGCAGACCCGACTGTTGAATCTTATTGCTCAGAGTCTTGGCAGTTCCTCGTCCAGTCGTCAAGCAAGACCACGTGAAGTCACTTATTCAAACTTCTTGGAGACCCATCCTCCTGTTTTTACTCGGGCTGAGCATCCTCTTGAAGCAAACGAATGGCTTGGAACCCTGGAGCAGAAATTCCGAGTTATTCCTCATTGTACCGAGAGTCAAAAGGTAGAGTTTGCTGGTCTTCAACTTCATGGTCCTGCTGGTACGTGGTGGTCCAGTTTTCTGTCGAGGCAGACTACCGGAAGGGATATCACGTGGGATGACTTCAAGACGGCGTTCCGTACTCAGTTTGTGCCTACGGGGATTATGCGGATGAAGTTGGAAGAATTCTTAAAGCTTCAGCAAGGGACTAAAAGTGTGCTGGAGTACACCAGTGCTTTCGAACATCTGGCTCAATATGCTCCCGATCACGTGGATAATGAAATCAAGAAACGGAATTGTTATCTCCGTGGACTTAATGTAAGGATGCAGGAGAAGCTGGGAACATGTACCTTCCCTGATTACAGTTCTGCAGTGAACATGGCGATATCAGTTGAAGAAAAGATGAAGGCTCTGGATGAAAGTCTTAAAGAAGAAGAAGCTCTTAAGAGAAAGGATCTGGGTGATGAGACATTCGGGGGTGCTCCAAAGCGTTTCAAGGTGATCTATCGTGGACCGGTTAACAAATTCCATGGAAGTTCGCAGCAACAACCATCTCAGCAACAGTGGGTGGTAAGGAACCCTAATAACACTTCAAATCTGGTGCATCCACAAGAACAAGAGAGTCGTGATACCTCTGGTCCATCCAATGCTCAACCATGTTATAATTGTGGCAAGACTGGGCATTATGCTCGTGAATGCCGTTTACACAAGCAAGGTGGAAATCCAAATGTGCAGTCTCAAATGTCGGGGCAAGGAGTTGGTCAAGGATTTGTGAGAAGGAAGGTTTTCAATCCTCAAACCGGACAGGTTCGATATGTGAACGTGGAGGAATTTCCAGAAGATGAACCAATGATGCTTGGTATGTCTCTATCACTAAACCCTGTCAACCTTTTACTTGATGCTAGTGTTTCATGAAAACGATGTGTGTGGCAACCCTCGGGAATAAGTGCGGGTGGAGAGAAAGGTTTTAAGAACAATATAAGGTATACGGTTTTGAGAGCCACCAAAAATAATATGGAAATAGAAAGGAATAAGGGTCTTCTAGTTTGAGTAATTAGGGAAGGTTGTTCAGAGATATGACGTAACCACCGGCGCCACCTTAGTTTCTTTATGAAGTATGTTCAGAAGTTTGGATATGACACATTATCCTTTCCATTGTTAAGATCAAGTTGAGGCACTACTTGGAATCTCGGGACGAGATTCTTTTAAGAGGGAAGGGCTGTGACATCCCCGATTTTTTGAACGGCACGAAATTTGACCGAAGTCAAAAATTTGGTCAAAATTCGACATAAATTTGCAATAAAAATATAAAATTGATCCCAAAGATTGGGAGAGCATGTTGGACACACAATTGGGATGAAATAGAGCATGGGAATAGCCTAATTAAATGGAGGAAAGAAAAAGAGAAAAGTTACTGTTGCAAATCTGAAATTAGGGGTTTGAATTTCAGTTTCTGGCCATGTTGAGCAGCAAGGTTTGAGTGGTCATAAAAATCTATTGGTTGATCTTTTGACCATGGTACAAAAATGAAAGTTGTCAAGTAAGGTATAATGAACAACTTTGTTTTTCGGATCAGCTTGAGCTTAGATGTAAATTAAGGAGAAAAACGTGGTTAAAAATCGAATCAATTACAGTTTCAGTCAATTTCAGGGTTATAAAGGCTGGGATGAAATTTCTCAAATTAAGCTCAAACCGTTGAGAATCTGAAAGAGGTCCAAAAATAAGAAATGAAATTCAAGTTAAGGCAAAGAACTTTTGTGTTTGGAGGAACAGCAGGTTCTATTCAAATTTTGGAAGTAATTTGAGTTTGAAAATCTGGACCAACCTAGGGTTTCAGAGTTCTAATGAACCCCTTAAACCGACCGGTGATCCAAGCCCAAATTCGAGCGATTGATCGAGAATTGGAGTATGGTGTAAAAATAGAAAATGAAATTTAATATATTATGGACAAGTTTCATTTGGGGATCGAGGAGAGTTTGAATGGAACTTTGAAAGTAATTTGGAGAAATCGAATTTCGGGTCTGAAAATTGGGGATAAAAGTCGACCGACATTGGAGTTTCAAATCCGCATCGTACACTGCTCGGATCGAAAGGGGTGCAATATAGAAGTTGGAGTTCTATGAACCCTCTACAAGTTCTATGTTTGGAGTTGGATGAGTTGAGAAGGATTTTTGGGAGATATCATGGCCGCAACATCTCGGTTCAAGAGCTCGGTTGGACGGCCATGGCAGCTCAACGTCGGTGGCTCGGCCACGCGTCACCGGGCATGGCTTCGCCGTGGCAGCGTGTTAAGCAGGAGCTGGCGTGTGTATAGGGTCGGTTCTCGTCGATAAATACCCTTCCTTGGCTTCCGTTCGATCTCTTTTCTTCCTCCTCCGTATTCCGTTCACCTCTCGGCCGCCGGCGAGTTTCCACCGTCGCCCGCCCTTATCCAGCCACCTTGGTTCAATTCCGTGCGCTCCTAGCTTCGCCTGGGTTTTCTCCATCTCCCAACTCACTTCTTGTTCACTCTCGCCATCTCCAGAGCCGTCGCGCCACCCTCTTCCTCACGGCGTGCTCGTGAAGCTAGGTGAGCCACCGTCGAGCTCCTATCTACCGTGGTTTTGGTCAGGTTTTGAGGGCGTGATGGGGTTGCGCTTGGTCCGATGCTCGTGTAGGCCTTCTTGGTGGGTCGTTGGAGCTTGGGTTGGCCCAGCCGCACCGCTCGCCGCCGTGCGCACGCCCGCCATGGCTGGCGCACGCGAGCAGGGCGCCTGGGGGCACCTCGGCTTGCGCTAGGCGGTGCGTTAGGATCGCCAATGGTCGCTGGTGCTCGAAGGCCTGCTCGCGAGGGTGGTGGCGGCGTAGCTTGGCCGGCCGGCATGCGCCACCGCGCTGTCGCCTGCTCCGTCGGGGGGGCCTCCTCGTGCAACAATCGAGGGGAAAAGGAGGGGGTTTAGGTGCGTAGAGTCTAGGGGGTCCTGTTGGGCTAGTTCCGAGGCCGGGGAGCCTCGCCGCCGGCGAGTCGGGGCCGGTCAGCGCGGCGGAGCGCGTCCGCGCCGCGCTCCCCTGTTTTGAACGGGGGAGGGGCTGCGGGGGAGAAGAAACGGTTTTCCAGGGGGTTTTGCGCAAAACTGCCGTTTAGGTTTTGAAAATAGATTTAAATTTTGGTTTTTCACCTTTTAATTCATAGAAAATTGTAGGAAGGTCCAAAAATGATGAAACCAATTTTGTTAGACTTGTTTCAAAATTTGTCATCCATTAAAAATGCTAAGTCATTAAGTGTTGATATTTAATTTAATTCCCTTGTTTAGAGTAATTAAATAATTGTTTAATAATTGATAAAAAGGTTAAAATTCTGAATAATTCTTTTATAATTAGAAATAATTTCTAAATTGTTTTATGTATTTATTTAAATGTTTTATCCATTTAGAAAATGATTTTTTTAATCATTAAAAATAAACTAAAAATGATTTAGGGCAAGTTTATTTAAAGGAAAAATATAGGTTTATCTTTTAAAAAGTTTGGGTAGTTTGTGCTAGCTTGCAACTTTATCGAGAAGGGAAAGTTGCTTAGCTTTTCATAAAGTGTTGCATCGCATATCGCTAACCTGCATTACGATTTAGTCTCTCAAGCTTCGGAGTACGAGCTCGCGGGAGTCGCGGAGGATCAGCGACAAGTCAAGGAAGTGATCGTCGTCGTTCCGGGATCTCGTGTCACGGAAGAATCTAACCTGTTCGTGATTCCAGGCAAGCCCCGGTGCATCTTTGAATCACCCATTATTTCATAATATTCATGAGTCCAAATTCTATGATTTTATGTGCATTAGGTTAAGGATTGGATGAAACCCTTTGATGCACGAAATATTCCTTGATAGAATTATCCTTGCCTAGCTAAGAAACTTGTTTAGCAATGTTTACATTGGCTATGCTTAGTAAGGTTAAGTTAAAAGATGATGATCTAGGCTATCACCAATCTCATATGAATCATGAACGGTTTGGGTTGAAAGAGAGTGGGCAGAGGTTGATAGAATGGATTGAGGAAGCTCGATCCTTAGCTCTGCCTGCTAGCTAAAGTCACTAAGGACCGATCCGTTGTTTAAAAGTTTGATCGAGTGATTCTACCTGGTTTCTTACTGGGTTATGGGACCAGTAAAGCCAACTAGATTAGCTGGCTCGTTGATTGGAAATATCGCTTACCGGTGCTTGCTGGGTCGGAGAAAGGCGGGATCGTCATCTGGAACCCACGGGGTGGCCGCCAGACGTGGGGCCCACGTGGGGATGCTTTCCCGGGTTCGGGTAAGGATATTTCCGGTCTTTGGTCCAACTAATTGAAAGGTTGTTGCGTACAGTAAGTACGACTGTGCGTGGCTGGGGGCTGGGTATCTCCTGCAGGATGTATATTGATCCGGATCGACACAACTCTTGGTTATGAGTGCACTTGATCAGGTCTTAAACATCGTAGAGGAAACAAGTTGAACAAGAGGAGGTTGATTCTTAAATGCTGGTTGACCTTAGTACAACCTGTATGCAAAAATATTTTATCACCTAGGTGGATAAGTAACAACTCAATTGAGCATAAAATGCATGAAATAAGGACCAAGTTTTAGTAATGCTTTTAAGCAAAGGAGTCGCGTCAGCCAAATCCACAGAAAGCCCAATCATATTCCTTGGGAGTCTTTTCTTTGGTAAGGCGGGTAAGTCTTGCTGAGTACCTTCGTACTCAGGGAATCTCCCTGTCGTTTTTCAGAAGAAGCTACGGAGGGGATCACCAAGAAGATCCAGAAGACCTAGATCATCGTGGTCCCGGTGATTCTAGGGATAAGCCGGAGGCTGTAGATATTTGTGATATAGAACTACCTAGACTGGTTTGTATTAAACTCTTAGTAATGGCTTGACTTGCATTTAAGTTCTCTTCAAAACCTGGCTTGTAATAAATAAGACTCTTGGTATGTTATGTAAAAATGGTAATGTTCGTTGTGTTCTCCTTACCGAAAACGATCCTGACGTATGGCAGAGGTATGAGTTAACGTGGTTTATCGAGGAGTCCTTGGGACACTCGACAGATCACCGGTTTAAACTGTTTGAAGTGCGTCCGATGATCGAATAAGGTCGTTATGACGCACTTGAGCCAGTTTAAATTGGGCGGTTCTGCCACAGCTGGTATCAGAGCCATAGGTTGGGATAATCAACGAACATTATGTCTTTTCAAACTCCGGGACCATATATTCTATAAAAAGAAAAGCAGTCGAGTCGTTAGGTGGCAAGTAGTAATAACGGGTTGCTTGTTTTGCAGATGCTAACTGTTCGTGCGTGTCGCTAGAATCGTTAGAATTCCATGCTTAGGGAGAGTTATACGATGCCACCAATTTTCTTGCGAGTGTGAATGTGTCTGTGAGGACGTAGGGACCGCTGCATCATGCTTGCATTGCATGTTTTCAAAGGTTGTGGGGTTTGGTGAGTGGCGTAGGTTTAGAACCTCCTTTCCAGGGGTAGTTGATGCAAAAGAACGGCTTTGGTCTTGGTTGGATCACCATCTCTTGATGACACCACATGCATCTTCAGTCTTCGTAATGCAAGAAGGGATAGAAGTTTAGTGTGACCCAGTCCTTTTTAAGCAAAGTTATATGGTCTATGTTGGGATCTTTTTGCAGAATGGCAGATCCAAAGGACTCTCAAACTGGAGCGGAAGCTAGTGAAGAAAATCCACCTCCACCTCCCGGTCTAACGGAAGCTTTTGCTCATATCATCAGTTCTGGAATTGAGCAGACCCGACTGTTGAATCTTATTGCTCAGAGTCTTGGCAGTTCCTCGTCCAGTCGTCAAGCAAGACCACGTGAAGTCACTTATTCAAACTTCTTGGAGACCCATCCTCCTGTTTTTACTCGGGCTGAGCATCCTCTTGAAGCAAACGAATGGCTTGGAACCCTGGAGCAGAAATTCCGAGTTATTCCTCATTGTACCGAGAGTCAAAAGGTAGAGTTTGCTGGTCTTCAACTTCATGGTCCTGCTGGTACGTGGTGGTCCAGTTTTCTGTCGAGGCAGACTACCGGAAGGGATATCACGTGGGATGACTTCAAGACGGCGTTCCGTACTCAGTTTGTGCCTGCGGGGATTATGCGGATGAAGTTGGAAGAATTCTTAAAGCTTCAGCAAGGGACTAAAAGTGTGCTGGAGTACACCAGTGCTTTCGAACATCTGGCTCAATATGCTCCCGATCACGTGGATAATGAAATCAAGAAACGGAATTGTTATCTCCGTGGACTTAATGTAAGGATGCAGGAGAAGCTGGGAACATGTACCTTCCCTGATTACAGTTCTGCAGTGAACATGGCGATATCAGTTGAAGAAAAGATGAAGGCTCTGGATGAAAGTCTTAAAGAAGAAGAAGCTCTTAAGAGAAAGGATCTGGGTGATGAGACATTCGGGGGTGCTCCAAAGCGTTTCAAGGTGATCTATCGTGGACCGGTTAACAAATTCCATGGAAGTTCGCAGCAACAACCATCTCAGCAACAGTGGGTGGTAAGGAACCCTAATAACACTTCAAATCTGGTGCATCCACAAGAACAAGAGAGTCGTGATACCTCTGGTCCATCCAATGCTCAACCATGTTATAATTGTGGCAAGACTGGGCATTATGCTCGTGAATGCCGTTTACACAAGCAAGGTGGAAATCCAAATGTGCAGTCTCAAATGTCGGGGCAAGGAGTTGGTCAAGGATTTGTGAGAAGGAAGGTTTTCAATCCTCAAACCGGACAGGTTCGATATGTGAACGTGGAGGAATTTCCAGAAGATGAACCAATGATGCTTGGTATGTCTCTATCACTAAACCCTGTCAACCTTTTACTTGATGCTAGTGTTTCATGAAAACGATGTGTGTGGCAACCCTCGGGAATAAGTGCGGGTGGAGAGAAAGGTTTTAAGAACAATATAAGGTATACGGTTTTGAGAGCCACCAAAAATAATATGGAAATAGAAAGGAATAAGGGTCTTCTAGTTTGAGTAATTAGGGAAGGTTGTTCAGAGATATGACGTAACCACCGGCGCCACCTTAGTTTCTTTATGAAGTATGTTCAGAAGTTTGGATATGACACATTATCCTTTCCATTGTTAAGATCAAGTTGAGGCACTACTTGGAATCTCGGGACGAGATTCTTTTAAGAGGGAAGGGCTGTGACATCCCCGATTTTTTGAACGGCACGAAATTTGACCGAAGTCAAAAATTTGGTCAAAATTCGACATAAATTTGCAATAAAAATATAAAATTGATCCCAAAGATTGGGAGAGCATGTTGGACACACAATTGGGATGAAATAGAGCATGGGAATAGCCTAATTAAATGGAGGAAAGAAAAAGAGAAAAGTTACTGTTGCAAATCTGAAATTAGGGGTTTGAATTTCAGTTTCTGGCCATGTTGAGCAGCAAGGTTTGAGTGGTCATAAAAATCTATTGGTTGATCTTTTGACCATGGTACAAAAATGAAAGTTGTCAAGTAAGGTATAATGAACAACTTTGTTTTTCGGATCAGCTTGAGCTTAGATGTAAATTAAGGAGAAAAACGTGGTTAAAAATCGAATCAATTACAGTTTCAGTCAATTTCAGGGTTATAAAGGCTGGGATGAAATTTCTCAAATTAAGCTCAAACCGTTGAGAATCTGAAAGAGGTCCAAAAATAAGAAATGAAATTCAAGTTAAGGCAAAGAACTTTTGTGTTTGGAGGAACAGCAGGTTCTATTCAAATTTTGGAAGTAATTTGAGTTTGAAAATCTGGACCAACCTAGGGTTTCAGAGTTCTAATGAACCCCTTAAACCGACCGGTGATCCAAGCCCAAATTCGAGCGATTGATCGAGAATTGGAGTATGGTGTAAAAATAGAAAATGAAATTTAATATATTATGGACAAGTTTCATTTGGGGATCGAGGAGAGTTTGAATGGAACTTTGAAAGTAATTTGGAGAAATCGAATTTCGGGTCTGAAAATTGGGGATAAAAGTCGACCGACATTGGAGTTTCAAATCCGCATCGTACACTGCTCGGATCGAAAGGGGTGCAATATAGAAGTTGGAGTTCTACGAACCCTCTACAATTTCTATGTTTGGAGTTGGATGAGTTGAGAAGGATTTTTGGGAGATATCATGGCCGCAACATCTCGGTTCAAGAGCTCGGTTGGACGGCCATGGCAGCTCAACGTCGGTGGCTCGGCCACGCGTCACCGGGCATGGCTTCGCCGTGGCAGCGTGTTAAGCAGGAGCTGGCGTGTGTATAGGGTCGGTTCTCGTCGATAAATACCCTTCCTTGGCTTCCGTTCGATCTCTTTTCTTCCTCCTCCGTATTCCGTTCACCTCTCGGCCGCCGGCGAGTTTCCACCGTCGCCCGCCCTTATCCAGCCACCTTGGTTCAATTCCGTGCGCTCCTAGCTTCGCCTGGGTTTTCTCCATCTCCCAACTCACTTCTTGTTCACTCTCGCCATCTCCAGAGCCGTCGCGCCACCCTCTTCCTCACGGCGTGCTCGTGAAGCTAGGTGAGCCACCGTCGAGCTCCTATCTACCGTGGTTTTGGTCAGGTTTTGAGGGCGTGATGGGGTTGCGCTTGGTCCGATGCTCGTGTAGGCCTTCTTGGTGGGTCGTTGGAGCTTGGGTTGGCCCAGCCGCACCGCTCGCCGCCGTGCGCACGCCCGCCATGGCTGGCGCACGCGAGCAGGGCGCCTGGGGGCACCTCGGCTTGCGCTAGGCGGTGCGTTAGGATCGCCAATGGTCGCTGGTGCTCGAAGGCCTGCTCGCGAGGGTGGTGGCGGCGTAGCTTGGCCGGCCGGCATGCGCCACCGCGCTGTCGCCTGCTCCGTCGGGGGGGCCTCGTCGTGCAACAATCGAGGGGAAAAGGAGGGGGTTTAGGTGCGTAGAGTCTAGGGGGTCCTGTTGGGCTAGTTCCGAGGCCGGGGAGCCTCGCCGCCGGCGAGTCGGGGCCGGTCAGCGCGGCGGAGCGCGTCCGCGCCGCGCTCCCCTGTTTTGAACGGGGGAGGGGCTGCGGGGGAGAAGAAACGGTTTTCCAGGGGGTTTTGCGCAAAACTGCCGTTTAGGTTTTGAAAATAGATTTAAATTTCGGTTTTTCACCTTTTAATTCATAGAAAATTGTAGGAAGGTCCAAAAATGATGAAACCAATTTTGTTAGACTTGTTTCAAAATTTGTCATCCATTAAAAATGCTAAGTCATTAAGTGTTGATATTTAATTTAATTCCCTTGTTTAGAGTAATTAAATAATTGTTTAATAATTGATAAAAAGGTTAAAATTCTGAATAATTCTTTTATAATTAGAAATAATTTCTAAATTGTTTTATGTATTTATTTAAATGTTTTATCCATTTAGAAAATGATTTTTTTAATCATTAAAAATAAACTAAAAATGATTTAGGGCAAGTTTATTTAAAGGAAAAATATAGGTTTATCTTTTAAAAAGTTTGGGTAGTTTGTGTTAGCTTGCAACTTTATCGAGAAGGGAAAGTTGCTTAGCTTTTCATAAAGTGTTGCATCGCATATCGCTAACCTGCATTACGATTTAGTCTCTCAAGCTTCGGAGTACGAGCTCGCGGGAGTCGCGGAGGATCAGCGACAAGTCAAGGAAGTGATCGTCGTCGTTCCGGGATCTCGTGTCACGGAAGAATCTAACCTGTTCGTGATTCCAGGCAAGCCCCGGTGCATCTTTGAATCACCCATTATTTCATAATATTCATGAGTCCAAATTCTATGATTTTATGTGCATTAGGTTAAGGATTGGATGAAACCCTTTGATGCACGAAATATTCCTTGATAGAATTATCCTTGCCTAGCTAAGAAACTTGTTTAGCAATGTTTACATTGGCTATGCTTAGTAAGGTTAAGTTAAAAGATGATGATCTAGGCTATCACCAATCTCATATGAATCATGAACGGTTTGGGTTGAAAGAGAGTGGGCAGAGGTTGATAGAATGGATTGAGGAAGCTCGATCCTTAGCTCTGCCTGCTAGCTAAAGTCACTAAGGACCGATCCGTTGTTTAAAAGTTTGATCGAGTGATTCTACCTGGTTTCTTACTGGGTTATGGGACCAGTAAAGCCAACTAGATTAGCTGGCTCGTTGATTGGAAATATCGCTTACCGGTGCTTGCTGGGTCGGAGAAAGGCGGGATCGTCATCTGGAACCCACGGGGTGGCCGCCAGACGTGGGGCCCACGTGGGGATGCTTTCCCGGGTTCGGGTAAGGATATTTCCGGTCTTTGGTCCAACTAATTGAAAGGTTGTTGCGTACAGTAAGTACGACTGTGCGTGGCTGGGGGCTGGGTATCTCCTGCAGGATGTATATTGATCCGGATCGACACAACTCTTGGTTATGAGTGCACTTGATCAGGTCTTAAACATCGTAGAGGAAACAAGTTGAACAAGAGGAGGTTGATTCTTAAATGCTGGTTGACCTTAGTACAACCTGTATGCAAAAATATTTTATCACCTAGGTGGATAAGTAACAACTCAATTGAGCATAAAATGCATGAAATAAGGACCAAGTTTTAGTAATGCTTTTAAGCAAAGGAGTCGCGTCAGCCAAATCCACAGAAAGCCCAATCATATTCCTTGGGAGTCTTTTCTTTGGTAAGGCGGGTAAGTCTTGCTGAGTACCTTCGTACTCAGGGAATCTCCCTGTCGTTTTTCAGAAGAAGCTACGGAGGGGATCACCAAGAAGATCCAGAAGACCTAGATCATCGTGGTCCCGGTGATTCTAGGGATAAGCCGGAGGCTGTAGATATTTGTGATATAGAACTACCTAGACTGGTTTGTATTAAACTCTTAGTAATGGCTTGACTTGCATTTAAGTTCTCTTCAAAACCTGGCTTGTAATAAATAAGACTCTTGGTATGTTATGTAAAAATGGTAATGTTCGTTGTGTTCTCCTTACCGAAAACGATCCTGACGTATGGCAGAGGTATGAGTTAACGTGGTTTATCGAGGAGTCCTTGGGACACTCGACAGATCACCGGTTTAAACTGTTTGAAGTGCGTCCGATGATCGAATAAGGTCGTTATGACGCACTTGAGCCAGTTTAAATTGGGCGGTTCTGCCACATTTTTGGAGAATCTTTTCTCAGTCTAAACACACCCCGACGCGGGCGGAGAGGAACAGCTGCTCTTGCTATTGGCTGAATTGAGTGGTGAGCATTAAATACTACTAGGGCCATCTGCCATGTCATCAGGCCTTGCAGCCGGCAGCTGGCTGGGTCATTAACCATGCTCTTACTACTAGTGCTAATGCGCCGATCAAATCACGAATATCTCGTCGCTTCTGGCAACATTAAAGCTTGCGTTCCCGGAAATGCTCGTCGCTTTCCAAGATCGGGCCGCATCTCATCTCTGCGGGAGTTTTGGCGCTCGCTCATGGGTCAGGATTATGCTACCCCCCACCCCACCCCACACACACTCTCCGTCACTGTTGAGCCAGACTCCGGAGATCCTACATTCCTACCAAACGTAACCACGTACTGGAACCTGTAGTGGTGCTTCTGTAGCTACTTTTCATGCAGGTTATTTTCCACCAGGTCCCGGTCTTATGCTGTGGCTGCAAATGCAAAAGTAGAGGTTCAGTTTCCACATCCAGGCCCAGAAGCCAGAAGTGCACCCAGCCACCCACATGACTGTTGTTACGTTACATCCTTTTTTTTTCTTTCTTTGGACCAGAGCTGCAAGCCATCTGCATAACGCCAGCAGCGGTTGACAGGGAGTGAGCAGCCCTGTAACAAGATGTTTGGTTGTGTAAACCACTTTTCACTTGTATCGGTAGCAATATCTATCTTCCCTGATTGCAGATTGATGGCGTGCATCGGTAGCAAAATCTATTTTCTTTGCACCGGCTCCGACTACACATGTCAATATGCATGTGTATCTCTAATCCCAGAGCCCCATCGACCTCACTAAAGCTCCATCTCTGCGGATTTTTATCTGGGGTTAATTCTTCCGGTTCCTGCCAGGTGTGCAGACAGTTTCCCCCTGTGGGCTCAGGCTTTCGGGGTAGAACTACAAGAAATCAACAACAACTTTCCGCTGGATTGCGAAACAAAGCTGACTTGGTGGTGCCTTCCTGCTTTCTGGTGAGCTTGCACATCATTCCCTTCCGACCACAAACATCATCTAGAGCAACGTGGCCAGCTTCAAATTTGGGCCTGTTCGGTTGAACGTAAGTGGCTGGGGCCTTTATCTGCATTCATCATGTTGGCTAAAGATAAAAATGCCTTGGCACACCACAGATTCATCAGTTTCGTCATGTGATGGAGCCGTTCTTCCTCCATTTGCATATATAATTCTAGTGCTTTTACTTCCAGTGACTGACCAGTGGGCCCTGCGTGTCTGGGCTATGCTCTCCGTTGCTATGTTGAGCACGTGGCACGCATGAGACCACGGGAACCGGTAGTAGTGCTTCGTCTATACAGTAGTCAGTAGGTGCTCGTTGGTGCAGGTTATTTTCCTTCCCGATTTGAGCGGGAAAAGTAAGGGATAGAATGCCTGCGATCGGATCACTTTGCACGTCCGGAGACCCCCAAATGATTGCTGTTACACTTGCTGTGCACACACCTTGCGCCGCGCTATACGGCAGCCAGGGACATTTTAGCCATCACAGTGCCCTCAAACCATAATTAGTTCATGTACGTACATTTCTGAAGAAAAAAAATATTATCGTGTAACACCCTAATTTCATCACATTAAAAGAAATCAATTTAGGCAACAATTTTCTTAGTTTTATGTGTTTTAGGGAATATTAAATTGCAAGTTCAAATTTTGGTTTTTAAATATTTAAACAACACTTAAATTAGAGCATCAAAGTCTTTGTTGCATTCATGTTGATTTGCATATATTTTGAATGTTGTTTGAATTTTTGAAAAGGTTTGCAAAAGTTTAAATAAATTTCAAAACCTTTCTTTTCCCTCTCTTTCTTTTTCTAGCCAGCCCAGCCGCGGCCCAAGCCTCTTTTCCTCGGCCCAACTCGCGCGCGCAGCCGGCCCAGCCGTTTTTCCTTCTTCTTCTCTCTCTGTTCCGCTGCCAGGTGGGCCCAAGTCGTCAGGGTCTTCTTCCTCGCGTCGCCGAGCCGGACTCGCCGTCGAGTCATGGCCGCGCCCGACTCGACCTCCGTTTCCCCTCGCGCAAGCTTTGGTCTCCCGGCCTTTATAAGCGCGCTGCCGAGCCTCCTTGAATCCCCAACCCAAAGCCCGAGCTCTCCGCGTCGCCTTAGCCGCCATAGCCGCAAACCCTAGGGTTCCGCCGTCGCCGCGTTTCGAGCCCTCGAGACCGCTTTCGCCGCTTCCAAGTCGTCGTCGAGTTGCGCGTGAAGGTAAGGAAGCCGCCAAGCCTCTAAGTTCTCTCTCTCGCTCTCTCGAGTCCCCGTAGAGCTCGCCGTCGTTCCGAGCCGCCGTTCACCGTCGCAAGCCCCCACCGTCGTTTAACCCTCGTTTAGATCCCCTAAAACCGACTCCCCATAGCACCAGCTCTCTCCCGAGCCATTCACGGCGAGAAACCGAACTCCCTAGCGTCGGATTCGCTCGTCTCCGGCGAAGCGCCGCCGCGCGCCGCCGCGGAAGTTGCCCCTTTGATCTCAGTCGTTAGATCGAGATCCAACGGTCCAGATCCGAGCCGACTCGAGTCAAACCGAGCGCTCTGGTCAGCCGTGCCGTTTTTGTAAAAGAGCCCCTGGGTTTTCTTAGAATAAACCCGCAGTCCAAGCCAGTTCAAAAATAATTAGATTTAGGTCCTGTTTCTTTCAGTTTAGCCCCTAAGCTTTCTAAAAATAGAACCCGCCGTCCTGCTGCGTAGTTTTTCACAAAAGTCCTTCGGTTTTTATATAAAATTACGTTTTAGGTCCCTGGTTTCTTCTGTTTAAGCCCCTGGAGAGTTAGATTTAGTTCAAAGAAGCTCCTAAACCTTGTTTTAGCCATATCTTAACCGTTTTAAATCCGTTTTGAGTGATCTTTGCGCTCATGCGATCGTCTCTTCATCAAGAATAGTTTTAGACACGTCTTTACGTCTTTAAAAGTTGTTTGGTGTATTGTTTTACTTTTATTGATTGAATGCTTGTGTGAATCGTATAGAGAACGATCTGTTCGAGGGAGATCAAGATCAAGTCTTTGAGGAGGAGCCACCGCAATACTTTGAGCAAGGCAAGTGGATTTCCCCCTCTGCATACTCTTTTGAACCCATACACATTGCATAACATTAAAGTTTATATTTATTTCGTGAAGCATTAATTTGATGGGTCCTACTTAAGGATGACTAGTCTTTTACACCCAAGCCTTGAAACACCGGGTTTACTTTTATGTTGGGTAGCTATGCTAGATGCTTAACCTTGGTTCATGAAGGGTTCTATCCAACATTGATGAATATCTTTATTTATATCTTGTTATGTTAATACAAGATCACCATGTTAATCGGAACATGGAGAACCACCCAGGATTAACCGTACAACCACAATACTATATGGCTCTGGTCTTGGCTAATTAATTAGAAACCTTGGTTAGGAATGATCTTACCGAAAGGGCATGGGGGGTTGCGGTTGACGGTGTATAGCCCGGTTCTCTCGGGAAGTGGGCTTGGCTAAGACACTATACCCGTTAGGGAGGGTTATGCCTGCTTCCGATCCGGAAATCTTAGCGGATTGTTTCTAACTAGGGAATCTTTGTAAAGGCCTCGTAGCGTCCCTCTGCAATCACACCTCGGAAGTGTGGTATGCGCCTTTGTGGTGCAGCATGGTTGGGTCCAAAGTTCTTCGGAGCTTTTACGCGAATTGTGGTGAAAGTGTACAACCTCTGCAGAGTGTAAAACTGTTATAACAGCCGTGTTCGCGGTCATGAACGGCCTGGACCCTCACGTGATTAATCTATCGAAACATGAAATCAAATCATTGCATGCATATGTTATTGGTTATGTTTATGATTTACTTTATGCTTACTTATTGTTAATATGGGGTGGTATATACTTATATCTTAGTAAATAGTTGTTTGCTAATAAAACTTGACCAACTAAAATGCTAACCGCTGCAAACCAAGCCTATCCTTGATAGCTTGCATATTTCCCCCACTTGTTGAGTACCAACCATAAGTGTACTCACCCTTGCTTATATTGGATCAGAAGGTAATAATGGAGCAGAGTACCTCAGCGATCTTGACGAGTTCTAGGCGTGTGTTCCTCCAGTCAGTTGCCTGTGGAGTGCTTTTGGAGATATCGTCTTAGTTATCGTGTGAACCAGTTTATTTTGGCCTTTGTGCCTTATTCGTGAGTGTAGTAAATACTTTGTTTATTAAATATTCGTTTGAGTACTGTTTCTGCTATTCACTCACGGTCTATCATATGTGTGAAATTTGATCCTGGCACACATATGAGATGTACTCGGTTTTCTCTCTAAAACCGGGTATGACAGAGTGGTACCAGAGCCGTGCTGATTGTAGGACGCTAGCCTAGTTAGAATGGTCGAAGTAAGGATTTATTTTAGCAAGCCAAGTCAGTTTCTTTAGAGGTCTTATTTTATTAGTTAAAAAAATTCTCTGTTCTTCTTCTCTTTTCTTTGGTCACCTTTGCCTCTATTTCAATTATCTTTACTAAGGATCTCTCTCTGTTCTTAGATGGCCAAGAGTTTCCAGTCTGAACCAGCGCAGCCAGCCCCTTCTTCACCACAGATGGATGATGATGTGCAAGGAGATCCTGTGTGGATGTGCTATTCTGATGATGAGGATATACCTGATTCTGCTTCACCCACAGTAGATGTTGAAGGGAATCCAGATGGCATTGGGAATGAAGGTGATGAAGTCTATGAGGATGAAAAGGATGATGAAGAAGAGCCCAAGGTGGAGATGATCACTTCAATAAATGAGCTTGGTGCTTTCCCACTCTTGCTTGAAGATGTTCTGGAAGCATTGGGCAACTACAACAGGCCACTCTACATAACCACTTACTGTTCCGCTGCAAACTACCAAGAGTATTACCATACTCAGGTTCATGTTAGGGCGCAAATGGAGAATGCCTCTCGCTTCAGGACTTGGTCTATTCATGAGTCAAGCCTTCTACATACCTCCTATGAAGCTGCAGTCAGTGACGCCGCCAGGAGGGCAGTGACATCTATCAGCCACCAGTACCAGAAGGAGCTGTCTCGCACAGAGTACCGTCACTTGCCTCGTCGCCGTCCAGGAACTGAGCAAACCGTTGTAGTGGGAGGAGGACCAACAGCAGATCCTCGTCTCAATGTTCTTGCCCGAGTCACTGCAGCATTGAATACTGATTTGGAAGGTGTTATTATTGAACTTGCCCAAGCCCAGGAGCGGATTGCAGAACTTGAAGAACAACTTGCTAAGCAACAAGGTCAAGATGATGATGATGAGAGGATGGTCAATGCTTGGTCCCCGCCTCGGAAGAAGTGTCGCTTTGGAGCCCCTTCCTCCGTCACACAGTTTAGGGAATAGGTTATCTTTAGGTTTCTTTTGTAATTTTATCGTTAGTACGGTTTTGTGAGGTCGATCGTTTGTTTAATGATTGTTGCTTGGATAAATGTGTGAGTTGGAATCTTTGTTTGTGTGTCTTTGGTTGTGGAGTGATGACCACAATTAAAGAAAATTATTAATAAAATATTAGTTGAGTTTAATTCTAGTCCCCTCTTATCCTTGATCTTAGTTTCTTATCTATCTCAAGTCTATCCGGCATCTATATCCCTTATTCTGAAATCTGCTCACCCCGATATCCGAGACAGCAGTACTGTTTTGATGATTTCGGGAGCTACACAAATCCGTTTGACCTCAAACCAGTGGGGTTAGTTTCAGAATTTGATGAGTGAATTTCTATGATTTTTCCATAATTTTTGGAAATCTGTGTCGAGAGGAACACCTCAAAAGTTGTCAAGTACAGAATCTGTTTTTTCAGCTTGACACAGGCAGCTTGATTATTTTGTATCCGGAGTTTCAGAGGTCCGATTGAGGTGATTCCAGTTGGATTTGATTCATAGCTTTATGAGTATTGTTCTGGAATTTTGATATAATTTTTGGATGCACAAATTGACAATTATGGATGAATAGTTAGGGAGGACAGAATCTGGGTGGTGAAATGAGAGCTACACATAGGTGTTCACAAGTTCCGCTTAGTATTATGGGAAGAGAGTTTCTATCAAATCTGGTTATCCTGAGATCCAACGCCATTGACATTATTCTGGGAATGGATTGGTTGGGAGCTCATGACGGAGTTATTCAGTGTGCTAAGAAGTCAGTGTTATTCACAAGTCCACAAGGAGACCGAATGGAGTTCCAGATGAGTCCAGTTATTCGAGAAGAAGCAATAATCAATCAGTTGAAAGGAAAGTTACTGGAAGATATCAAAGTCGTGTGTGAATTTCCGGATGTCTTTCCTGATGATTTACCAGGTATGCCGCCTGACCGAGATTTTGAGTTCATTATTGAGCTTGTACCTGGTACTGCACCTATTTCAAAAAAAGCATATAAAATGGATGTTAGAGATTTAGCAGAATTAAAGAAACAGATAGAAGAACTTTTAGCTAAGGGTTATATCCGACCTAGTTCATCTCCATGGGGAGCCCCTGTTATATTTGTTGATAAGAAGGATGGTACTAGAAGGATGTGCGTGGATTACAGAGCTCTTAATGAGGTGACTATCAAGAATAAGTATCCGCTTCCTAGAATAGAAGCTTTGTTCGACCAGATGAGAGGTGCAAAAGTTTTCTCCAAGATTGATTTGCGTTCAGGCTATCATCAAGTGAAGATTCGGAAAGAGGATATTCCTAAAACTGCGTTCACTTGCAGATATGGACTTTATGAGTATCTAGTGATGTTGTTTGGTTTGACAAATGCACCTGCAAGCTTCATGTATCTGATGAACAAGGTATTTATGGAGTATCTTGACAAGTTTGTGGTAGTATTCATCGATGATATCATGGTGTTCTCCAAGAATGAGGAAGAGCATGAGGAGCATTTGAGACTAGTATTGCAGAAGTTACGGGAGCATCAGTTGTATGCCAAGTTCAGTAAATGTGAGTTCTGGTTAAAGGAAGTATCTTTTCTTGGACATGTCATAACAGATGGAGGAATCATGGTAGATCCGAGTAAAGTGCAGGATGTGTTGAATTGGAAACCACCTCAGAGTATTGCGGAAATCAGAAGTTTTCTCGGATTGGCAGGTTATTACCGCAGATTTATTGAAGGTTTCTCCAAAATTGCTAAACCCATGACTTTGTTGTTAGAGAAAGGACGAAAATTCAAGTGGGATGATGCTTGTCAGCAGAGTTTTGAGGAGTTAAGGAAGAAGTTAACCACTGCTCCAGTGTTAGTAATGCCTGATATTCAGAAGGGATTCGACGTGTACTGTGATGCTTCGCACGTAGGACTTGGATGTGTGTTGATGCAAGAAGGCAGAGTTGTGGCTTATGCTTCTAGACAATTGAGAAAACATGAGAAGAATTATCCTACTCATGATCTGGAGTTAGCCGCAGTAGTACATGCACTGAAGATTTGGAGGCACTATATGATTGGAAAACGGTGTCGAATTTTCACGGATCATAAGAGTTTAAAGTATATCTTCACTCAGAAGGATCTTAATTTGAGACAAAGCAGATGGTTAGAATTAATCAATGATTTTGATTTGGATATTCAATATCATCCTGGCAAGGCCAACGTTGTTGCAGATGCTTTAAGTCGTAAGAGTCAAGTTAACTCAGTCATTGGGAGATTGATATCACAGGAGTTATGTTGGGAGATGGAGCGACTTAACCTGGGTATCTGTGCTCATTCAGAAGCTGTGACTATGGAAGTAGAGTCAACATTAGAGCAAGATATCAGGAAGGGACAGTTAGAAGATCCGAAGATTGAGGAATTCAGAGCTTTAATCCATTCGGGAAAAACTAAGGATTTTACTGAGGATGAACAAGGAACAGTGTGGTTCAGAAATAGAATATGTGTTCCGGAGAATGATAGGCTACGAGAACTTATATTGAAGGAAGCACATGATTCACCTTATTCCATTCATCCAGGGAGTACTAAGATGTACCAAGATTTGAAAGAAAAATATTGGTGGTATGGTTTGAAGAAGGATGTTGCAACTTATGTGGCTTTGTGTGATGTTTGCCAGAAGGTTAAAGCAGAACACCAACGTCCAGCAGGTTTGCTTCAACCATTGAGAGTTCCAGAGTGGAAGTGGGAAGAAATTGGTATGGACTTTATTGTCGGGTTACCTCGTACTCGTGATAGTCATGATTCTATATGGGTTATTGTGGATAGGTTGACAAAGTCTGCTCATTTCCTACCGGTCAACACAACATATACAAGTGCTAAGCTAGCAGAGCTGTATATGTCCAGGATTGTCTGTCTACATGGAGTTCCAAAGAAAATAGTGTCCGATCGAGGTACTCAGTTTACGTCACGATTTTGGCAGAAGGTACATGAGATAATGGGTACACAACTCAATTTCAGTTCCGCTTATCATCCACAGACAGATGGACAGACTGAGAGGACTAATCAAATTCTGGAGGATATGCTTCGAGCATGTGCTTTAAAACACGGTCGTAGTTGGGATAAGAGTTTGCCATATGCAGAATTCTCCTACAATAATAGTTACCAAGCCAGTCTTAAGATGTCACCTTTCGAAGCTTTGTATGGAAGGAAGTGCAGGACACCTTTATATTGGAGCCAGACCGGAGAAAGTAAAGTGTTTGGACCTGAAGTACTTCAAGATGCAGAGCAGCAGGTACAGTTAATCCAAGAGAATCTCAGGACTGCACAGTCTAGACAGAAAAGTTATGCTGATACCCGAAGGAGAGAATTGATTTTTGAAGTTGGAGATTTTGTTTATCTCAAAGTATCACCTATCAGAGGTCTTCGTAGATTCAAAGTCAAAGGAAAGCTATCACCTCGTTTCATTGGTCCTTTCAAGGTACTAGAAAGGAAGGGTGAGGTAGCTTATCAGTTAGAGTTGCCAGCTCAGTTGTCAGATGTTCATGATATGTTTCATGTGTCACAATTGAAGAAGTGTTTACGGGTACCAGAGGAGCAATTGCAGTTAGAAGAACTCAGTGTGAAGGATGATCTGACTTATTCAGAGTATTCGGTTAAGGTATTGGAGACAGCAGAAAGGGTTACTCCAAATAAAGTAGTTAAGATGTGCAAAGTACAGTGGAGTCACCATACAGAGGATGAGGCTATATGGGAAAGAGAAGATGAGCTCAGTGCAGAATTCCCTCAGTTGTTCTCTGATCTTTCCGAATCTCGAGGACGAGATTCTTCTTAAGGGGGGTAGGATTTGTAACACCCTAATTTCATCACATTAAAAGAAATCAATTTAGGCAACAATTTTCTTAGTTTTATGTGTTTTAGGGAATATTAAATTGCAAGTTCAAAATTTGGTTTTTAAATATTTAAACAACACTTAAATTAGAGTCATCAAAGTCTTTGTTGCATTCATGTTGATTTGCATATATTTTGAATGTTGTTTGAATTTTTGAAAAGGTTTGCAAAAGTTTAAACAAATTTCAAAACCTTTCTTTTCCCTCTCTTTCTTTTTCTAGCCAGCCCAGCCGCGGCCCAAGCCTCTTTTCCTCGGCCCAACTCGCGCGCGCAGCCGGCCCAGCCGTTTTTCCTTCTTCTTCTCTCTCTGTTCCGCTGCCAGGTGGGCCCAAGTCGTCAGGGTCTTCTTCCTCGCGTCGCCGAGCCGGACTCGCCGTCGAGTCATGGCCGCGCCCGACTCGACCTCCGTTTCCCCTCGCGCAAGCTTTGGTCTCCCGGCCTTTATAAGCGCGCTGCCGAGCCTCCTTGAATCCCCAACCCAAAGCCCGAGCTCTCCGCGTCGCCTTAGCCGCCATAGCCGCAAACCCTAGGGTTCCGCCGTCGCCGCGTTTCGAGCCCTCGAGACCGCTTTCGCCGCTTCCAAGTCGTCGTCGAGTTGCACGTGAAGGTAAGGAAGCCGCCAAGCCTCTAAGTTCTCTCTCTCTCTCGCTCTCTCGAGTCCCCGTAGAGCTCGCCGTCGTTCCGAGCCGCCGTTCACCGTCGCAAGCCCCCACCGTCGTTTAACCCTCGTTTAGATCCCCTAAAACCGACTCCCCATAGCGCCAGCTCTCTCCCGAGCCATTCACGGCGAGAAACCGAACTCCCTAGCGTCGGATTCGCTCGTCTCCGGCGAAGCGCCGCCGCGCGCCGCCGCGGAAGTTGCCCCTTTGATCTCAGCCGTTAGATCGAGATCCAACGGTCCAGATCCGAGCCGACTCGAGTCAAACCGAGCGCTCTGGTCAGCCGTGCCGTTTTTGTAAAAGAGCCCCTGGGTTTTCTTAGAATAAACCCGCAGTCCAAGCCAGTTCAAAAATAATTAGATTTAGGTCCTGTTTCTTTCAGTTTAGCCCCTAAGCTTTCTAAAAATAGAACCCGCCGTCCTGCTGCGTAGTTTTTCACAAAAGTCCTTTGGTTTTTATATAAAATTACGTTTTAGGTCCCTGGTTTCTTCTGTTTAAGCCCCTGGAGAGTTAGATTTAGTTCAAAGAAGCTCCTAAACCTTGTTTTAGCCATATCTTAACCGTTTTAAATCCGTTTTGAGTGATCTTTGCGCTCATGCGATCGTCTCTTCATCAAGAATAGTTTTAGACACGTCTTTACGTCTTTAAAAGTTGTTTGGTGTATTGTTTTACTTTTATTGATTGAATGCTTGTGTGAATCGTATAGAGAACGATCCATTCGAGGGAGATCAAGATCAAGTCTTTGAGGAGGAGCCACCGCAATACTTTGAGCAAGGCAAGTGGATTTCCCCCTCTGCATACTCTTTTGAACCCATACACATTGCATAACATTAAAGTTTATATTTATTTCGTGAAGCATTAATTTGATGGGTCCTACTTAAGGATGACTAGTCTTTTACACCCAAGCCTTGAAACACCGGGTTTACTTTTATGTTGGGTAGCTATGCTAGATGCTTAACCTTGGTTCATGAAGGGTTCTATCCAACATTGATGAATATCTTTATTTATATCTTGTTATGTTAATACAAGATCACCATGTTAATCGGAACATGGAGAACCACCCAGGATTAACCGTACAACCACAATACTATATGGCTCTGGTCTTGGCTAATTAATTAGAAACCTTGGTTAGGAATGATCTTACCGAAAGGGCATGGGGGGTTGCGGTTGACGGTGTATAGCCCGGTTCTCTCGGGAAGTGGGCTTGGCTAAGACACTATACCCGTTAGGGAGGGTTATGCCTGCTTCCGATCCGGAAATCTTAGCGGATTGTTTCTAACTAGGGAATCTTTGTAAAGGCCTCGTAGCGTCCCTCTGCAATCACACCTCGGAAGTGTGGTATGCGCCTTTGTGGTGCAGCATGGTTGGGTCCAAAGTTCTTCGGAGCTTTTACGCGAATTGTGGTGAAAGTGTACAACCTCTGCAGAGTGTAAAACTGTTATAACAGCCGTGTTCGCGGTCATGAACGGCCTGGACCCTCACGTGATTAATCTATCGAAACATGAAATCAAATCATTGCATGCATATGTTATTGGTTATGTTTATGATTTACTTTATGCTTACTTATTGTTAATATGGGGTGGTATATACTTATATCTTAGTAAATAGTTGTTTGCTAATAAAACTTGACCAACTAAAATGCTAACCGCTGCAAACCAAGCCTATCCTTGATAGCTTGCATATTTCCCCCACTTGTTGAGTACCAACCATAAGTGTACTCACCCTTGCTTATATTGGATCAGAAGGTAATAATGGAGCAGAGTACCTCAGCGATCTTGACGAGTTCTAGGCGTGTGTTCCTCCAGTCAGTTGCCTGTGGAGTGCTTTTGGAGATATCGTCTTAGTTATCGTGTGAACCAGTTTATTTTGGCCTTTGTGCCTTATTCGTGAGTGTAGTAAATACTTTGTTTATTAAATATTCGTTTGAGTACTGTTTCTGCTATTCACTCACGGTCTATCATATGTGTGAAATTTGATCCTGGCACACATATGAGATGTACTCGGTTTTCTCTCTAAAACCGGGTATGACATATCGTCTTCTACATATTAAAGTTAATGAAAAAAGAAAATTGCGGAGAAGAAATTTAGGAGAGTTCGATCTGACTACCTGAAGAAACAAGACAAAATGGAACGAAAATTTTGGACCACTACCCCAGTCCTGAAATTGTTTGTGGCGTCGTCACCGAACCAAAGAATGGTAAATAAAGCGGTAAATAAGGTACTGTTTAGTTATGCACGTTTGTATAAAATGTCACATTGATAATCGTTTTTTTTTTTTTATCTTATGTGTTCTCTCCAGTCTCTACGTACAACGTACTGCAGATCCAGCGGCCGGTACGGTCGGGTCAGGAGGTCATCATCCCGACCGTGCAGTGTGGCGCGTGGGCGTGCCCGGTCTTGACGGACGGCCGGACGGGTGGTTCACGTGGGGCGTGGACGTGGGTCAGGTGTCTCGCGTCCCTGCCGGTTTTCTCTCTACTGTCACGTACACCCAGCAGCTTTCTTTTGCTTTCCTGAAGACAAAATCTGTGTGCCTATCAAACCAACTTTAATTTGGGTGTGTGTTTTTTAAAGAACAAAAATCAACTTTGGTTGAGAAAAAAAGATCGACCACACATATACGCGAAAAAGAAAAGGACAAGACAGACTGAGCTTGCCACGCCACGGGTAACATGCATGAGTCCAAATTTTGTGTTCCATGAAGCGCGCTGCGCGCGTAACACGGGGATGTTAACTTGATGCTAAATGGACGATCATGATGAGAAGGTGGCAGGAAACTGGCGATGCACTGCACGTACAAATTGGCTTTCACTGTCCCCATGAAGAATAGTGCTACTAGGTGCCAAAATAAGGCAAAAAAGAAAAAGGAAAGCTAGCACTACTGCTCGGTCGTCCGCTAGTACAGGTCTAGCTGATGTCTCGGGAAAAGAAAAAAAAAACTTTTGTTTCTCTTTACAATGAGCCAAAAAAATTGCATGGGATGGGATGTGTTTTTTTTTCCGATCATGCACATTGTTCGCAACGTTAATTCACTGTTTCTTGTGATTCGTTTCGAGAATACTCAAATTCTATTTTCCACTTCTTGCACTTTTGATGTTTCATTTTGTCACATGATGTTGATCATCAGTTGTGAGTTATATATTACTCAAAACATCTGTTTATTTGAATCACATACATGCATGGACTTGCATGCTACAGACATTTTTTTAGTGAATAACCATGCAAATTTGACCAGGAATTTCTTTTTTAAACAACTACCGTGATCTGAAAGTTTGGACACCCCCCCCCCCCCCGTGTTGCTGGTTGAATATTGAGGACATCCTTTTATTAAACAACTGTGGTCTGAATGTCGGTTAAAATAGTACATTTGTGAGGCTTTGACATGGTAGATTTTTTAAATCAAAGTCATACTAACATTCTTCTGGAGTCCGAAATGGGAAATACCAGCCAGCTGGTGGACGTCTACGTGCATCAAATTGCAATATTCATTCAACCTATGCAACAATGGGGTGCATTAACTTCAGTATTCCATTAAGGACCTTCCATAGGTTGCTCAATAATTCCTAGGTTCTATAATGGGGTTATCAAGTATAATTTTCATCAGTAAAAAAAAAGTTGAGTATATATTGCTCCATCAAATGGTTTTTTTACCGTCTTTCAGACAAGAAGAGAAAAACCTCAACAACCCACATAATAAAATGAAAAAAAAAAAGTCATGCGACTAGTCGTTAACACGAAGAACAACCTGGCATTAGCATGCTTGTAGTTGTAGCTAAGAAGCGTGTACGGAAGCCGGCCATCTGCTCCCATGACTACGATTCTAATAAACAAATCCTAGTGGAGCAAGCAGGCTTAAGAAAAGAGGCATATATCATGATAATATGCTCGAGTTCCAGTGCCGGCAAAATTATAGCTTTAACATGGGATCGCTATGCCAATTTTCGTCTGCTTTCATACGTGCAAGAACATACAAGCCAATTTCAAAATGGGATTTTGGTGCACAATTTTCCAACAGAAATGTGGTTCATGATTTTCTTTTCTTTATTTTATTACCACAAGAGATAATACGCACCGTGCATCGGGATACAATCATTTTGTTCTTTTGCAACTTCCTCGTCCAGCTCTGGGAAAGTGTGATTGTATAGTGGCCAAAACGGAAAAGCGTCCACGCCTCTAAATTTGGCACCGTGTTCGTCGGCTTCCCATCCCGTCCAAGTTCACACGTTCCCTGCTCCTCTCTCTTTTCATCTCCTACCCCCTCTCTCTCTCTCTCCTACCCAGCCGCACACATCTTTAATTCCTCCTCCCCATTGCCACCGCGTTCTTCCCACTGCCGCGGGCTCGAACCTCCCTAAACAATCACCGCCGCCGCCATTCCTGCAGTTCCCCTCGTCCCACGCACTCTACCTTCCAAGGAAATCGCCCGTGATCCCAGAGATCGAGAAAAGCTGCGGCCTTTGCACGTTTCCCAGCCCCGAACCGCAAGAACGCAACAAAGCCTTCAATCCCGTTATTTCCGAGGCTCCTGCGGCAAGGAGAAAAGCCTAGCATCGAATCTCCCTTGGATTCTTTCCGGTTCCTAGGCACAGCACACAGCGTGCTGCCTTCAGCTGGTGGTGCCGTGAAGCAATGGGGAGGAAGTGGCACGCCGTGGCCGCGCTCTGCGTCGCGTTCGCGGCGGCCGTCGCCGCCGACCGGGGGCTGTCGCTGGTCGGCGCCGCGGTGGCACCGGAGGAGGAGATGGGCCTCCTGCGGAAGCTGGCCAATCTGATGTGGAAGAGCGATGCCAACACGTACCAACACGTTTGGCCGGTAAAAGCAAAATTACACCCTGCTTCTTGTTTTCGAGCATTTGTTTATTTTCATTTTACCAGAGCTCACTTGCTAGTTTAGCAGTTAGCTTTAGATAAAGTTTGCTCATTGAGAATATTTGATACGTTCGGTTGGCTCACAGTGTCAGAGCTCTTCTGCTGCGGATGTATCACGGAATTGACCGTGCAGATAGGATTTAGCTATCCTATAATCCTATTTAATTTCCATGACTTATTGCACTGCTTTGATCCGAATTGTACCTGTCAGTAGTTTTTTTTTCACTGCTGTTCTTAAGACACGGTGTTTTGATTTGGTGAATCTTGTGGGTTGCTTTCTACAGCCAATGGAATTTGGGTGGAAAATTGTGCTGGGAATACTGATTGGTTTCTTTGGCGCGGCATTTGGAAGCGTTGGTGGTGTTGGGGGTGGTGGGATCTTTGTGCCGATGCTGACACTCATCATTGGCTTTGATCCGAAGTCATCGACTGCGATATCGAAGTGTAAGGATCTAACTGCTTACTGTTGTGGATTCTTCCTCTTGTGTGCATCCTCTGAAAGCAACAGCACGCTGTCCACAGTTGATTGATCAACCTTATTCAGTTCTGTGCCTTTTTTATTGATTCGTGTGTGCAGTGGTATGCAGTTTCTCATCTGGTATCTTTTCTGTCTCGTTGCTGTTGTAGTATACTTCTGGAAAGGGCTTCTTTGGCTAACTAGGATACTTTTATTATATCCTAAAAGCTGTAGTTGCTGCTGTTCTTTTCATTAGTTTTTTTTTGGCTAAGCCTGTTCCTGTGGTGGACTGGTGGTAGATAATTATAAGATTCATTTGTAGACAGATTACATCTTTTTACTTTTATTGAAAGTAGTATTTAATTTTCAGCAAAATGTTGATCTCCAAGCATGTATAGAAAAGAAAGCTATAAGGATCAAAAGCTGTACGCAAGTAATAGAAAATTCAAAATATGGATGAAAGGTACAAGGATCCTGCATTAGGTTTTGAAGTACTCCAGCATACATATACTTTTTTGCCAACATCCATATTGATGCGCCTTTCTTGTTGGATGTCTTTAACTTGCAAACTAATTTTCTGATATCCTTCTCTATTGTCAGGTGTGGATAGTTTACATAATTTTCAATTATCTATCTTTTGGAACTCTTTTTTCTTGTGGTGGTGGTGGGGGGGGGGGGGTGTTAAAACCCAAATTATTCGATTGTTCTTGTGGATGGTTCACAATATTTTCAGAACAATTCACTGAAAACTCTTCTTACTAATTCCTATGTATCCATACAAGATATAATATATCATAAAAACATCTATATAGTACTGTTTTTTATTACTTTTACTGAGATGTACTCTTTGGCACAGGTATGATTATGGGAGCATCTGTTTCAACTGTTTATTATAATCTCAAGCTGAAACATCCGACTTTGGACATGCCAGTGATCGATTATGACCTAGCTGTGCTCATCCAGCCTATGCTAATGCTTGGAATCAGCATTGGTGTTATTTTTAATGTTATATTCCCTGACTGGCTGGTCACAGTTCTCCTCATAATCCTTTTCCTAGGTAATCATGTACCAATTCCGAAACCAAGGAAATAGCTCATCTATTTTTTATGAATGAACTTACACCTGGAAACCGAATAACAGGCACATCTACTAAAGCCTTTCTGAAGGGTATTGAGACATGGAAGAAAGAGACAATAATCCAAAGGGTAATCTTTTGTTATTTCCTTGCCTTATCTGTGAACAGCGAGGACTTTCCTTTCCTTATTTACACAGGTTTCATGTTGTACTGATGAGTTTACTTTCTTTTCTTCCAGGAGGCTGCAAAACGATTGGAGCAAACTGCAGGTAAGAGTCCAAGAAGAAAAAAAAAAACTACTTCTCTGTCACAAATACAAAAGCTCTTCCTTACCTTTTTCAACCTTTCAGGTGAGGAAGCACAGTATGCACCACTTCCTACTGGACCAGGTGCTGCAGCCGACACAAAAGCCATCCCATCAGATGAGGCGGTAAACATCTAATATGTTCTCGGCTACATTATTTGAAACAACAGTAATAAGGATTTTAAACTAGAAAATTGCCAACATTTCAGCCATCAATCATTGGGAACATCCATTGGAAGGAGTTTGGTCTTCTTTCATTTGTGTGGGTGGCATTCCTTGCTCTTCAGGTCACAAAGGTGAGGGTTTCGGCACAAAGATACACTTTAAAATTGTAGATTATCGACATCAGCCTCATCTAAGACAGTGAATTCCTATGATTTTTATTGCCAATATTTTTCCAGTTTCTATTGGCCTTTTCAACAGTAAAATTTAACTTATATTTTGTTTTCCTTTCATGTTCTCAGAATTACACTGCTACTTGCTCCCCATGGTACTGGGTCTTGAACCTTCTCCAGGTACTATATGTTAGAATATGAAAGATGGATGGTGTATGGTTACAATCGTGGCCACACCCCATATTGCAAGCACAACATGATTAAATCTTTCTGCTGATTGGACATAGGTCCCAGTCTCAGTGGGAGTGACAATGTATGAAGGACTTGGGCTGATGAGTGGGAAGAGGGTGCTCTCATCCAAGGGAACTGGACAAACTACCCTAAAACTTTATCAGATATTCATATATGGTTTCTTCGGTATCGCTGCTGGACTTGTTGGTGGTCTGCTAGGTCTTGGAGGTGGCTTCATTATGGGGCCACTGTTCTTGGAGCTTGGCATCCCTCCCCAGGTATGCTCCTCCCAATTCTCTTTTCATACCTGCTCATGTCATAAATTGACACTGAGACGCCTCTGTAACTGAATCTATGGTAGGTTTCAAGTGCTACAGCTACCTTTGCGATGATGTTTTCATCTTCCATGTCGGTTGTTGAATACTACCTCTTGAACCGGTTTCCAGTGCCTTATGGTATGTAATCCTTTTCCTTTCTTAAAGCAATAAACATATTCTGACTCGACTTATTTGTCTCTCTTCAGCCGCTTTTTTCACCGTTGTGGCATTCATTGCTGCCATCATCGGCCAGCATGTGGTGAGGAAGTTGATTAACTGGTTAGGGCGGGCATCTCTTATCATCTTCATTTTGGCTTTCATGATCTTCGTCAGCGCTATCTCTCTTGGTACTATCTCCTACACCTGATTGCAGCTGACCAATATCTCTGTACTATGTTACATATACAATCCTCTCCTTGACCTGCAGGTGGGGTCGGCATCTCAAACATTGTTCACAAGATTGCACGCCATGAGTACATGGGTTTCGAGAACCTTTGCATGTACGATGCGTAGGAAGTGAAAGTGGATTCTGATTCAAGAACCAAAGGGATGGATGATTCAATTTTCAGGATAGGCAACCGAAGAATTCTAGGCCGCATCTCCAATGAGTGTCAAGCTGCATAGATTGGGACCAGCTGAATTTTGGCATGTTTGTACTGGTTTCTGATTTCCAATTTATGTCAATTTAGTGCCTATCAATTATCATGTAAGAACTTTTCTTAAATGTAGACCTGCATTTCTGCCACCGCGGAATGCTGCCAGTACATCGCCGAAGTTATATATGCATTTTTGTTATCAGAAACTCTCATGGCCAGCTCTTCAGATAGCACACCATAGTATTCTGCAAGATCAAACCTTCAGAGAGCTGTATTTTTATGTGTGAATCAGTAGCAGTGGGAATACCTCATTGATTCCAACTGGCGGGTCAAAATCTTCCTAAATCCTAAATCTGAGTCCAGTATTTACCCTATTTAATTGACTAAAAAAATCCAGGTTGGGCTCTTTCAATATTCAATTTAATTGATTCTAAAAGAAATTCAAACGAGCTGTACGAAGCTTTACTGCATACGCAGAGTCCCCCCCCCCCCCCACCCACCCCCGCCTTTGTACAGGTGGTCTGAAACTTCCAACATTACGTGATAGCATCACCCCAATTTCTCTTAAGTTGCCAGATATCATCCAGCCAAATTCTGTCTGTTATTTTTCTCGTGCCTTTGCGACCAAGATCATGCCAGAACAATGCCCTGATCCGATGAGATTGGGAGGAGAATATGATGCCCACTTTCTCCAGGAAGCACTAGGAAAGCACAGGATTCTTGGTTCCACCTGGAGAGCCAACAAGGATTCTTGGCTATGTATATCAGCGGACTCAAAGAGCTCATCAGTAGTAAGCCTAGATATTCACACCGCCGAAAACCCAGGAGGCTCTCTCTACGGTGGCCGGCCGCGAGATGACCGACCGCCGGCGGCCAGACGGGAGCTATGGACCGGAGTACGGCCCTTTGCCCCCTGAGCATGAATACGGACTGTACCGCCACTTATCCTCCAGGAGGAGGGCCCCTTGGCCTCTGCATCATATGGAAGGGGTAGCAACCCTGCATGGCTGCATCTCTCTTCTTTGCAAATTTCAGAGATATGGATTACGTTTCTGATGATGAAATGCCTTTTATCCAATTTATTTCTCATTGTTTTCATATTTGAATTGTTGATCCAGGATTACCCTGGGAGGATATTGGAGCAGAGATTGAGAAGAGAACCTTTTGGGCTTCCCAGGTACAGACGTACAGTTCCCAGGACTCTTCTTTCTCTCTTCTCCATTTCACATTCAATTCCAATAACGTTGCCAAACGGAAACCCCATGAATCCATGGTATTTGGCATTCTCACCACCAGTATCATATGAACAATTATACTGCGCTCAGGCACCCTCTGCAACCATATGCACCATTCCGAATCCGCCATGCCAACGTCGGTGGTGGTAGCACAATCCCAAGACAGAGGCCAGAGGACCCTGGACTAACTGATGAGCAGTTCAGGGAGGCCATGGATCAGCTCAGGAGGCAGGAATACAGGCCCCCCAACCCCTATCAGAAGAGAGATCACCAGACCAGGAGTGCAAGAGCTGAGGCGCCACCAGCAGTCACGGAAGAGGAGAGGGCTTGCACCATATGCCTGGAGACATTCCTGGCTGGAGAGCAGGTAGTAGTCACTCCCTGCAACCACATATTTCACCAGGGGTGCATCGCACCATGGGTGAAGGGGCACGGCACCTGCCCTGTGTGCCGGTCTGCGTTCTGCAAGAGGCAAAACACCGTCGCAGGGAACATCAACAGTAGCAGCGACGGCGAAGATGGCGAGGTGGATCTGGACCTGCTGGGGATGATAAGGGCCATGGAGGCCTTCAGCAGGGTCAGGCTCTCTGACTTCATGTCATACCACCACTAGGTGAACCGGCATCAGGCCGTGAACACATGTAACATTCCAGTTCTACAAGCACCAGCACAATATAATTCGGTTCCGCCAGATTCTGGGCCATCAAACATCTGGCAATAATGTAAAACTGGCATAAGATATTTCCATCGTGATTTGCAGCTTACCATGCATTTACTTTGCACTGTCAAACCAGATAATAATGACTGCTAACACTGCAAGATCAACTTGAAATATGTCACCTGGAATACGATTCACTGAACGAGAGATGATATATTGTCTCCCAAATGTATACCTTACTCCAACTAGTATCACAATAACCAATGAGAACAATTTAATGCAGCATTCTAACTCATTGCAAATATTTCTAAGCAGACACATGTTTACAGTAGGACCAACACTGACGGAGATGAGGGTACAAAAAACTTTATCTGAACACCAGAGGAAGCGTAAGAGAACACCGTATGCTACTAACAGTACAAAAGCCTTCTTCTGAAAGTTACCAAAGCAAAGCCTGAAATCTGCATCAAGCATGCTCCAGTTACCATGACACTCAAGCAAGGAATTGGTTTAGCACCTGAAGTCATTTACATTTTTTTTTTTTTTACATCAGTAGGTCTTCCTACGCTTCAGCTGTCCCGGATAAGGTTGGTTGGTTCACTCAAAACATACTTGGGCAGCTCATACTTGGCACCTGGCATGTTAAAGAGACCTATTAAATGAAAAAAAAAGTGGAGTAAAAGGACGCAAAGGAATATGCTAGAAAAAGCCGTACCCCTTTCATCATAGCAGAGAGTTAGATCAGCATTAGAAACGATTATGCCTGCACTTTCCACGATAGCCTGTGCATGGGATACCTCAGATTCTGAAGCAACTCGAAGGGCGTCCCAAATTTCTGCACAAGGTTCGAAATGTTCAATGCAAGGACTATAGACAAGTGCAACTAGAAAGCTAAACAATTATGCATCCAAGCAGGGAAAATGTGATGAATTAGCTCAATTTAGTATGATGCAAACAAGATGGGAATGTACATGAACAAAGAAGCGACGGCAAATACCTTTCTGACCACCATAGTGAGGAGCTGTGTCCCAAAACTCGTCACGCATCTGCCTGAGCTGGGGCACTGTTATTGGTTGGGGATGCTTCCAGGGCTTGGGCTTCCTGACTTTCTTAGTAGCATCTGCATATTATAATACAAACCTCACCAAATAAGACTGCCAGTGAAGCACGCAAAAGCTCCAAAGATAATCGGTATCATAGTAAAATCTTTAGATGAGAATAGCTGAAGCAATAAAATAAATTTGCCAAAAAAAGTATACAGTGACTAAACAATTCGCTTCTTTCCTTGGTCCTTGCACATGGTTTGATAAAAAGCTAATATTTAGGCTTATTCTTCCTACTTCCTACCATTTTTCTTTGTGTTAGTTAGGTACTTTGTTGCCATGTGGTAAACAGATACGTATCCTTCCTGCAATTGTGCTCTTTGTATCAGTTAGCTACTTTTAGAATTTTAGTGAAGGTGCAACACAGCCAGCTAGTTATCCAGGAAACTGGAGGGTAACTGGTATATGATCAAGAGTAAATCATAAATGGAATATCTGAATAATGTTCATCAATAAAATTGATTACCCTAATTTAACCAGATAATAAGCTACCACACTCAGTTGTATCCATAAAAGCACAACACTATGCAATGCAAGAAAAACAGAAAAATTGAATGCATCTGCAATCTTCCAATTAATATAGACATAGACCACATCCACAAAAAGAACATGAATCTCTACATTGTTATCACCCCCAAGAAAAAGAAGATAATAGAGATCACTTAAAAGTTTATTTTACAAGCTATACAGGGCATCAGAAATCGGAACTATGAATTGCAGTTAAGGAACGCATAGCCGTGCATGTGCTCAGATCAAGAAACAGGCTGATCAAGCATAAAAGGCTATATTTTTATCCATGCTTAATAGGTGCTACTTGTTCTTAAAAATCAATGGCACACACTAGTACAGTCACTTAACAATCTGGGAGAATCAAGACAAATACAATGCCAAGTTGCCCACATATCCCATAGTGCAGGATGCCCATCAAGCCTTCATCTCAGGCAACTGTTATCACAACAAGCTGAACTAATCAAGACATTCTAATGTCTCTTCATGAACACCCAGACGGATCATGATCTTCCTTTTTTTTTTTGAAAGAAACACACCAAGGGAGACCCCTGAAGGTTTTAGGTGCCGCACCCAGGGTTCGAACCCTGGGCGTGAGCCTCCTGGCCAGGTGGCCTTTGCCACTGCGCCATGAGCTCCTTGGCATCATGATCTTCCTACTTTAATAAGACCATGAATTTGACTAATCAGAATTTGGCTGATACCATCATCCATCCACTATTACGAAATTATAAGTGCAAAAACAAACAGCTGGCCAGTTCACTCTTGTCCAAATGCTTTGTTCATCCAGAACACACAGGCAGTGACAGTGCAATTACAGATTTACAGACACTGCACAAACTCATCCTCAGTTTCTCACCCAATCTCAAGGAACCCGTCCACTTGTAACTCACTAGTTTCCATAAAAATTCCACAGCACCAAGAATTTCAGTCTTTCCCCAGTTTCAAGAAGGGACATGCCTTTTGCTACCAACCAAGAAACCCAGAATACTCCGGATAATTCAGCAGACAAGTTGATCCTTACCCCTTTAATTCCTTCAATAATGCGGTCTCCCCTACTGTATGACTAGTATCCCGACTTCACCCAAAAGAAAAACTTGAAATTTATATTCTGACCCAACTGGGAGTCTGGGGCAAGAACTCCACTCTCACCTAGCACAGCTCGACCCAGGCGCCCATCCCTTGCGATTCCTACTGCACGTCACTCCATTCAGACAAGTGCCGCATTGCGCCGCCCAAAGCCCTCCCAAGAGCACGCCTTAGCGAGGGGCTGACAAATCCCCACAACCATGGACCCAAATTTCACGAAGAAAACCCCGATTCCGACTGCACGGATCGCCCGGCAAAGCGAAGAAGTTGGGGATCGGGATCGTGGGCTCTTACCGCTACTTCCGCCGGCGTCCTTGGTGGCCGGGGTGGATCCTGCGCAGCCCATGGGACGGGAGGGAGGCCCGCCGCGTCTCAGCGGCGGCGAGGCAGTGGGGTGTGGGGGCGGCGGCGCTTGCCTCTTGGCTCGACTTTGCCCTCCAATGAAAGAAACCAACGGAAAGCGACTGTGTGTGTGTTTTTTTTTAGCTTTTCTTTTTCTTCTTCACGGGATGGTTTACTTGTGCGGTTAAGCCTTACTCGTAGTGCTCGTGATTGGCTGACGTGGCAGGATAAGGACAGCATGTTATCACTAATCAGCGTCACGTGTGAGGTGAGTTGGCATCCAGGGTTGATTAGTGATGAAGGGTAGGCCATTCCTAACCCTCCAACTAGAATGGTTTCCATAGCATTAACTAGCCTGCCATATAGAATACTTATGTGTCACTCCAATAAAGGAGAGAGAATAAGAGAAGGGAGAAACTGGGTCTTACATAGACCCATTGTCTACAGGAGAACCTATGCAATAGACACTACCAAGTTATGCATTGGGGGAGGATGATGTCTTAATATTAAATTTAATATGAGAAACAATTATGATTGGTGAAAAGAATAGAGAATGATTTTATTAGGGTCCACACTAAGAAACTATGGGTTGTAGAGGATAGTTTATATGGTGGTGTCTTGATGATATGGCAACATGGACATCACTCATAGACACTGTAGGTTGGGAACAACCGTGGAGCATATCTCCATTGTACGTCATCAAAATATACATTGACGTGAAGTTAATTTCCAATGGCTTTCTCAACCATTTATTACGTGGAAAATCTTTGTCTTTTCTACAATCAGTGCTTAATACTTAGGCATGTTTAAGTATTTCACTGGTCTATTACCGGACGTAGGATAAAAAGATGTAGGCTCCCAAAATACGTCAAGAGTGGCTATAAATTTTGGCACTCACTTAGTTTGAATCCAAAATTTGACATGTCAATATTTTAGGACCTGTTTGGCATGCTCTGGAGCTGAACTCCACCAGCTCGACCTAATTTTCCAGCCAAACACCTCAACCTTTCTAACTCTGGAAACCAATTAGTCTCGTTATGCGAGGCTACTAATTCTTGGTCAGATATTACATACTACAAGCTTGAGTCTTGCATTCTATTTTTGATAGATAGAGTATAATGAATGGTAGAGTATCAAAATGATGTAATCCACAACAACTGGAGTATTTGCCCCAAATTGTAGTGCATAAGCAGGGTTTCCGATCCTACTTGTCTCGATAACCCCACCACCCCCCCCCCCCCCCGGCCACACACAATCCAGTCCAAATAAAAGCCCAAGCTCAAAATAAGGCCATAATCCAGTCGGAATGATTCTGAGCACCTCTGTTTATGGACTTCACTTTCTTTATCGGTTGTCTCATCGAACATATGGTTCTTTTCTCCATAGAGGTACCATTTGGATCGATGGCAACATCGAAAATGAATAAAACCACTATTCGTTCCAGCTTCTTTAAAAAAAGACCGCGGGCTTAAGATTTTTAGCTGTTCAGGACGTGAGTGTTCACATGAACAGCTCATTAATGTTAAGATTACATTTAATGGTGTGATCAATTAGTCATTAATCATAGATTAGTTAAGTGTATTAGGTAGTTAATCCCATCATTAGTGTTGTCTAATGAAGGGTTACTGTAGCACCCATTCGGAAGGGGCATGTCCGTCCCGAATGGACACCTGCTCACGAGCAGACACCTGTACAAACCGAACAGCCATGTCGGAGGGGTTGCGTCCCTTCCGAACAGGCATGAACATACCCCTTCGTGGGGTATAAATATGTAATCCCATTCTTCAATCAATACAACAGAGAATCATTCATCCAATCCTACTTTCCATTTACATTTACTTCTAACACGTTATCAGCACTTTGCTCTAGAAGAGAACACATCGCAAGGAATTGCTGTCGCCAGAATCAGAAGAACGGGGGGGGGGCATTGGGCCTCCGCCACCACCGACTGGTACACAATGTCGAGACTCTTACCTTTCAATTCCTTCTACGTCAATGAACTGGTTTGAGATTTATGTGCCTCTGTTCTTCGGCGAGTTCATCGCTATGGCATCACTCGCCACCGTCGTGGCCCGTTCCTTGGTGTTCGACACCAGAGACCTACTTGCCATGGTCGCCGCTTCTGCCACGCAGCCTAGGCAAGACTGCGGCCTGCCGCCCGACACCGATGCTCGCATGGGCCAAAATTTGGCCACCAGATCAAACCAACCCATTGACCCATTGCAATTACTTATTTACTTGCAATTTTATTTAGTTATTTTCATTATGCCATATTATCAAGTATATGCTTAAAGTCACATAAGTAACCAAATAAATACTATAAAATCACATATAGTCTATATGAATAATGCAAAAATCAAGTGCTAACCTCACACATATGTAAATGTACATTTTTCAAAGGTCTACACCTTTTTAGGTGAGTACCTAATCTATTCTTATTGTTGGCCATACACAAGGTAGAATTTTTAGATATTTCTACTCGGGTCTACACTATGTTTTTACAAGTGACTACCCTATACGTGCGTACCCAACAATTTAATTTGGATAAAACAAATATACATAACAATATTTATTCCATCCACATCGGCCATATACAAGGTAGTAACAACAATACTACTGTAAGATACACTCTTAGTGAGATAATCTTCAACGTACGTACCCGATATATGACATGGAATGTGATATGCGATCTACACTTCTTAAAGTGACTATCCGTACCACCAATTAATATTGTTTTTCCAAATTGAGGTCCACACTACTAGCAAGTGCACACTTGTTTTTCAAAACATTTTGCATTTCATTGCCATGATGATTTTTGATTTGCACTCCATGCAAATTAATCAAATCTATGGTTATAACACATGTGAGTGGAGTCTATGGCACCAATTGCTATGCCAAGCCATGCCTATAGCAACGAGTTTCTCGTCCACTGTTATGAAGTCTACTCTCTTTGTGTGACTACCTTTTCATGTGTTAATATAGAGTCTATATCTTAGTGGTGAATATCAGTCACTCTTGATAATAGCAGCGAATTTATTCGCCTATCCAATATGAGGGACATACACCATATGTAGATTAACTTATTAAATCTAAGGGATTTTACGGATATTAGTTCAAGACACATCTTGAATTTACAACGACAATTTTTAGGCATTTACTTTCGTTAAATCAATAGTAGAAAATAGTGCAATAAATTTTGGTGATATACTATTCACACAAGAATAGAGTATATAAATTAGCAGCGACTTTGTCGCCAATCAACTATAAATGGTCCATTTATAATCAAATATCACCTTAATTTAAGGGTTGCACATCAATATTTTCATGCTAAATAATTTACTTTTATAGTGAATTAATTAAATACATGATCCCGTCATGTAGGACATAGGCTAATGTTTCCTGGCATTTTATTTTATTTTTCCTTTAAACTTAATTTGAATGGGATTAATTCTCCATATGGACACTAGATATCAACAATATCATTTGGGGATTATGGCACCTTGCCACCATGTATCTACCATAACCAAAGTGTTTATCCCAAAAAAAAAAGGAACACCTTGTATAAAGAGATGGAGGGAGTATGAGCGTCCCTAAAAGTGTCTTTCTCGCTTCCCGAGAAAAACCTACGGTCAATTATATATAAAAATATATTAAAATTTATGCTATGATATGAATACTATTAGATAGATATTTAGATCTAGTTATTTATAAAAAAGATTATTTGGACACTTAAATGTTGCACGTATTTTCTACAAATCGAGTCAAACTTGTGGCACACACACAGCGACACTCTTTTAGAGACGGAGGGAGTACTTGTTATGCATAGGCTCACCTTAGACTCTAGTATGAACAATCGCTGACTTGCTAGTAAACGTTTGAAAATTATAATGGTCATCATATATCATTGTGCCAAAAAAGGTCACCTTTGGGGTTTTTGGACAACCTAATCAACCAAGGTCGTCTGCGTGACTTTTTTGCATTATTTGGGCGACAACAATCAACAATGGACCAGGGGCGGAGCTAGGTTCATAGCTCCGGGTGCGGCCGCACCCACAAAAAATTTGCAATCCTTTATTGTCTCCAAATTTTTACCATGTTTTTTTTCAATATTTATACATGTTATGAAGCACCGCAGCCCCTCGGCTTCGCTCTAGCTCCGCCCCTGCAATGGACAGTGTAATTGCATGTTATTTAGAGCCATAGTCATGGACAACAGTTAGATCACAAAAAATTTTGCAGATTCTTTGCGTCCAAAACTCCAAGTCCATGGATGGCAAGGATATATCGGAAAGAGTACGTGACCAGCGTCCAAATCCGTGCGAATTCTGGCGGCACAGACGACGATCACGAGAGCTTAGCTTGTCTCCCTCCTAGACGCGTCCGGTTACAGTCGCAGACTCTCTCCCTCTCTCTCTTTTTCCCAAAAAAAAAAAAAAGGACTCGCCGTCTGCCAGGATGGCAAGAGAGCGACGTGTGCCTATCGCCCGCATGGAATTTTCTTCCCTGCTGCGTAGACATAGTTGTAGTCAACACGGTTGACTTGGACCGGGAGAGAGACCAAGCTAGCTAGTACCGCCAGGCTGGAAAGTTGGACCGAGGAATGAGAATAGAGTCTTCAATTCTTTTGATAAAAGGAGATGGATGGACAACGTGATGCTGTCTCGTCCGTTTTTGTTCCGTCCTCAATCATGCTTTGGATTTTTCCGGAAGCGTTCACACCGATCCTTTGATACGGTACATGATTATTCCCTTGTTGTAGAGTCCTAGGACGTAGCGTAGCCGTTGTCTCCATCGAAGAAGGGAAAATCTAACCCGCGACTAAGCGAGCGCGTGACTGGTTCAGTCCGCTTACGTCGCCTTACTTTTCTCTACTGTTCCTTCGCAACACGTGCATTGGCGTGGTGGAGGTAGGTGGTCTTTTCGTCGTAAAAAATATGATAACTTTTATTTGGAATATTCATTTTCAATTTTGCTTGCATCATTGCGTCTTTTATGACGAGATCTACGGAACAAGAGTCATATTATATATGTTCTGAAGTATATTTTATATTATGGCAACTTATATTACTTTAATTATTAGCATTTGCTACATAAATTGTTATACCGTGCGCACACAAGTTGCTATATAATTATGAATATATAATTATGAACATAAGTTGTTACCCATCTCCGTAGAAATTGCTATTGAGTTTATCTTCATAAGTTGTTACATATCTCTACACAAGTTGATACTAAATATGCATCCTGTGTGGCAACGTAGTATATCACTATGATAGCAACCTTAGTGTATACATTGTAGCAACTTCTTTGATAATTTCTAACCACATGTTACACATAAGTTGCTACGAATAAAAAAAATCATCAAAACAAATGCAACTGGGATCTAGTTTTGTTTGTCTTGACGCGTTGAGCACAAATATGAAAACAAAATCTAAAATGAGCACTCTATTCAAAAGTTACGGATTTCTTTTAACATGACGTCATCCTAACAACAACATACACGCACCGGCTCCTTGCATCGCACGGCCTCTGACCGTTGTTTCTGGGACACGCGTCACAAGCACAGTGGGTCGCGCAATTCCTTATTGCGCGACCTGTCGTGGGTTAACCTGGTCCTTTTTTAAAACCAACGCACCTCATGACGTCATCCTAACAACAACGTACAAGCACCGGCTCCTTGCATTGCACGGTCTCTAACCGTTGTTTCTGAGACGCGCGTCACAAGCACCGTGGGTCGCGCAATTCCTTAACGCGCGACCTGTCGCAGGTTAACCTAGTCCATCGAAGAAGTAGCTTTTTATGGAGGGTTGAACCGATGAAAGTCACCAAATCACACTGTATGATCTCAATCATTGGTGTACGAGAAGTGTAAGGGTGAGTTTAGATTAGGAGAAAAAACATTGTAGATCCAGAAAAATACTGTAGGTCGTGTTGAGAAGCGTGTTCTGTGAGTAGAAAGAATATGATGAGTAGGAAAAAGTTGGTAGAATAGTGTTTTTCTAGGGAATCTTGAGGGAACTATATACGCACCCTGAAGTAAATTCTTTTTGGACGAGTGTATTCAGATTTTAGAAAAAGACAATGTAGCTTCAGAGAAACATTGTAACTAAGTCATGGAAAGCGTGTTTTCTGAGAGAGATGAATAGTTGAATAGTGCAAAGTTAGAATGAATAGTGATTAGTTTGAAATCTGAACAGGGACTAAATTCGATTCTCAGCGTGATGGCCCCTGCCAGGCAGCATGCCGACGAGGTAGTCTTCCTTGATGATCCAAGCTCTTCTATTTCAGGGCCCTGGACTGTGCTAGGAGATTTCAACCTTCTTCGCCGTGCTTCGGATAGGTCTAACATCAACTTTGACTTTGTTGAGGCTGGTTGGTCCAATGAGGTGATTGATGCCAAGGTGCTTTAGGAGCTCCCCTTGCTAGATCGTCGCTTCACATGATCAAACCATCAAGAAGAATCGATCTTGGCACAATTGAACCGGTTCTTTGTCACCATTGATGCAAAGCGTCGTGCCTTCATCAAGATAGGCGATGCTGCCTACAATGGTGGACAGTGGAATTCTACTTCGAAATCGATGTGCTAGGCCAAGGATCATGGCTGCCTTGACGTTAAAGACTTGGCCATCCAAAATACAAGCCTCATCTCCAAGCTACGGTCAAGGCTGCTCCGCTCGCCATCAACCTCTTGGTAGGATGCACTTGGTGTGCTCGGGGGCCGCAAGCCGTCGCCAAGGCACGGAAAGGATGTGGGCGCGCCCATTTAGCCCCAAACAGAGCCTCCCACCTATGTAAAGGTCAAAGGGGTTGTTAATCTCATTTAGCCCCATTTTAGCCCACTGTTTAGTTGCAAAGTGCTAATTTAGAGCTAAATAGCTAGGGCTAAATTTAGCCCCCCATAACCAAACATGGCCGCTGTCTTGCAATCTTGCAACCAAGCAGCAATTCAGTGCAGTGCACACTCGTGACTCCTAAGAGCAGGTTTAATGGTTTCGGCGGCAGCTGGCTGAGAAGAAGCGTGTTTCGGTGGTGGGTCCCGCTTAAAGTTAATGTGCTTCAGCTCTTTCAGCGAATGAGAGCCGTGCTCGTGCGTCTCCGCCGGCGTCGAGCAGGCGCGTAGCGAGACGCTCACACCCATTCTCTCTCATGCTCCACGTAGGACTCAGCCGGCTCACCACTAATCGTTATACTTGCTCTAAGTCACTGGGGGCAGTAGCAGCGCCAGTCATACTGGAGAGTGGAGAAGACCGAGACGCCTTTATATGAGAGAAAAAAAAAAATTCTCTCGCCCTCCCTTTGCCTCGAGAGAGCCGCCACTCACTACTATCCAGCCTCCTCCACTTGGAAGTTGGAAGAGAGAGAGATGACGTGGAGGCTGCCGCCATGTCCAAGTGCCTGGAGCCTGGTGTTCTTCCTCGGCTCGCTGTCGCTGCTCGCCCAGGCCGTCCATGGCGCTGGCACTCCGCCGACTCCTAGTCTCCCGCCAGCTGAAGGTGAGGTGTCTTATCTCACCCATGCTCGGGCCTCTCCGCGCCTCTGCATTGTCCTTTCTTGTTTCAGTGTTTCAGTCGTCGCCTCGCTGGTTTTGACAGAACCAAGTGTGCATGGACCATGTTCTTCAGTCGTCCTCGCACCCTTGTTTGGGAGTCCTGAGTTGCCCCGTTAGTCGTTACTGCAACACCCAACCCGTCCAAGAATATCCATTAGCCGTCCTCTTTTCACCAAAGAATAATCTTCCTTGAAATAACAAATGGGACTTCAGAATAGGAGTGCTTACCCAGGAACATAATACTACAAGGAAATGTGCCTTTGGTTGGATAAGCGATAGTTCACCTATCATCTGCCAAATGTGAGTGTGATCATTGATCAAAGCCTGAGCGGAAAACCAGCACTGGAGATGAGCAAAATGCCCAGCTTGTCGCTGCAACCAGAAATCCCTTTGCTGCCCTCCCTGTCTTCAGCTCGAATGCTCTGCTCTTCTCTGTTTTGTGCTTTCTCATCACCTGCCGAAACCGTGTGCTTGCAATCTCCTTTTTTCCAGTGCGTGTTCTTAGCCGGATCAAGGCCAAGCTCGGTGTGTCCAACTGGGACTTCGCAGCCGGCCTCTGTGACTATGGCAGCTCCGGGGTGCACTGCGACTGCTCCTTCTCCAACGGTACCGTATGCCATGTCACTGAGATGTACGCTCCTCTTCTTTATACTCTTTTTTTAACCCCCTTTCCACGTGATCCTGATATAAGTATTTTTGTTTAATTCCTTGAGCCAACAAAATCGGGTGAAGGATTTGACACCATGGTAATATATGCAGATTTCTGAAGGAGCAGAACTTCTCCAGCGAGCTTCCGCCTGACTTCGCCGAATTCCCCAACCTTCTCCAGCTGTGAGTTGTCGGCAACTGGTCCTCGCTCATGTTTGCAAGAAGCTTTGGCTGTTAAAAAACAACAGTAGCATGATCCATGTAGTAATATCGTAGAGAAAGAAAACTTAACTCTGTTTCCGTGCTGCAGAGATCTAAGCAGGAACTTGTTCCATGGCGGAGTGCCTGACCAGTGGGCCCGAATGAAGTTACAAGGACTGTGAGTGGCCTTGCACTTTCCTCTTGCCCCATTTTTTTTTTTTTTTTGCTTGACAAGGAAATGTAGCATGTGGAGCTATCATAGCGTCTCAGGGAAAGATTCGTGCCATTGAGCATTGTATGGTGATTTTCCAGCAATTTATGAATCCAGTCATTGTCTCGTCTATGGTGTAGGGCTTGGGTGTCGGCAAACAGAGCATCTTAGATAGCTACAAATCAGACCCGTCTCAAGCACATTTCACCCCTATCATGTGATAGATTAGGTGGTTTTTGTCCTATGTCAAAAAGCTATATTTGTGAATACTAGTCATGAAGTCATCATTTGTTTACTTATACATACTTTTCCAGCAGTGAAAATATTGTTAGATTCAACATTCGACATGAGAAAAATAGTTTTACCAATGGGCAACAATGTAGTATTCCCAGTCCTTTTTCACTAGTAAATCCTGTTCATCCATGACAATGCCGTTAATGCACTACTGTGTTTACTACAAATGAAGGTAATAGAACAAAATGTTTTACAATAGAATAACACACCAATGTTGTTGATATGTTGATGCCAAAGTCATGCAGGTCACTGATGGGAAACAGATTGTCAGGGCCATTTCCCATGGTTATCACAAAGATCACCACCCTGACTAACCTGTAAGTAACAAGTCTGCCGAAAACAATTTCTGTCCACTAGTTTATCAATTTCCTCTCTGAATTACAGTCAGCAAATTAATCTACAGGAGCATTGAAGGCAACGAATTCCATGGACCAATCCCTCCTGAAATTGGAGGTCTCATTCGAATGGAGAAGCTGTGAGTGTATTCGTATTATAATGCACAAAGACAGGATATGATTACTCCTAGAGTTTCGTTGATGTAGTTTCCAATGACTAACGTTCTAATGCTGAAACTCAGGATATTATCAGCCAATGAGTTCACTGGACCCCTTCCAACTGCTCTTTCATTGTTCAGTAATTTAACTGACTTGTAAGGGTACACCTTCATCTATTATTTTCCCAATCTGTTTCACTTTGATGAGTCTTTTAGAAGTTTATAACTATTGAAAATGGTAACAGGAGGATTTCTGGCACCAATTTTTCTGGAAGGATGCCTGATTTTTTGGGTAAATTGAAAAGACTTGAAAAATTGTGAGTCAATGAATTTGTGATGAAACACATTTCATATCCACAGAAATACTACATGTTGATATCTTCTTTATGTAATGTAACTCCTTATGGTGCAGGCAAATAGAAGGATCTTTATTGGAAGGGCCTATTCCCTTGAGCCTATCTGAATTGACAAACCTTTTTGATCTGTACGTCAACAAAATTGTTTGAATTTTTCTCATAATTTTATACATAAATAATGACATTCACTTACTGGGTGTAAGTCCTTACAACTCCACGAAAAGAAGGTATGATCAGTTGTCACTAAATGATGGTCGTGATGTTAATTTGTCAAACAGGAGGATTAGTGATCTGAGAGGAACTGGATCAGCTTTCCCTGATTTTAGTAGAATGCAATCCATGAAAACAATGTAAGTTTATTGTTTTCTGACTTTTTAAGGTCTCGTGTGCCAGCTTTCGTGTGAGACAATTTTTTCTGAATCTTAGGATACTTAGGAAATGTTCCATCAGTGGAAGCCTCCCATCTTACATTGGCTCGTGGACAACTCTTAAGCATCTGTAAGCATGTTTGTAAATACTAAAATTACCATGTCCCAAACGCTAAATGTTTAAATTATTCACATATTTCATTATCAACATTGTCTTCCAGGGATCTGAGCTTTAATAAACTGAATGGAGAAATACCGCCTTCTTTTGCTAATATGCAAGGTGTAGATTACATGTAAGTTGTGGCATTTTCATAAACTGAAATAAATATGACATTTCTTTTTGCTCCTTTCTTGAACGCACATCTACCAAAAATTTTCTGTAGATATTTAACAGGAAATTCACTCACTGGGAACATACCTGGATGGTTACTGAGGAGAAACAAGATTGCGTAAGTTATTGTCTATCTGAACATACTATCCAGAAACAACCTGAATTAGAACCCGCATTTCTCTTACAAAAGATAAATAAGTCCATGGCCACGAGTTGATGCCTACAGATATCCATGAAAATTTGTCACGTACCTTTATTTTCCATGACATTTTAAAGCTATTTCCAACCTCCACTCTCGTGTAACTGGTGGCCACATAAAGAAAAAATGCTTGATATACATATGTACAAGTAGTGTCAATAATACTACTAAATATTACTTAAAAAATACTATTGACTTCACAATGGTACAATACATACACTTAGTACAATACAATATAACAGAAATGATCATTTGCAGGGACATATCTTTTAATAACTTCACAATGGGGAGTTCAGGACCTAGCCAATGCCTTCCAGGGAGTATGTAAGAAACCTTAAGCATGGTAACCAATTTTCCTGCCCTTTGAAATCCTTATAAAAATACACAACCCTTTCCTGTTGATCCTTCTACTGCAGCAATCTGGTCGAGAGCTATTCACCTGAAATGAACAGTTTGTAAGATTATTTTGTTTGTTGTATCAATACATTAAAAAGCTTATAACAATGAACCTATCCAGACATGATAAAATGCTCTAATTCCACATTCACCCTCTGTACAGAAATAATGTTCAGCCATGCTTAAAAAGGAATTTCCCGTGTATTTCTTCAAATGAACAATGTAAGTTGATTCTTATTGTTGCCTCACAGTTATTTCTAAAGCACTGGATCTCCTGCGCAGTTGGAGATGAATTTCTAAAGCACTGGTATACCATAATGCATTCTTGTAGAGAGAAAAAATGGTTTGTTTACATGCATTTTAATGGATGCTGATAATTATGACAGACAATGGACAATCGATAATGATTAATGAATTTTTGATAAGTTACAAATTGCATGTTAGTGCTTGTAAGATTATTGATAAAAATGGTAAAATTCGGAAAAAAAAAATACACCCATTTAAATCACTAATTGGTAATCTGGGGCAACTTCCCAAACAGAGTACATTTGTTTTAAAGTACATAAAGCTCAGGCTATAGCTTTTGTTCTTGTTTTAGCACTGAAGCTGCATGGAACATTTACCTACACATTTCACAGATCGATCTTCATTGCATATCAATTGTGGTGACAAAGAAGCAATTATTAATGTAATTAAATACGAAGCTGACATGACATCCAAAGGGGCTTCATTACTATATGTAACCCCAGGCTCGAACTGGGCATTCAGCAGCACTGGGAACTTCATGGACGACAACATAAATGATGACAACTTCATTGCAAAGTGCATCAAAATTGTCCATGCCCAATTCAGAGCTGTACACCAAAGCCCGTCTTTCTCCTCTTTCACTCACATATTATGGGCTTTGCATGTTCACTGGAAGCTACACAGTTAACCTCCACTTTGCTGAAATTGTTTTCACAAATGACAGCACATACTGTAGCCTTGGAGAAAGAAGATTCAACGTGTTCATACAGGTAAACTAGATGCTAGTTTTTTTCCTTTGTTAGCAGTGATACTAAGAAGACTTTCTATCCTCAGGGGAAAATGGTGCTTGAGAATTTCAATATTGAACAGTCTTCTGGCACAGTTGGAAAGCCAGTTATCAAGACATTCCAAACATATGTAACAAATCATACTCTAGAGATTCAGTTCTATTGGGCAGGAAGAGGGACAACTGGCATTCCATATAGAGGTTCTTATGGCCCATTGATATCTGCAATATCAGTAACTCCAAGTGCGTTCTCTGACACCTGAATTGGTCGATTTTGAATATTCTGTTCCACTACTTATTATGGGCAAGGGCACAAGATTGAACATCATATGTGGCGTCATTAGCTGTTAAAATTGAACATCATATGCAGTTTCATTAGCTGTCAAAATTATAGTTTCAAAAGGAAGCTGTTATTTACCAGTGTACTGATCAGGCCATTGTGGTTTATGTCTATCATGTTCAGATTTTCAGATTCCATTGGCCGTTGAACCTCCCAAAAGTCAAGGTAGCAGAAGGAGTTCAACGGTGTTCATTGCTTTACTGATTGGAATACCTATTATAGCAATACTCACAGCTCTGATTATTGGCATTTATTTTATTAAGAAGCGGAGAAAGAGTTTGATGCATAAAGGTACTATGGTTATTTTTTTCATTTAGATCATTTCAAATTTTATGTTATTTAAAAAATTGTTAACTATGTTTCTGGTTAACTCCACATGCTGGAGCACAACTACTGTTGAGGGGAGCTAGGAATTGCAAGATAATAAAGTGGATCCAAAATAAACAGAAATCTCAGAGTATACAATTCTCGTTGACAACAAAACAATTAAGTTAGGGTACTAAAGCAACGAAGAAATCATCCCTATCTATGTTGGTATATATATCAATAACCGCATATAAACCCGTTCTATAGAACTCAGAGCTCTTGATCTGCAAATTGGCTCCTTCACTTTGCGTCAAATCAAAGCGGCAACTAGGAACTTTGATGCAGCTAACAAGATTGGTGAAGGTGGTTTTGGTTCAGTTTACAAGGTCAGTCAGCATTGCTTCCCAATTACCACACATAAATTATGCACATATGTTAAAACTGTTAAATAAAACTCTTACACACTGAAACATTGCATTCACTGTGTCAACAGGGTTCATTATCTGATGGCACCATCATCGCTGTCAAGCAGTTATCATCTAGGTCTAAACAAGGAATCGGGAATTCGTGAATGAGATAGGCATGATATCTGCACTCCAGCATCCTAACCTTGTCAAACTTTATGGCTGCTGTACAGATGGAAACCAGCTGTCACTGGTTTACGAGTATATGGAAAACAATTGCCTTGCACGAGCTCTTTTCGGTAACAATACTCTCCACGTTTCTTCATTTACCCAATTTAAACTTACACTACATGTTCGAACTCACAGACTATGGACTCTTAATGCTGGGTACAGTTGAACAATATAGACTGAGCCTGGATTGGCCAACAAGACACAAGATTTGCCTTGGGATAGCAAGAGGTCTAGCATATCTGCATGAGGAGTCCGCAATAAGGATTGTGCACCGAGATATCAAGGCCAGCAATATACTGCTTGACAAAGATTTGAATGCTAAGATCTCAGATTTTGGGCTGGCAAAGCTTAATGAAGACGATCACACCCACATAAGCACAAAAGTAGCTGGAACAATGTAAATGTTTTTCTTCCATACACATGTTTTTCTTGAAGCATAGAATCAGACCCACACATCTAATTGACCTACAAGACTACAAAAAAGAAGCTCTAGAAGAGAAGGCAGTTTGAAGCAATGGTAATCATGAACATTGCAACATTTAACCTAACCAAGAATCCTGATAACCTAATGAACATTGCAACATTGAAGCAGTGGTAACAATGAACACTGCAACATTTAACCTAACCAGGAATCCTAAAAATCTTATGAACACTGGAAAACACTGAGATATAAACTATCAGCTGAGTCAGAAAAAAGACATGTATATGGGGGAGGGGATTCATTGCTGCATATAAGCATAAATGATAAAGGATGCAACTAAAAGCATAATGACAGGCTCTTGGAGTTAAGACAATGCTAGTGATCAGTTTACACCAAAAAAATTGTTAGTCATCAGTTCCTATTTGAAAACCTCTTTTCTGTGCATTTGTAAGTAAGTCTATTGGACTGCACAATTTACAGCTGACTTGATTATTCTGTTTTCATGCAGTGGATATATGGCTCCTGAGTATGCTATGCGTGGTTATTTAACAGACAAAGCTGATGTATACAGTTTTGGTGCTGTTGCTTTGGAAGTTGTCAGTGGAAAAAGTAACACAAACTACAGGCCGAAGGAAGACTTTGTTTATCTTCTAGATTGGGTAATTCCTGAATCTTCATTGATTCACAGAACTTGTAAATGAGCATTTCGACCATGTTGGATGCAGATTTGCTATGTGAATATGTGATCATCTTACATGCAAACAAATTATGGGAAAGCATTCAATTGCGCTACAAATATCATTTGGCCATAATGTTGCCATATAATTTTCATTTAATACTAGAATGTTTAATAGGGGACCACATTTAAAATATCATATTATTTGGACAGTATGATCAGCTCAATCCTGATTCCTGCATCCCTTGTTAAGTAACAAAATGAGGAACCAGTACCTTGTTTTCTGCAAAACAAAGGAAACTGGGTTATATTAGCATGCCAACCCCTAGCAATTCTCATTTTACTCAGATGTACATACCTTGAGTTGTTAGCTGATCACATCTCTTATATGTGCTTCAGGCTTGTGTTCTACATGAGAGAGGAACTCTCCTAGAATTGGTAGATCCAGATCTGGGAACCAATTATTCAACAGAAGAGGCACTCCTGATGTTGAATGTTGCTCTGCTATGCACAACTGCAGCACCTACACTCAGACCCAAGATGTCAAAAGTTGTCAGCCTGCTTGAGGGCCACAGCCCTCTCCAGCCCTTGCTGTCAGACCTCAGCCTTGCGACAAATAGCCTCAGCTCAAGTGGTGTACGGCGGAACTTCTGGCAAAATCCAAGTGAAAACCAGAGCCTAAAAGGACAAGCTTCGTACAGTGATACTAATAAATCATCAACCATAGGTATAGATGGCATCATGATACCACTGGTAAGTTAGACGTAGTGGATGTGCATCATAAACTAAGGTTTAGAACTACTAGGGATAAGCCAGAATGACTATATCAAGTAGAAAACAGTTCAATGCAAATATCAAGTAGGAATAATCTAGCATACTAATGGCTAATCCTGGTACGTCAGAAGCATTTAGCTGGCTCTGCTTCAAATTTCATGGGTATATTATGACCATGATACAATACTGGAAATTCCTTGTGTTCTCTAAGCTCTGGCCCTTCTTTTGCTTTTGATTTCGAAAGAAAAATATAAATTCTACATTAGTTCTCCATCCCAGTCACTATATGAAGATGAACTGATACCAATTTGGTACGCAATAACTCAGCTCACTTCAAACATTATACCAAATCAATAAGCACCATAAAATAGTACTGTAATTTCACTAGTCAGGTGCCTTCTTTAGCAAATGTTCTGGCAAAATAACTTTTTTGAGTTGGAGCATCTCAGGATATGTCAAGTGTGTCCGCATGCTGCATTCCTCACACTAAATGTGAACCGTCAAGATGAACAGCACCCTCTTGGTTGTACCAGATGACAAGCATGCCCTCTTGCTTAACTAAAGCTAAACCATGCAGTAGTGGTTTGTTGGCAATCGCTGCCGAAATGGACTTCCTTATTGTATACTGAAGCTCGCAGTTTAATAATGTGTTAATGAAATCATGAATCCTCCAGCAGATAGCATGGAAGCAGTTGATGAAGCAGCTATTGAGAGTAGAAAACTTCAGGCCAATTTTCTACAATTAATTAAATGCAAGGTCTGTCCTATGCTGTGTATTTTCCTGAGATGACAATACTAATCACAAATTCAGAGTTGAGCACATCTGAAACGAAATTCAATTTACGAGGAAGCTCATGCAAAATACCTAAATGAGAATCACGACACACTTGCTGGACCGAGATGTGACACCCATATATCACTCAAAGTGTCAATTGGTATCTGAATTCCCTTTAGTTTCACTAATATTGTACATCTACAAAGGACTCCTACTGCAATCAAGCATTGCATTAAGCTCCTGAGACTATGGACGGTTTAATAGGAAGAGAATTGGGAACTACAAAAATCATTAATGATAATACAGTTCTATAAAGAAGTGCTATACAATTGTAAGTTTCAATAAAGGTAGTTCAATTTCATCAAAACTAATAACAGCATGAGAATACTTTGAAATTTCCTGCACTATCTGCAGATGGGCTATGCTAAGGTACTCCACTCACCTTCTAAGAGGTAAGATCTCAAATAAATCTCAGCTAACGGTTTTTAGAATAAATGAAACATTTTAGTAATTAAAATATTTAGAGAAGAAAAAAATCCCAGGATCTCTACAGCCCTTCCATAATTGCTCCTCCTAATATGTTCTCTTTCCTTGTCATGGCACTGCTCCCTCATCTGCTCTCGCGTGCACATGGACTGAGCTCAAACGAATTGCCGTGAGAGGGGATAGAACGTGCCTGTGACACCGTGACAGCTAAAATATTATTGTTCCGTGGCAATCTTGCCGAGTTGCATGTTTGATTTGAGCTGTGATCTAGTGTTTTTCGTTTTAAAGTTCAGTTTGTGAATCTCTTCAGTAGAAGGGGAGAACAATGCTTGGGAATACCGTGATCAAGATCATCCAGTCATCCCAAAAAGAAAAAGGAAAGTTAAGTCTAACTCAATCAAGTTAGATCTAATAAAAAATATGTTTCCTATTTTTTGGGGTTCAAAAATATAAATCATAAACATTGAACATATTACCTCATAGGAGGTAATGTGTCCTTATACTTTCCTTCTATAGTTATTTGGAAGTACTTTAGTAAAACCCTCTGTGGATGCCATGTGCTCCTTCTCGCATCAAATTCATCTGGTGAACCTGCATGAGAGCTACAAAGTTTAACTAGGCCTAATCAGGCATAGCTATAATGCCTGTACCACCAATAAATGATATACTAGCTATGATAATGGGCAGCATCTCATTGATTTCAAGCTATAAGCCTCATGAGTCAAGGAAACCAATAGCTACCTGCTTTACACAAGTAGGATCTGAATTGACACTCAAAATAGAAACTAAACTATCCAAGAAGTGGCTCGCAAATAGACGAGTGCCATCATCAATGACAGTGATCACAAGAAATGCATCACGTATTGACCGATACATTATTTCGCTGCACCGAAGTCCGGCGAGCGGACTTGCACTGCAGGACACTCTAGCAGCGACGGATCATGTCCTTTTTGAACACTGATCTGCAAGGACATGCCACAGGGAGGATAGGTCAGGGGCTCAGGGCCAAAATATACTGACCGTACAAGAGAGCAAAAAATCTGCAAGAAGACATCATGTCAGACATCAAACAAACATGCATACTCCTACATCCCTTATCGTGGCATCCTGATGCATTACAGGAAGTACAGTTCTGCTGGATACTGCAAGGTGGCCACTGGCCAGCACCAATGTTCAGTTAGCATATGCTGCTAAGGGTCCAGAACAAAATAACAGAGAAAAAAAAGGCCACGGTCCACACAAGCATTTCAACAAACACCAGCCATGCACCGCCCAAACCCTCCCAGACTCAGTTCGCACGAGCCCAGAATTGGCGAGACCAAAGAACCCGCGATCCCCCAAGGAAACCCCCGATTCCGACCGAACCGATCGCGGCAAACTGAAGAAACTTAGGTATCGGGATCTTTTTTTTTTTTGAGGGTCAACCGGGGGGGGGAGAGAATCCCCCACCTGAGGTTTATATTGGGCTTCTTTTAAGCCAAAAATCTTACTACCTTACACTCTTACCGGTACCGGTACCGCCACCGGCATCGTTGGTAGCCGGCTAGCCGCTAGGTCGGGTGGATCCTACGCCGGGTCGCAAACCATGCAATCCGCGCTGCCCGCTGCTGGGACTGGGCGTCGAAAGAGACACCGGCGGTGTGCCAGTGTGGGCGGTGGGCGATGATGATTTTGCTCAGGTACAGCTAAATACAGTACCAGATAATCCTTTAAACAATTTTTTTATTTAGTTGACCCTTACTCGAAAAAAAAGTTTACCATAAATTATACTCCCTCGTTTAACTTTTTAACTCCAAGTTTGACCATTCGTCGTATTAAAAAAATATATGCAAACTTAGTCAAATTTAAGTTATTGTTGAAGAACTTTCATTAATAAAACAAGCCATAACAAAAAAAATTCGATATTTCACATAATTTTATAAATAAGATGAATGGTTAAAGTTGGAGTTAAAAAAGTCAAACGACTTAGAGCAACTTCAAGAAACTCTTATATCCATTATAATTGTTAGGAAAAGAATCCCTCCAATAGCTTCTCTAAGTGGTTATCAAGTATAGCTATTATTTATTCTGGATTTCTCGCTAGCCAAATATAAATAGCGAAAATGGCTCCCTAGAGTGTTTCATTCTATGGTTTTCGAGAGTGATACATCCTAAAGTTATTCCTAGTCTATACAAAGTTTCATCTTCTATTCCAACTGCAAAGTTACACTATACGGTTTCTAACAGTGATACATCATCTAAACAAAGTTTGGGTTCAAGAATGAAATGGGTCCCCAATACACAGGTTCATTCCTTATTTCATAGCCAAATCATAGCATTAAATTGTGAAACACTGGGTTGGATAATATTAGATGTGATGGAACTCTATGCCCCCAAGTTTCATCCAGTTTCGTTGTCTTAGGAACATGTATACATAGTTTCATCCTAATGAAACTCATCCAATTCTTTCTTCATAATCATCTTGTCATGTTACCACAGATCCTGACATGTCACCCTATTTAATGTGCATTGAACCTCTGAAACTTACATTGGAAATAGCCTAGGGGCACATACAACACGTTGTCGTCGAGTAGATATGCAACATATTTTTGCATAATCTCCTCTCCGTGACCACACGAGCTATGCCCTCGTCGTTCCGCTCAACGAGGTTGGCTCGTGCTCCCAGACCTCAACGATGACTCAGCATGCATTGTAGGAAGCGATGCGAGGAGACAGTGGCAACGCTGGTTCGTGCTCCCAGACCTCAACGATGACTCAGCATGCATTGTAGGAAGCGATGCGAGGAGACAGTGGCAACGCTGGTCCGTTACGCACGTGTGTGAACTGAAGTCTCATTTGCGCCGTGTGAACAGACATTTGTGCCATGTGAACTCACTCCTGCCGTGTGCCATATGTATATAAATTGAACTACCACTAGAAGTGAATACAAATGACAATCCTATCCATGCTTTATAGAGGTGCTTAACAGAACCTCGGCTATTCGGGCTACATCTACACATCGCCAACTCAAGAATGATTTAATTAAGTACAAACGGAAACTTTATGGGACAAGAGGAGGTTAGAGCCATATGAACAATCAAATGACGACTTTATTATTACACATCATTGTACAACCCAAAGTTTTATGGGAAACGCTATGCAGCAGGATTACAGAGCAAAGGGATTTATTAAACACCCTGTTTAGATTCCCTAAGAAAACACTATTCATTCCAACTTTTCACTATTCATCAACTTTTCACTATTCACCTCTCTCACAAAACACGCTTCCTAGCAAGTGCTACAGTGTTTTTCTTCAGCTACAGTGTTTTTGCTAGCCGAAACAACATATTCTACTACATTACTACTATCAACGCCTGACATCCAGCAAATGAAAAAGAAAGTCTCTTCTCCCGACTCCTCATTGATCTTTGTCTCAAGCTGTCGTTGCTGCTGGCCTTCATCGATCTTGTGAACACGGTTTCGGCATTCGCAGCCTCTTGAAGGCTTCAGCGCCTTCGTCCTAGCTAGCTAGCTTGCTTCGCTTGGTCTTCTGGTTTTTTTTACCCCGACCCTGCCCAAGAAGAAATGAGAGAACACAGCAAGCGAACGATATGCGAGATATCACCATTTTTTAACATTGTTTCTCGCTCGCCAAAGGGTCCAAGAAAAGTTAGCTCACCATATGGAATTGTGAAAAGAATTAGGTTAAACTTCACACAGTGAGCAGTCAACAAACTTGTCTTTTTTGTGAGGATGTCATTCTAGTAAAATTAGCCACATAAAGATCTTAATTGGGAGAGGATGATTCTGACATTCCATCAGATCACCTTATAATGATATATAACCCACCTCGGTAATACAAAAATTTATGGCAATAGATGCCTAACTGAAAATTTACCTGGTTTCTCCCAAAACCAACTTTTAGTGAAAGAAAAAATTATGCGGTCTATTAACTTGCATTGGGCCATAAATTGGGCAGCATGGCAACTTAAGAGGCAAGAGTGCATCTATGTGTACAACGTACCATATGCGGCGCCCCAGCGTAGACGTCCATCTGACTGACTTGGACTGGGTCGACGAACCAGGCTCTCAGTTTGGCCAGCATAGGTGAAGACCTGATAAAAAGAGACAGCTTCTAACCGTGAACGGTGGTTTGGATGTTCCTGAGAGCGTTCACACTAGAACTGACGATTGATTTGACATTGGTACCAAGTTACTGACGGACCGTCAAAAGGTAATTGCAATTTTGGAGGAGTGATTAGTAGTATATAATATTCTTCTGCCAGAACATTTTGACGAAATCAGGAGTGTCAAAATTCTAAACAATTGCGAGATGAGATCCACGCACCTGTAAAGCGAAGTGTTTGGAGCAAGTGCAGCAGCACTTGCATGGAAAAACCGGAGAAACACCTCACGACAATGACCTCGTGCATTTGCTCCAGGAAAACAAACAAATGACCTCATGCAGTCAAGATCGGGGACCAGAGATTCTTGCTCGTTTTTTCAGTTTGCATTTTACCTTTTTGGTTCTCTCTGGGTCCCTTCTTCTCTGCCGCTTGGATGCTGGAAACTGGAAAGCCTGGAATAACTGAGCCAGGTTACGATCGAGCTGCATGCAGTGGTGATACGCTCAACAAAACATGCAGGATGACACTGGATACCACTCCAGACGCCACAGGGCACACCTGACTCTACCTCTGCCTCTGCCTCTGCCTCAGTGCCTCTATAAGAGAGGGATTATTCTACAGAGATATCTCTCTGCCCCCTCCTGTCTCTGCCACCAGGAGGCCAGGAAGCCAACCCATTCCCCTGTCTGTCCTACCTCCACTAATAAGCTTTCTTGGAAGATAGACAGGAAGACAGTTCAGAGAGAGAGAGACCAGTGAGGGATGGCGTCGAGGCCGTCGCTGGCATGTGGCTGGAGGTGGCTACTCTCGGCATTCTTTCTCACCTCCCTGCTCTTCGAGGTCGTCGTCCATGGCACAGGGGCCGACGCACCTGCTTCGGCAGCTCCTGCACCTGGGCTCTCTCCAGATGAAGGTCTGTTGCCATATGCTTATGCTGCCTTTTTCCTTCTGCTCACCAGTCACCACCAGCACGGCATTGCGCCTTCCATGGAATGCGGTTATCGACTAGAAAGCTCCTCTCTCTTTTGCAGCGCGTGTCCTCCAACGTATCGGAGCCAAGCTCGGCGTGTCACATTGGAACTCGGCTGCCAGTCTGTGCAACCCTGCCAGTGGTGTGGACTGCCAGTGCTCCTACTCCTCCAACCAGACCATCTGCCATGTCGTTCGCATGTATGTAATAAGCGTAGTTTCTCCAAACTGGCTGACAATCCTGTCCAAGATTGTGTTGCCATGCCTGTATTTCAACTCCACTGATCAGGCAACAGAGTACATAACAGCAGATTAAATTGATCGCCTTTGCAGAGTCCTTAAGCGGCATAACTTCTCTGGCGAGCTCCTGCTTGAATTTGCCGACCTCCCCTATCTTCACCACCTGTAAGGCTGTAACAACTCAACCTCAACCTGTGCCACAAAAGATTTTCTGTTAAGAGAATAATACCTGTGCATATTTCTCACAGAAAAAAAAAACAAATTTATTTTCATGTTTCGGAGATCTAAGCCTGAGCTTGTTTCATGGCAGACTGCCCAACCGGTGGGCCCAGATGAAGTTAAAACCACTGTGAGTGGCCTTATTCTTTACTTGTGAAATTGTTTTTCTTGACTAGTAGAACAGAATGTAGCATGTGGATCTAGTATTATGGAGTTTTACAAAAGATGACATTGGATGGTGTTTTAGTGCAAGTTATGAAACTAAATTCAGTCAGCCACTGCCTCATATATAAAGCAAGGCCAAGAGTGTCGGCAAGCATAGTATCCAAGATAGCAAAAAAAAATAGACTGCTCTAATTGCTACTTTTTCAACAGCTCAGATATCTTAGGTCAAACCAAAGAAGAATAAATCAAACTATGAGCAACCATGCAATAATACAATATTAAGTTCTTGTCCAAGTAGATATGACGTACATTTATATCCATGGCAACTCCTTTAATGCACTAAAGGCGAATGTGATTTTCCTAAGATAAGGGTAGAGTGAGTAGAGTGTATCACCTTGGTCATGTCCAATCTGATTCAATTTTTTCTTCCCCCTTGGGATTAGAATCTTCAGTCCAAAGTGACAGCCTGTTTGGATGAGGGAAAACATGAATGAGTGTAATAAAATCAAGAACATTAGGTTTTCCTTCTTTTTCCCCTCAAACTGGCAGTGCCAGTAATATGAGAACAATAAAAGATCGATATATACAGTGACAAAAGGAAAAGCAGACATTAGAATTATATTTTAAAGAAAAACTAATTGTACCATGCACACAACATATCAATACAGCACAAAGTACACACTACACAGCATGTCATTGATTTGTTAATGCCAGAGTCATGCAGGTTACTGATGGGAAACAGGTTGTCAGGACCATTTCCCATGGTTCTCACAGAGATCACAACTATGACTCAACTGTAAGAACTGGTGAAAACAATTTCTGTTAAATAGGTTTATGATCAGCTGATGTCTTGAATATTAAGCAGCAAATTAATCCACAGAGATATTGAAGGCAATGGATTCTATGGGTCAATTCCTGAAAATGGACATCTCAGTCAAATGAAGAAGCTGTGAGTATTTTGTTTATAACGCGTCAAGAAATATACACTTATTTTTAGAGCTTATCAATATAGTTTATGATGACTTGTATACTTATCTTGAAATTCAGGGTACTATCAACCAATGAGTTCACTGGACCGCTACCAGCTGATTTATCTTTATTGACTAGTTTAACTGAGTTGTAAGGATACCTCATACCTTCACCTTTCATTTTACCCTTGTTTCACTTTGCAGAGTCTTTTGGTACTAATGTTCAACCATGGAAATGCTGACAGGAGGATTTCTAGCAACAATTTATCTGGAAGACTGCCTGATTTTTGGGAACATTTGGCAAAGCTCCAAATATTGTGAGTAGGTGAATTGATGATGATAGGTACCCACAGAAAACACCACTTGGTGCAGTCTTGCAACACCTCTTGGTGCAGGGAAATCGAAGGATCTTTGTTGGACGGCCCCATTCCACCAAGCCTATCTAAATTGACAAACCTTCATATCTGTATGCCACATGCCAGCACAATTCTTAAAATTTTCAAGTTTACACATATAATTATATTCGTTTGCTGGGTATAAGTTTCCACAACCCTGAAAAAGGGAGAACTTTAAACCTTCGCAAAATTATGGTTGTGTTGCTTTGTGAAACAGTAGGATTAGTGATCTGAGACGTAGTGACTCATCTTTCCCTGATTTAAGTGGAATGTCATCCTTGAAAAAATTGTAAGTTCGTGATTTTTCAAGCTTGCTGTATGCCGGCTTTCATATGATACAGAATTGGTCAAATGTAGGGTACTAAGGAATTGTTCAATCAGTGGAAGCATCCCGTCTTACATTGGCACATGGACAACTCTTAAGCATCTGTAATAAACCACAATGCGTGTAAGTGCTAACTTTTTTTTATAGTTCACGGCTTTTATTATCAACATTGTCTGTGCAGGGATCTGAGCTTTAATAAACTAAGTGGGCAAATACCAGCTTCTTTTGCTAAAATGGGAAGGGTAGATTACATGTAAGTTGTTGTGTTCAGCATAAACTGAACTGCATGTGACATTTCATTGTGCTCCTTCCTTGAATGTGCCTCTACAAAAATTCACCTACAGGTATCTAACTGGAAATTCACTCACTGGGAGCATACCTGAATGGTTATTGAGAAGAAACAAGATTGCGTAAGCTATTGTCTATTTGCACATACTCTGGTGCCTACATAAATACATGAAAAGATGTCACATGCCTTCCTTTTCCAGGGCATTGTAAAGTTAGCACCAAAGTTAAGAAAGGATGGCTTTAACTTTATAACATGTTGGTGTATTTATACAATACTAATTTTTTTTCTCTCGAATACGTAGGAGAGCTGCGTATCTTTGTATTTAAGAAGAGAGAAAAAACGGTCCCTTACAAGAGCAGCCACCTCACTCCGAACCGAGCTGTGCGGGGCTGTTAAACCATCCTATCGGTGTAAAAAGATAAACACAACACAGAGATGAGACCAGACCAACCCAACTAATGCGATGCTTCTAGACCTAAAGCCCGCAGCGACCTGGCTCCTGCTAGGTACCACAGTTGTTTCTCATTGTTGAATTCTCTCATGATCGCTTGTATGCACGGCCGGCCACCTTCAAACACATAGAAATTTTTGTGTTTCCAGATAGTCCAGGCACCCAAAATGACCAGGGAGTTAAGACCTTTGCGCTTAGATTTGTCAGTTCTTTTTCTTGCTTTTCTCCACCATTCAGCAAACACTAGATCCCCCTGACCTGGTGCGCAAGCTGTTAAGCCCACCGGTTCCAAGATTTTATACCAAAATTCTCGAGCAAACACACAGTCAGTGAGTATGTGTTGGATGTCTTCATCAGCTTGGTCACAAAAAACACAGCCGTCTGGGTGTGGCAATCCTCGCCTTGCTAGTCTGTCTGCAGTCCAGCACTTGTTGCGAAAAACAAACCATAGGAATACCTTACACTTGGCCGGTGCCCATGCCTTCCAAAGCCTCCGCCAAGGTTCAAAGGTTGTCGCTCCATTGAAAAAAGCCCGGTGGCCGATTTGGTGGTGAAGACACCGGAGTTATCTAACCGCCAAGAGTGCTGATCTTCCTCCTCTGATAAGGACAGCTCTAGAAGAGTATCCCATAACTGAAAAAACTCGTACAACCCGATCATTGAGAGCCCACCTTGAATATCCCTCGGCCAACGGGTTTCTAGAAATGCCTCTGCCACTGTCCGCTGTTGTCTTGTTTTGAGCGGGACTGCTGCCACGACCGATGGAGCCAAATCATCTAGGCTGCAGCCGAGCAGCCATTTATCAGTCCAAAATAGCGTATTAGTACCCTTTCCAACCTGTGAGACTATGGATATATTGAAGAGAGCCACTGCATTTGGGTGGACTGGGACGTCCAGCCCCTTCCAGGGCCTTTTTGCATCGGTTCTCCTCAACCAGAGCCAACGAATTTGCAATGCCCAACTCATCTGCTCTAGATTTAGAATGTCGAGACCTCCCAGATCAAGTGGACGTTGCACCTTCTCCCATGCCACTAAGCAGCCCCCCCCATTAGCATTGTTGTGACCCTTCCAAATAAAACCACGACGGAGTTTGTTAATTGCATTGATGAACCATTTGGGCACGTTGATAGCCATCAGCACATAAATGGGAATGGCTGAAAGCACAAAACGCACCCAGGTTGTCCTCCCTGCCATGTTCATGAGAGAGGCCTGCCTTCCAGGGAGTTATTCCCCACCTTTTCCACCCAAAGCATGAGGTCATGTTTCTTAAGTCGTCTATCCGAGATTGGGAGACCCAAATAGGTGCAAGGAAATTCAGCAGCAGTGCAAGGCAGTGTCTGGCTGATCGTCTCAATTTGGGTTTCTGCACAGTGGATTGGTATGACACAGCTCTTTTGCAGATTAGTGTGCAGCCCTGAAGCTTGCCCTAAACGACCGAGAATATTCATGGTGAGGTTCATCTCCTCCTCAACCGGCCGAATAAATAGTGCCACATCATCAGCGTACAAGGAAATCCGGTGGGTCTGTACCCGACGAGTTAGAGGCTGCAACAGCCCCAGATCTCCGGCCTTCACAAATATGCTGTTAAGGACATCCATAACTATAATAAACAGCATTGGGGAGAGTGGGTCTCCCTGTCGAAGTCCTCGCTGATGCCTGATTTCGTTGCCCAGGATTTCATTCAGCAATATACGAGTCGAGGACGTCCTCAGCAGGTTAGCCACTAAATCGCGCCATTTTGCACCAAATCCCAAGTGTTCAAGAACCTCCAGAAGAAAAGGCCAGGTGACAGAATCAAACGCTTTCAAAATGTCCAATTTCAGGAAAAGACTTGAGACTTTCTGTCGGTGTAGCAACTTGATTGTCTGCTGAACCAGAATGAAGTTGTCATGTATACAACGACTGCGGATGAAAGCACTTTGATTTGTGGAGATCATCGAATTCAGGAGGGGCGCTAGCCTGTTTGCAAGGATCTTGGTCACCAGCTTAGCAAAGCTGTGGATTAAGCTGATAGGCCGATAGTCTTTGGGCGTGAGTGCTTCCTCTTTTTTTGGGATCAATGTGAGGTATGCTGAATTAAGAAGCCATAGTTTCCTAGCGTCCCCTTGATGCAGAGTCAGGATAGCTGCCATGACGTCAGTCTTGATGATTGACCAACAGGACTTGTAAAATCTGCCAGTATAACCGTCAGGACCTGGCGCCCTGTCTGAAGGAAGAGACTTGATTGTGTCCCAAACCTCATCTTCAGTGATTGGTTCATCTAATATGGACAGATCACTCCCACTCGTATGAAAGAAATCCAGGTCAAGTGTGGTTGACCTCGGCATGGCAGTGCCAATCAAATTGTTGAAAAAATCGAACATGACTTCCTGCTTCTCCTCCTGACTAGTTGTTATCCGGCCCTCATGCAGCAGTTTGGGAATGAAATTCTTTTTCTTGCGAAAACCCGCAGTCCGATGGAAGAGAGTTGTGTTAGCATCTCCGTCCTTTAAGAAGCGGATTCGTGATCTAAGACGTGCCATGGTGCGTTCCAGAGATGCCAACACCAAACATGATTTTTTTGCCTCCCGACGCAGCCAGTCTTCATCCGAGGTAAGTGGCCTGCTGTCCTGGGCAATCTCGAGCCTATGGAGGATCTCTCTTGCAATCCCCAGCTGCAATCTGATATGTCCAATGCTTTTGTGACTCCATGACTGTAGAGACCAGGTGAGCCGTTTCAACTTAATGGATATACGCTCCAGCGGGCAGCAAACATTTACTGGCATCGCCCAGGATTGCTCGACCACATCATGGAAGCCCTCCATCTTTGTCCAGAAACTCTCAAAATGAAATCTCCTCTTGCCATATATCCCTTCAGTGAGGCCAAGGACTAAGGGGCAGTGGTCTGAGATCTCTGACGCTTGACTCTGGAGAATACAGTCAGGATTTAAGGCTTCCCAATCAGAGGTGCAGAGAACTCGATCAAGTTTTACGGGAGTTGGGGCTTCTCGTTCATTTGACCATGTGTACCTTCGTCCCAGCAATGGTAATTCCTTTAGATCGAACTCATTAACGAATCTCCTAAACCGGCCCATCATGGCTCTATTAAGATTATCATTGTTCTTGTCCTCGGAGGAGTAGATCATGTTGAAGTCCCCGGCTAAAATCCAAGGTCCTTGGCAATGATCCCTGACTTCCCTTAGTTCACTCAGAAAGACCATAGACCCCAGTGAACCACCAGTGTTGATCATTTGTACTAAACTTGACCGAGACTGAATGTCTATGAACCCTCCAATGATCAGCAGAGAAAGAGCCATCACGCCAGGCCACCAGAATACCACCACGCGTCCCTTGGGCAGGTAGATACACATGTTGCCTGTAATCCGGACCTAGAATGCCCCTGATGTCCCACTCAGAGATGAGAGCGAGTTTTGTTTCCTGCAGGCATACAATAGACCGCCTTGCATCATCTACGACCTTCCGAACATTGTCACGACCATCCCGTTTATTCAGACCTCTCACGTTCCACACAAGTATTTTTTGGTTGTCCATTGATAACAAAATACAGATCAACCACACGGCGGGACATTCACACCATCACCTCTACTTGGCCGGTGATCACCTGCGTGTCCTCGGGCACCTCCTTGCCCAGGAGCGCTGCCATGGCCACAACATGTCTTCTGATAAGCGGCTTCTTGAAAAACTTTGTGCATTTTTCTTTAACTTCTTCGGAGACTCCGTTGGTCTCGTCCATGAATCCCAGGGATCGACAGACAGCTGCGGCCGGGCGGTCGTTGATCTCAGTGGGAGCTTAGCCACCCTACGACTTCGACGGGGGGCCTGAGTTGCTGTCGCTGCATACGCTCCACGCAGTTGCACCGTCGGCGTCGGCACTGGGACAGCCGGGGGAAGAGTTTTGGAGATCCTGTTGGTGAACTCCTCGACGGGTTGCATGTCCAGATGTTGAGGTGGGGTCGCCGGCGCGGGAGTAGTCGCAGGGATCGCTGGGCTCCGGCACTCCCGCGGTCGTCTGGAGTAGACAATGGTCTGCGGTCGTCCCTGCCCCTGCTCATGCTCAGGTTCAGGTTCGTTTGGTAATATTTCTTCTGCAGGACGCCAGATGACGGGAGAGCCCGGGCACAGAACAAGAGTGTTCACGTCTGCCACCCACGTAAGCTCCCCTGCATGATTGATCTCAGCATCGTGCGACAGGGGTGGTGCGGCCTGGACAGCGTCTTCCGCGGCGGGAGGTTCCAAGACCTCAACCTCCACGAGAGGAGTCACAGCGCCCATATCAGCTGACGATCGAGGATTGGCGGCATCCGTCAGTGCTAGCCGGTCCAACTGGATCCTGACGTTGGAGACTTCGAAACGGGATAGCAAGGGGGACACGACTGAGGGCAGCTCCTCGTGGTCCATCCCGCGACACCCCTTCCCCTGAATAGCCGCGTCCCAGGCATCATGGGCCCCCCCCGGAGGCAGTGGGAGTAAATCCCATAATAGGGGAGGGAGAGAGTTCCAAGGCTGGCGCCTCGGTGCCTGAGCCAATCCGCCGCACGCTGGTCTGTGGCCCAATGACAGGCGATGCAGGCATGACGAGAGAAGGAGACGCGCAGCCGTCGTTGGGAATAGGCGTCGCATCAATGGCGTCGGGGACAAGCGGATCGACACCAGAGGGTGGAGGAGCGCCGTCCCCGCTGGTCTCCGTCCAGCGAGGCGTTTCCGCCGTGCCAGGGCCGGCCATCTCGACGACGGCAGCCTCCCGCTGCGCATCGGAGAGCACGACCCCACAACACGTGGTAGCCAGGCCATTGCCGCCCTCCTCGGCATCGGTAGCCGCATGCTGCCCGTTGGAGGCCAGCGCCGCGGGCCGGCAAGGTGCTAGAGGCTCGCCGACGCCCCTATCGTCGTCGTCAGTCTCGACAAGGAAAGCCGCCTGCTTCCCCTTGGATACTGACTCATCGATAGGGGTAACCGTCGCGGGAGGCCCCAGCCCCACGGTGCCGCTGCCGTCGGCCTCGACAACCGCAGCCACCTGCGGCGTATTGGAGGCAACGGGCCCAGGTTGGGGGCGGACAGGCGTCCGCCGAGGGGCCCTTGAGCTTGAGTCGCGAGATGCGGAGGGAGAGAAAGGATCGTCACGTCGCCGGCGCCGGCGCCGACCGGGACCATCGCCTCCGGAGGAGAAACCGGAGTCCGATCCCTCGTGGCCAATGGCCGGATGAACCGAGAAGGATACAGGGTAGGACAACGTCAGTTTCCCCGGAGGCGAGTCGATGACGCCGGTTGATGGCTCGACGATGTGTAGGTCGCGTGATCCCGGGACAGAATCCGGCCTGAAGCACCAGGCCGAGAGCCGGAAGACGCTGTAGTCCTCCCTGTTGCGAGTAGCCGGGTGGAGCACCTGCGGCCATGCATAGGGGTTGAGGAGGTTCCCCGCAGTACTCATCTCCCAGGCATGAGCCGGGATGCCACGCAGCTCGACATCGACCAGGACCGGTAGTGCAGCCCCGGCGGCGAACGCCTGCCGCGTCCAGCGTCGGAGGTGTAGCCGAGGCCCCCCAGCTCCTGTAGAGGGGCCGGCTCTGACCAACCTGGCCACCGTCGCATCATCACCCAAGAACACAAAGAACGTGTCGTTGCCGGCAGGCTTCGCATCGATGGTAGCTTGATCGAGGCCGAAACGTCCCGCCAGTGTTGCCTTGACCTCGTCGGCTCTCAGGGGTGGGCGATCGCCAAACGCCGTGACAATGATCGCACGACGCATGTCCGCCGCCGTGCGCTCCATGCGGTCCGACCAATCGACCACACACGGCAGACCCCGGACCGGAGGAGCCCCGTCGTCCTGAACCAGGGGTTCTGGAGGGGCTCCTTCACCGTTGCCAGGGCCGCGGTGCGGCCGGCGCGGCCTGCGACGCCGGCGGCCTCTACAGCCATTCACCGGTGGCTGCGCACCAGGAGGGGAGTCCCCTGGCGCCCTTCGAGACGCGGCGGTCTCGCCTGGGCCAGGCGCAGCGGCAGACGCCATGGACGAGGGGGACGGGGAGTCAATCACGAGAGGTGGTGAGAGGGGTGCGATGCGTTTCCACACTGAGACGCGCGGAGACCTGGACTGATTCCCTCCCTTGCCATCGCGGCTTCCGCAGTTATATGAGCGGTGCCCTAGCGACCTGCAGGACGATACGTGGTGGCGGCCTCAGGTCCTGCGCCGCCGGGGGATGAGGTACCTCCGAGTAAACGGTGGCAACGACATCCCGGTACGATCTGGGGCCAGGCGAGGTCGACATAGCCGCCGCGCCGCCGCCAGAGGACGGGCTGGAGTCCGCCCAACGTGCTTCTTTCGAGCGCCCAGGGGCTCGAGCTGACTGGTGGGTGGGGGTGGTGGAGCCGGGCACCTTTGGTAGGGGAGGGGAGGCCGCGAGTGTGCCGTGAGGGGTGGTGGTCGCCGGGGCCGGGGTGGATTCCGGCGAGGGGTTGGTAGGGGATGGGGCGCCCGGAGGAGGGGGAGGGGTGGGTGGTTGCATCTTTTGTTTCTATCACCCATCTTTATACAATACCAATTGACAGCTGATGATTTTCAATTCGTCATACATGATTGTAGAACACTGAAAAAAATGCTGTCTTATTTCTTAATTCATCCATGTCATTTGTGAGAACTAAAATAGCTTTGAATCAATCAGGTTTTTTTCTTACATCCAATCTTGTTTGGCAATACATGTCACTAGCTGACTATCAGTACAATTGTTATTATTGAACCTAGAAGTCAAACTTTCAATTAGTACAATCAAATATAAGAGAAAAGGATCATCTGGAGGGACATATCTTTTAACAACTTCACCTTGGGGAGTTCAGGCCCTAACCAATGCCTTCCAGGAAGTGTGTAAGAAACCTTTACCATTGTAACCAGTCTTGTGCTTTTGTATCCTTATGAAAATACATAACCCTCTCCTGTGAATCCTTCAATTGCAGAAATCTAGTGGAGAGCTTTTCACCTGAAATGGACAGTTTGTACGGTTCTTTAGCTTGTTGCTTCAATACAATAAATTAGCAATGGGTCTGTCACTCTGTCTAGGCATAATAAAATGCTCTAAAACTGGATATTTTTACCTTTTGTGCAGAAATAGTGTTCAGCCATGCTTGAAAAGGAATTTCCCATGTGTTGCTTCCAATGGACAATGTGAGTTGATACTTAGAGTTGCTTCACAGTTAGTTCTAAAGGTTCGGTAGATCAAAATACATCCGTGTAGAGAAACAAAGAAAAAATGATTTGTTTACATGTGTTTCACATGGATGCTGATAATTGTGACAGACAAGTGTAGCATTTGATAATGATAATTGACATTGGATAAGTTACAAACTGCTAATTCTTGTAGGATTATAAAATCAGAATGGTAAACTCAAAATAAAAATACCCATTAAAATCACTAACTGGTATTTTTGTGGCTACGACCTATACAAAGGGACATTTGTTTCAAAGTAAACAAATCTCAGGTCGTAGTTAGTTTTCTTCTTGCTTTAGCAATGAAGTTGCATTGAACAATCACTGGCACTTTTTCACAGATCAATCTTCCATGCATATCAATTGTGGTGACAAAGAAGCAATTATTGAAAGAACTAAATACGAAGCTGACATGACACCAAAAGGTGCTTCATTGCTGTATGTAAGCCCAGGCTCGAACTGGGCATTCAGCAGCACTGAGAATTTCATGGATGACAATATCACTGATGACGACTACATTGCAACAAGCACATCAAAATTGGTCATGCCCAATTCAGAGTTGTACAAAAAAGTCCGTCTTTCTCCTCTCTACCTCACATATTATGGGCTTTGTATGTTCAGTGGAAGCTACACGGTTAACCTCCACTTTGCTGAAATTGTATTCACAAATGACAACACATTCTCTAGCCTTGGCAAAAGAAGATTCAACGTTTTCATGCAGGTAAACTAGATTTTTAGCTGTTTCCTTTCTAATTAAACAATTTCCTTTGTTAGCAGTGGTTCTAAGAATAGGCTTCCTAACCTCAGGGGAGAATGGTGCTGGAGGATTTTGATATCGAACAGTCATCTGGTGCAGTTGGAACGCCAGTTATCAAGACCTTTCAAACATATGTCACAAATCATACACTGGAGATTCAGTTCTACTGGGCAGGGAGAGGGACAAGAAGCATTCCGTACAGAGGTTCTTATGGCCCTCTGATATCTGCAATATCAGTAACTCCAAGTGTGTCCTGACATCCTCTTGAATATGCCAAATTTGCACATTTTGCTCCATAATTACAACGGGCAAGGACATGATGCGGATTATATTCTTGAAATAAAGCTGTTATTTTCCTAATGTGAATCTTGTTTGGTCATGTTCAGATTTCCAGCCTCCTGAACCTGGCAGTAGAAAAAAGGCTTTAAGGGCGTCTACATCTGATGCTCTGGCCATTGGGATTCCTATTATAGCAATTCTCATTGCTCTGATTGTTGGCATTTATTATATTAGGCAGAGGATTAGCGCATAAAGGTACTACAGTAACTTTCTTATTCAACTCATTTATCAAATTTGATGCTATGTAACAAAATGTTAGCTACCTTTCACTTAAATTAACTCGCATGCTAAAGCATGAGCTACACTGCAATAGGGATTGCAAGATAATACCGTGAATCTAAGGTAACCACAAACTGTATACAAATTTTCATTGGCGGCAAAGCAGTAAAGTCAGGATACTAAAGATCCTGTGTATTCATATGTGGGAATAAATAAATCACCCCTATCTATGTTAGTATACTGATAAGGACTGCATATAAACTTATAGACCTCCGAACCCTTGACCTGCAAACTGGCTCGTTCACCTTGCGACAAATCAAAGTGGCAACTAGGAACTTTGATCCAGCTAACAAGATTGGTGAAGGTGGCTTTGGTTCAGTTTACAAGGTCAGTCGGCAATTCCTCCCATGCATAAATTATAAAGTGGTCAATTCATAAATTATAAAGTGTGAATACTGCTAAAGCAAAATTTATACTGGAACATTACCTTTGCTGACTTGACAGGGTTTATTGTCCGATGGCACTGTTATTGCTGTCAAGCAGTTGTCATCAAGATCAAAACAAGGGAATCGGGAATTCATGAATGAGATAGGGATGATATCTGCTCTACAGCATCCAAACCTAGTCAAACTCTATGGCTGTTGTACAGAAGGGAACCAACTGTTGCTAGTTTACGAGTATATGGAAAACAATTGCCTTGCACGGGCTCTTTTTGGTAACTGTACTCTCATATTTCTTGGTTTAACCCTTTTAAAACTTATGCTATGTGTTAGAACTCACAGACTATTTCATGGACTGTTACTGTTGGGTCCAGTTGAACAATATAGATTGGGACTGGATTGGGCAACAAGACATAAGATTTGCCTTGGGATAGCAAGAGGTCTAGCATATTTGCATGAGGAGTCCACACTAAGGATTGTCCACCGTGATATCAAGGCCAGCAATATATTGCTTGATAAAGATTTGAATGCACGAACCTCAGATTTTGGGCTAGCACAGCTTAATGAAGATGACCACACCCACATAAGTAGAAAAGTAGCTGGAACTATGTAAGTGTTTTGATTCAATAATCAAGTTTTCATCAAAACATAGAATCATCCACACATCCTATTGACCAACAATGCTACAATGAGAAGCTCTAGAAGGGAAGGTAACCTGAAGAACGGTAACAATGATAATTCCAACAATCAACCTAAGGATAAACACTAAAACTAAGAGAAATAAAAATTCATCAGCTAAGAGTCAGAAAACCACATCCATATGGGTGTTGTCATTGTTGAATACTAACATAAATAAGAAAGGGTGCAACTAACAGCATCTGGATTACTGAATAGTTCCCTTGCATTAAGACAATGTTAATCAGTTGCTGTTTGAACTGAGATTGCTTTTCTGCTCAATTGTTAGTAATTCTATTGGACTGAAAAACTTACAGCTGACTTGATCATCCTGTATTCATGCAGCGGATACATGACAATTTAACAGATAAAGCTGATGTATACAGTTTTGGTATTTTTGCTTTGGAAATTGTCAGTGGAAAAAGTAACACAAACTACAGGCCAAAGGAAGATTTTGTTCATCTTCTTGATTGGGTAACTCCTAGATCTGTAACTTTGTAAAGATTAATATTTGCTCTGTTACTGGGACATTAATCAATTTTCACTTAACCCTAGGATGTTTCATGACAGTCAATGTGGACATACAGTTAAGATAACCTTATAGTTTATACACTCGCATTAGGTCAATCCTGTGACCAAGCCCTGTGTCCTTTCCGAGTGAACTTTTCCTGAACATTTTTTCTCGAAAAAACGCAGGAGAGCTGTGATTTCATTATATTAAGAAGAAAAAGTTCTCCTAAACATGCATAGATGCCGACCTTACATTCTCTAAATTACACTTGTGGCATCCTTCATCCCTTTACGAAAAGAACAGATTCTGACAATCTCATTGTTAACTTTTACATATTTTTACCTCTAAGTTAACAAAATAAGGATTTTTCATGTAAACAAGGGGAATTGGACTACACTAAAGCAGAACGCCAAACTCCAGTTCTTACTATTATCATATACATACCTTGAAAGTAGTAGCTAATTGTGCCTCTTAAATGTGTTCCAGGCTTGTGTTCTGCATGAGAGGAGCTCTCCTGGAATTGGAGATCCGGATTTAGGAATCAATTACTCAATAGAAGAGGCATTCCTAATTCTGAATGTTGCCATGTTATGCACCACTGCAGCACCAACACTCAGACCAAAGATGTCGAAAGTTGTTAGCCTTCTTGAGGGCCGCACCACTCTTCAGCCCTTGCTGTCAGATTTCAGCCTTGTTGCGAATAGCCTGAGCTTAAGTGATGTACGCAAGAACTGGCAAACCCTACGTGAGAGCCAGAACCTGCCAGGACAAGCGTTGTGCAATGACAATAATGATGATCAAAATCAACCATATATTTACATGGTACCTTGAGACCATTGGTGAGTTCACAATGAACTAAAGAGTAGATGGAAGAACTACTAGGGAAGCATATATGTATCAAGTATCAACAGTGCAATGCAAATACCAAGTAGCATACTAATGTCTTATCCTGGTAATTGGTAAGAATTTTGTAGTCTCTGCTTTAGATTCCTTGGAACTGTTAAGATGAAGATGATGAAGCTCACTATGGTCTCTGAAGTCTGACCGTTCTTTTGCATTTGTTTCCAACAAAGATTAAAATGCCGTTACTAATACTTCATCTGAGCATTTAACTTGTCACTACATGAGGATGGATCGATACCAGTTCAACTAAAAGATCATACCAAATAAATAAATATCATCATAAAAATACTTCTATTTCACTATTTAGATGCATTCTTTAGCAAATGTTCTGGCAAAACAACTTTCAAGGTTGGCGCATTTGAGGATATCTCAAGTGTGTCCCCGTGCTGAATGGAATGCACTACATGTGAACCATCAACATACACGGCACCCTCTTGATTGTACCAGACAACAAGCATGTGTTGCTCTGGCTTAACTAAACCATGCAGCAGTGGTTTGTCGCCATCCGTTGGTGAAATGGGCTCCCTTATCATATACTGAAGCTCACGACTTGATAATGCCATCACAAATCCTCCAGCAGATAGCATAGCAGCAGTTGATCCGGCAGCAGTTGAGACCCTCAGACCGCTTGATCTACAATTAATTAGATGCGAGTTCTCTCCTGTATTGATTATTTTCCTGAGATGGTAACACTAATCAGAATTGATCACATTTGAATGGAAAATTAATTTATAAGAAGCTCAGACAAAATACCTAAATGAGAAGCGTGAAACGCTTGCTGGACAAGGGTGTGACACCAATATATCATTAAGAGCATAGGTTGGTAGCTGAATTCCATTTAGTTTCACTGATATCCTTGACAGCTCCATAGGGCACCTAGTTCCATCAAGTGTTGCAACAAGTATCTGGGCACACAACACGTTCAGTAAAAATGGGAATAGGGATCAGATGACAATTCTAGAAATAAGTAGAATAAATTTCTAATAAAAGGTAGTTTAATTTCCAGTTTTCCACAAGATAATAATAAAATGAGAAAATTTTGCAGATAAAATAACCTGTTCAAAGTTTCCTGCAGTAGCTGCACAAAGATACCCTGTGCTCCTCCTTGCATCAAATTCATCAGTTAGCTCGTCGACCTGCATATGAGCTACAGAATTATAAGGACATAATCAGGCATAAATATAAAGGCTGCTCTGCATGTAAGCATACAAGCCAATAGCATACTGGTTATGAGTGTTGTATCACACTGGTTGAAGCTACTACACTATGAGATAAGAAAAAAGAAAAACAGCTGACCTCCTTTGGACAAGTAGGATCTGAATTAACACCCAGTATAGGAACTGAACTATCCAAAAAATGGCTAGCTCGTAGAAGAGTTCCATCGCCACCAACAGCAATCACAAGATCCACATCACGTATTGGCTGAGACAAATGATTGCGCTGCACAGAAATCCAGTCAACAGACTTGCGTTGTAGGACACTCTGGCAGAGATCAATTGTGTCCTTGTGAACTCTGCACCTATCATCCAGATAACTCAAGATCTGCAAAGACGAATCAAGATGTGGACAGGTAAGTTATCTTACTTCACTCTTCACATCAGAAAGAATCTGCAGTATTCCAATGAATCAAAGGAAAATGCATTTAAATTACAGGCAGGGAGCTCAGATTGCTCAAAGATAGCTACCGAAATTTCCCTCAAAATGGTATAATACCCCAAACCAGAAATTATGCATGAAACAGCATGTCAGACTCGGGGGAGTGAGGGGGCAGAATAGCATCCATTACCACAATGACAATGCGACCATGTTACCTATAACATGTGGTGTTGAGGCGTTTTGTAAGTAGTATTGAATTGGCTACTCGAAGGTGGCTGGCACCAATTATCAGTTAGTGACGCAGGACACCAAACAAGAAAAGTAAATGCCACGACCGGTGGAAGCATTTCAACGAACACCTGATCTCCACTGCACTTGGACAAGCACATTTTGCCCACTCAGCCAAATGGATCAAGCGCAATCTGCTTAGGTTGTTGAAACCTGGAAATGTATGCCCTAGAGTCATTTTCACAATCGACGCGGGAATAGCAGAATTCCACCACAATTTGGACCCCCATGGGAACGTCGAAACATGTGAGCGGTGAGCCGCATGGAACTGTTTAAACATGCGAGACCGCTAGCCATTCCTCAGGCAGCAATGGCTCACAGCGTAATCAAGACATGAGAGGGGGGAGAGAGTGGCGCGACCTTGGGGTTGGCGGCGCGCAGTTCCGGCGGCGGCGGTGACAGCGCGGGAGTGGGAGAGGAGGCCGCGGCCCCGGCGTACGGGCGCGGAGGGAAGACGTCGAAGGGCTTGAGGAAGAGGAGCACGCGGCGGCGCGCCATAGGAGCCTAGGCTGATTGCGAGTCGCGGCGGCGGCGGCGGCGGCGGCGGCTCTCTTCGCCTTCTCGTCACTTCTTCCTTGCGCGGCAGAGGTGGCAACTGGCAACACTAGTTTTTGCAGGAATACGTCAAAAGAGCCGAATACGTTTTCCAGGCTCTGCTAACGTGGACGTTTGTTTTTGCAGAAAAGCCCATGACAAGTGACAAAATTTCTCTCCTCCAGATCGTTCGATTTAGAGGTAATTCGATACATGCCATTACAATTGATAGATTTTGTAGAAATATGATTACTATTCAACTAATAACAATGGTGCCATTACAATTCACTTGTAATCTGAAATATGTCATTATGTACGTCTAAAACGCCATCGGGATCCTCCCTGGATCCGCGCCGACGGGACTACGGCAGCGAGGAAGCCGCCCTCCGGAGCTGCGACGGTGAGACCCGGCACGGTGTTGCCCTGTGCTCGCCGGAGCTCCGTGCGTCGCTGGCGGCCGTCTTTGCCGGTGTGGGGAGCTCTGTCGCTCTTCGTCGTGCCACTCATATATATCGAAGTGCTTGCGCCCTCCCCTCCGCTCGCATCGCCAGTGAGCTCTCGGCCCCCATCTTGTCGCAATCCAGAGAGACGAAGGGGTGGAAGATCCAGGAAAGATGAAGAGGAAGGTGATGACAGGCAGGTCCCGCATGTCGGTGAGAGTGCACAGAGAGGTATGGGAGGAATTTAGGGCAATACGCAAATATGTAAGCCTACACATGGGCCAACGTCGTCTGACGCTATAAAATAGCATATTTCGAATTGCAGCTGAATTGTAATGTCACCCTTGGTATTAGTTGAATAGTAATGGTATTTCTACAAAATCAAACAATTGTAATGGCATGTATCGAATTAGCCCTTCGATTTATATTACGGTAATGACAAATTCTCTCTGAAGCACCGCATGTCCGCATCGATGGTCATGCGATTCGGCGACCGCGCCGCCTCCCGCCGGAGATCGGTCCTCGCTTCGTCCCCGCTCGACCCTCGTCATCAGGTGAGCGAGCCGGTCTGACACTCCCCTACGTTTTCCTACTCGACGACCCACGTCCCTGCGCTGCGCGCGCCGCGGCAGATTTGCCCTCCGATGACGTGGCGCTGATCATATCATCGCTTTCATCCTGCGTTTAGGTCGTCATTAGGGTTCTCGTTCTCGTTAGCTACCTTTTTCCCCATTGCGTACATGAACTGATTGCAGTGGTGTTTCCACTTTTGTTTCAGAACATCCAGATTAGATTTCTGACGGACTTGTATTTGCTCTTTGAAGTGATGTGCCTGGCTGCCTGCTCTGCTCAGCCTGCATAAGACTAACCACAGCAGTCTCGATGTCGAGAAACACTTTCCCACTGACACGTACCCTACTGCAGTTAAAACCAACACCCACAACAATAGCATCGGTGCCAAATAAAAGCGGGCCCCATAGTCAGACCAACCTGGCCTACATCGCTGTGCCTTGGCGTGAGAAGGACTTTTTTTCAGCATCGAGGCAGCTAGTTTTCTCGGTGCCGTGTTTTTTGGATTGAAGCATCGTCTGTACACTGGTTTCCTCTATGCCATCGTTCTCTCTCCTGGTTGAGGCATCGGCACAGCCCACTGCTGTGGCCAGTCTAACTGAACCTTTCACTAAGATTGCTTCAGTAGTCTTATATGGCCAGGCCAACCAACTATGTCCCCCATCGAGAAGCAGAAAGAAGAAATAGACGACAGATTCCTGATAACCCATGTTCCGGACACTAGAGAAACCACAAAGACCAAAAAGGAAACCATGCTTTTTATGTCAAAACATGTGCCCCTTTTGCACGTCCATCGCACAAATTTGGATTCACAGCTGCGCTCTCCGAGGTGGTGAAACAATCATGCCACTCTTTCTTTTCTTAAGCGAGACTAGAGAACATATTTGCATGTGGTGCTCTTTGTGTGATGTGCAGGCTCGGCCTACGTGCTACTCTGAGATGGGAAATTTGATGAAATATTAGCCTGTTTCAATTTTGGGGCAGGAGAAGAAGAGCTGGCACGTTTGTAGCCTTGTAGGTATACAATAGATAGCCCTTTGAACACAATAGTGATGGAGATAACGTCCCTTTTGATGCTTTAGTGTTGACGTGATCAGCCTGTTTCACATGTGATTCACGTATAATGATGGTTTGGTGGTTGTTTAGGTCCTGTTTGTTTGCCTGCTAGACTATATAATCTAGCTTAAGATCAAATAATACATTAATAAGACCACAAAAATATGAAATAAGCCTTGTCATTATTGTGGTGAAGGATGGTCTTTTACCATATCAGCTTCAGACATAAACAAGATTATACAAAATAAGAGTAAAACAAACAAGGCCAATGTCCTTGCAAATCAAAATTATATTGGACCTAGTTTTTGTTATCCTATGCGACTTAATCTAGATCCTCTGTTTGCTGGGTTTGCAAAATGATGTGTTATTATGGTGTCGGTTATTTTGTTTTTATGTTTGAGTTTCTTTCTTTCTTTTTTAAGAGACGAATGGAGCCACAAAACCAGGCAAAAGAGTGGCCTGAATCTACTTGTGGTCTCTGCTTTGTCAAGATCTGCTCATTCGAGGATCCTGAGCTGGAAGAAAAACTCGTGGAGGCTGACAACGAATTCCAGAAGAAGATACAAGCTCGTAATAAAATTATCGAGGTTGCAAGAGCCAAAAAGGTTTTGTTCTTACAAATCCTCGTGCAAATATAATCTTCTGTTTCTGATGCATGGTGTATCCTTTCTTAGCCAACAAGAGCTTATGTCCTATTGCCATGTTTAAATGGATGAATATTATGTTCTTGACCTAAACGTGTTCTCAATGGGAGTAGACAGGATAAGTGTTGTGCATGCTTTAACCATATCGTATCATACTTATAGTTTATCCTCTCTTTTTTCCAGGTAGAACACTCTATTATAAGCTCAGAGTTGAAGCAATTGATTGCTGAGAACAATCAATATCATGGAGTTGTGGAGACTCTACAAAACCATTTAGGACGCATGTTTCGTGATAGAGACAATATTCTGCAGGCACATGGCAGTGTTTTATACTCTGCTATTGAAGAACTTGAGCAAAGGGTATTCCTTACACCTTGGTCAACTCAACTTTCGATGCTACAATATAATTGTGTTTTATATGCGTTGCTCTTTCGTAGATCAAGATGTTGAGTGACCGTGTAGTTTCTGAGAGCATAACTATACGTGAGGAGAAGCTTTTTGTTAAAGACATTAAGGACATTGAAAAAGCCAAATCCAAGGTCATTTATCTCTATACCAATCGAGCTAAACTCCAAGATACAATGGATGGAAATGAGGCCACACAGGATAAGGACAAAGTAAGTATACTACCTTACAACTTCATCTTTTGTTTCTGGATGCATTTCCCAAAGAAAGAAAACGGTAGCGATGATCAACATACAGGTCATTGATGCAATACGAAAGGATCAACAAACAATCAGATCTAAGATTAAGGTTCTAAAGGATGAGCTAACTATTGTTGATACTGAGGTTGCATCAATTCAAGAAGATTTGGATGCAGCTATTGCTAGAAAGGACAGGGCATATGAGTCGTTGGCAGAACTGAGACATGCACGAGATGCAAAAGTAAGTTGACATATCTCCAACCTTTCTCATGAAAAGAATAATTCATGCTCTAAGAATGTTGTTTGTCCGCAATGATTGGGTTAAACGCCTTGTTTCTTTTACATATACCACTCCTTTATTAAATACAAGTTAGCAAAAGTCATTCCCAAGCTTGTTATTTCTAGGATAATTGTGTTGTGCAGTTCATTGATACTCTGTTGCACTTATCCAGAACGCACCATTCTTTCAAAACCAATTAGTTTTGAACAAAGCTAGAGATTATGCTTCAAGGGGAATGGTGACAGAACTGCAAGAGCACCACAAGACCGAGGTGTGCTCCTGGAAATCTTAATACATGACCTCATGGTATTTTATGATGCTCACATGTCTACCTATACTAAATCCTTGTTGACATGATACTTAGGTTGAGAGGTTCATGGCCCAGTGGTGCCACAGCAAGGCTTTCAGACAGGACTACGAGACAAGGAACCTCTCCTCTCTCAATGCTCGGCAACTGGACAGAGATGGTAGAATGAGAACTTGACTGAGATGTCCGGATAAGCACTCATGAATAGTGAGAGAAATTGGCGAGAATTGCTAGATGCCGAGTGAGAAAAATTGCTAGATATGTTGAAGTAGGGCTGCTTTGGAAAACTTCCAGATTCAGGGTCATTTCATTCTCAGAAATTGATGGAGGAACAAGAACACAAACTAAACCAACGATGCTCATTCCTGTGATATTTCTTTAAAAGCGTGGGAGCCATTTCTTATGATCCATATGTCTAACACCGGAAGTCGGATTTGTCCTCCACGCTTGTCACCGTTTAACGCCAAGAATGTTGGTCTCTGATGAGCCGCTGCCTCCGCTCATCTGTATTCCTCATGAGTTTTCCCATGACTAGGTTCAGTTTTGCCTTGGCTCCAGGAACACATGCCATTTCTTTCTTGAAAAGGATGAGCATGATTGGGAGAGAAAAACAAACAATCCAATCAATAATTTTCTGTCAGAATTCATACACCATGCTCGAGTAATTTTCTTCTCTCCATGCACGAATTTTCTCTTCTCCTCTCTTCCTCTTCTTTTTACTTAGACAAGCCTTTAGGGTTGTGGGATCTCATGAAAAGGGGCATACCAATAATCGACAGATATAGAGAAACCTCGGACGAAGGGCAGCAAGCGATGGTTGCAGTAGAGACGGCGGTGAGGGTGCCGCCCGCCGGTGCGGTGGCGGATTTCTGGTTGGCGGTGATAAATCAAGCTCCAATATGTTAGCATCGGTCACGGTGGACGGCGGCGATGGAGGTGGCAGGGGAGAGATGCTGAGAAGGCGTGCTAGTTTACGTGTGAGAAACCGACAAAGAAAATAAGACAAATATATTTTTGATGGGTATTTTGATTACGTGGCTAAAAGATTTGAGTGATAGATTACGTGACTAAAAAGATTTGAGTGCTAAAAAGCTCTCCAGAACTGGAAGTATTGAGCCATCCTGTGCCTCACTGCCTGCCCCGGTGTTTTTACACAAGCACAGGCTGCACAGCAACCAAACAGACGAGGAGAAAAAAAAAATCTTTTTCATATATAAATCCCGTGCCTCCCTCGGCTTCCTACTTGTAGCAGGCACGCGGCCCAAACCCCTCGTCTATCTCTCTCTTCCTTCCAAATCCACATCACACCGAGCCGGCCTACGCCTCTCAGATTTGTCGACCGCTGCCCCCGCCGTCGCCAGATCGGAGCGGGCGCGGCCTCGCTTCGCTTCCGCGCGATCCTCTCGCCTGGTGAGTGACCTGCTCGGCCCTCCCTGTTGCTTCCCTTAGAATCGCTGCTTCCCTCCCCTCTGATCCGCGGCGACGGAGGAGCACGGGGGTGGTGTAGGTGCTGCGCGATCTGGTCTCGTTTTTTTTTTTATGATTTTTGGCGGCTGTATTTTTTTTTCTTTTGGTTATTTTTTTTGTCGCGATTTGCGGTCGTCGGCTCCGTGGTGGATCGAAATGGGCGCGGGGTAACTGGGAATGGTTCTCTGGTAGATCTGGATCAAGTGAGCTGATTGGGTTGGTGTTACCTGCTGGAGGGAAGGCGATCGGACGTAGTATGGCTGTGATCTGGGTTGCCCCGTGGATCACGCTTGGATTTGACGAGGTCTGGTGGACGGGTGAACATGGATCCTGCGGCGCGGAATTTTCTGTGCCTCCGCTAGCACTCTTACCTCGGGCTCGTAGAATTTTTTTTCCTTCTTCGATAGGAGCAGTAGCTTTTGGTCCGAGTTCAATGTTCATATGGTGAATCTGCTGCTGTAGTTTGCTTATAGGTTTTGCCATATTATTGGTAACTGTCACAGTATGTCAATGGACCAGCTGCTGTTGAAGGTGTGCAGAGATTTCATTCCTTCCCATATCGGGATCACCCTACCTTTTGCTAGTAGATTTCCTGTGTCCTTGCTGGTCGCTTTCAGCTCACTGCATGCCTAAACGGCAGTGTTTCCTCTATTGTGTTAGAACTAACTGATTCGGGTGGAACTTTTGCAGAATGAAGATTAGCATGACCCTTAGCTATGCTAAGAAAAGATGGCCAGAATTGGATAACGCCAGGCAGTTCCTGTTTGGTGTGTGATGGGTGGGCGTGGGCTTTGTGCGCTAGTGATTCAGTGTGTAGTTTTACACATCAGCACCTTGCACAAGGGAACTCGTGAGCTGTGACTGTGTTATGGATAGCATCATTGCATGCCCTCATCCAAATTGTGTGCCCGTTTGGCTGCCTGCTGCTTTAACTTAACCAGCACCAAAGTTGCATGATCACACCAGCCCCACTGCACTTTTGTCTGACAACCTTTCCATTTTGGGAACAGAAAGTATAAATAGACAAACAAAAATATTGTAGAGCCACAAAAAGAAACCTTACCTTTTATGTTACACCTTTCCCATATACCTCTACACAATCCAATTTGGGGTTGCAGATGCAATCGATTCTAGGTGAGCCTACTCCTTAGACACAATAGCTGAGTAGATATGGATGCGTGCTTTGGTTAGTTTTGGTATTGATTCTTCTCAGATGGGGGACTGGATGAGTGGCTCGATGACTTTCTGTTCTGGTTAGGTCCGGTAGGATAACATCAGTGTTGTAAAAGGTGGTTTTCCGCGGCCGCCCAGGTGCGACCAATCACAAGGCGATGGGTTACCGCCTCGCCTAGGGGGGTAGGTGGGCTCTAGGCGCCCCATGGTTCTGGCAGAGGCCAGGATGCGTTGCGCCGGAGGCAGGGATGGGCGGCGGCGGTTGAGGAGGTAGGGGAAGGTGCACGGAGGATGAGGATGAATCAGGGACGAACCTTGGGGCGGCGGCGGTTGAGGAGGTAGGGGAAGGTGCGCGGAGGATGAGGATGAATCAGGGACGAACCTTGGGGCGGCGGCGGAGGACAGGACGGGCAGCGACGGAGGACAGGAACAGAGATCTGAGCGGCGGTGGACGTCGGGGAGGGGAGGCGTTGGGGAGAGGGAGGGGTTGGGGGAAGACTGGAGAGGAATAAGGGTTTTATAAAGGTGGGTGGGGGTGAGTTGGGCCTCTTTGATGGGCTCCTTTTCCACTTAAGACCCACTCATCCGTTGTTTTTCTTTTCTTTTAAGGTACATATGTTGTATTTGATAAGGTATAAACATGATATAGAACCTCCTAGAAACGCCTAAACCTGCCTATGCACACCTAGGCTCTAGGTGGTGGGTCACCGCCTAGCTAGCGCTTAGCGCCTTATGTAACATTGGTAAACAGACCTTTTGATTATTTGACGCTTGCCACACTATAGTTCTCCTTTGTTTACAGAGTTTCCATTTGACCTTTTCTTGATGATTTTGTCAACGTGCCTTTTAGATTGGCGAGTTTTTTGACATCTTGTGACATTTGCTTTGAACTTTACTTGGCAGCTAATAGCTTTAAGTTTGCATTTGCACTTGTGCCATTGAGTAAAACCTTCTTACTGTTTGGCAATAAAGGTTCTGTTAACTGCATGTATTGCAATACCTCATTGTAACCTGTTCCACTAACAGTTCTCTGTGCTGTCGCTGCAGGGACATGGGAATGGAGGTTGTTGGAGCTGAAACAGCACCAGCAGAGGTCAAAGTATCTGATGGAGAAGTGAACCTATTCCAAGAGAAAGAAAGCAAAGCAACTGCAAAAGAACGTGAGGAGGCAGCTGTTTTTGGTTCAGAGACAACTACAAATGCTGCTGATATGGCTCCTCCAAAGGATGCAAAGGATGAGTGGCCTGAACCTAAGCAAACTTATGCATTCTACTTCGTTAAGATCCGCTCATTTGAGGATCCTAAGCTAAGGGCAAAGCTTGAGCTGGCTGACAAAGAATTCCAGAAGAAGATCCAGGCTCGTTCTAAACTTATTGAGGCACTAAGAGCCAAGAAGGTAATGTTCTTACAGCCTTATAGGTTTTCGTTGAAGTAGGGTCTTCATTGCTGATGCATTACTCTACATCACCAAGATATTCATGTCTTGTAACTTGTTTACTCTATTCATGTGGGATTGCCTAGATTTATTCTTAAATGTGAGTCAATCCCAGGGAAGCATATCCCATTTTCTAACTTACAATTCTTTGCAGGCTGTGCGCTCAGGTATTATCTCAGAGCTGAAGCCATTGTCTGCCGAGAACAAACAATATAATGAAGTTGTGAATGAGAAGATAAAGGAAATGGAACCTCTTCGGAATAGTTTAGGCAAGTTTCGTGAGGAAAACAATGCCCTGAGGGCGCAGGGTGCAGGTTTGTGCTCTTCTATTGAAGAGCTTGACCAAACGGTATGCCCTGAACTTTTTTTTTTTGGCAAAATTAGCTTCGACTCTTCAGATGTTTAATTATCTGTTGTTGTACATTGCTTCTCCCTAGATCAAAATGCTGAATGACCGCATAGTACATGAGAGCATATCCTTAAATGAGGAGAAGCGTCTGGTCAAAGAAATTAAGGACCTTGAAAAAACTAGATCCAAAGTCTTGTCTAATACTGCTAACCGGGCTAAGCTACAAGATACAGTGGTTGAAAAAGAGGCCATACAGGACCAGGTCAAAGTAAGTATGCTGTACTGCAATATTGTTTCTGCATATTTTTCCGGAATAAATAAATGGTAACATTGGTCATTTATTTTCAGATCATCGGGGAGGGCATTGATGGAATAAAGAAGGAAAGGCAAGCAGTCAGATCTAAGATTAAGGTCCTGGAGGATGAGCTAAAAGCTGTTGATGCTGAGATTGCATCGCTTCAAGAAGATTTAGATGGAGCAACCGCCAGAAAGGACAAGGCATATGAATCATTGCAAGAATTGAGAGCAGTGCGTGATGCAAAAGTAAGCTTAACATTCTTCAGAATTTCCCATGCAGAGATTCTGTCTTTAAGTTGTAACATTATTCTGTGTTATTCTTGGGCTAACAATAGGGAAATCTTTTCATTTGGTCTGCTTCAGCTTTTCTTTGTCTTACCTGATGGTTTATCTTACCTGTGTGCTTGTGCAAGTGTGATGGCTGCTTTTGTTTGTCTTGTATAGGTACCTTTTACTGTTCTCTTATAAACTGTTAATAGTGTGATGATGCATCATCTATCCATCCCTGTGCAGTGCATCAGCTATCCCTCCTTGAGCTGTCTCTGTTCATTTATGTATTAGATTTGACATGATATATCACTGTTCATTTATGTATTAGATTTGACATGATATATCACAGAACATGTTGTGCATTCTTGAACTCCTGCATAATGCTAGTTCAGTTAGCTGCACGATGTTACCAAAAATAAACTGTTTCAGGGCTGATGGTGATTTGTTCCTGTAGGCCTTTAGTATCTTGAAAATTATTGACTCTTGCATAACCTGATGTGGCATCGCATGCCTTTTCTTTTATGGGAGCCAGTCATTGGCTTACGATCATGTGTGCTAATTCAAGATATTCTTCTACACTTGATCCAGAACGCATCCTTCCTTCAAAACCGCACAGTTTTAAACAAAGCTAGGGACTACTCTTCAAGGAATATGCTAACAGAATTGCAAGAACTCCACAAGACTGAGGTTTGCTCTTGAGAATATTGATATTATTAATGGGTTGATCTCATGTGATACCCACAGGTGCCTGTACTAAATTTGTGCTACTCTGACAGGTGGACAAGTTCATGACCCAATGGTGTGAAAGCAAAGCCTTCAGAGAGGACTATGAGAAGAGAATTCTTGTCTCCCTCAACAGCCGACAGCTAACCCGAGATGGCCGGATGAGGAATCCTGACGAGAAGCCCATATTTATCGAGTCACAGGCACCAGTGCCAGCTGTAGAACCAGAGCCCATCCCAGTAAAATTACCTGCAAAACAAGTCAAGGAAGTGCCTGCTCCCCAAGCAGAAGCTCCCAAGGTTGAAGCCCGTTCGAAAGGGCCTGTGAAGTCACTCAAGGCAAAAGCTGCTCTGGATGCTGATGACGATTATGAGGCTGAGCCTCCAAAAGAAAAAGCGAAGCCTACAGAGGCTGATGTAGCGAAGTTGAAAGAGATTAAGAGGCAGGAGGAGATTGAGAAGAACAGGCTTGCATTGGAGAGGAAGAAGAAGCAGGCTGAGAAGCAGGCAGCGAAGGCTGCTGCCCGAGCACAGAAGGACGCAGAGAAGAAGCAAAAGGTACATCTCTCTCTCCCTCTCACTCTCATATCTATACTGTGACCTATACTGATGATGAATAACTGATTCTTTCAGAAAGAAGAGAAGAAAGCCAAGAAGAAATCTGGAGCAGCTGACACTGATGAGCCCTCGGAATCAGATGCCAAGTCTGATGAAGCCACAGAAACTCAGGCTGAGGAAGAAGCAGCCCCAACTTCAGCCACGTTGAAGAAAGAACAGAAAGAGAGCGTCCGGCCTAGGAACGTAGTGAGCCGGAGCAAGGCCCCTCCTCCCAGGGCGATCCTGAAGAGGAAGAAGGCACAGTCATACTGGTCGTGGGCTGGCCCAGCCGCCGCGGTGGCTGCCGTGCTGGTTGCCCTAGTTGCCGTGCTGGCATACTACCAGTACTACCTCCCGGCGAGCACCAGCAACTAGATGGTTGAGGGAGGGCCTGTTCCACTGGCCACGCCCCTGAAATGAATTATGTGGAGACCAATTTTGCAGGTGAGAAGGGAACATAGTGCGTGGTCAGCTTTTGAGACGTTCCGTTGTGTTAGCTTATATTCTGTGGAGTCTGGAGAAGAAGATACAGTTGATTTTGGTTGCAACTTTGCTAGATCTATATATAAATATACTGCGACTGATATATCCCGTGTACTTCTGAAGTGAAGCGTATATTGCCGTCTGGAATAATACCCGTTCGCTTTAGGTATCTAAAAAATGCTGGATGGTTGTGCCGTTGTTTTCTAGCCAAATTCCCCATTTATTGACGTAAAATGCTGGATGGTTGATGCTGATTTTGAGTAATTAGTCAGCGACATCTCATTGTTTCGAGTCACCTTGGGTTGGTCATTAGGATGTAGACAATTTTTATGAATCGAAAGTAGTGTCTAGTGTGTCGCCAAATGGTTGCTTTTTGTTAATGTTTGCAAAAAATAAATAAAGAATTATTTGGTGAAGAGTTAATCATGTCTGTTTTGGCCCCCAAATTCTCTTGCTGCACGAACTTAATTCTTGTCTTAAACAAAAATGGTGATAAATCTTTTCTACCAAAACATTTTCCTAGGTTCGGCTTAAAATTCCATCTGCGTATCTTTTACGGTGTCAGAAAGGCTGGGGCAAATTAGAAGCCACTATACGTTGTATGCTAATTTAGGGCAGTTCGGCCTTGAGGATTTTGCAGCGTTGTGGAGAGCTCATGCCATGCCAACTTGGTTTTAAAAAAAAAGACATGACGAGATGTAGCGCAACGCAACCAAGGTTTACCGTTTCTAAAAGTAGCAGTCAAAAGGTAAATTTACGATGAAAGAATACATAATGATAAAGACAAGTCAGTAAATTATAGTGACTAGTAGATAAGGATTAATGCACGTACAATCCCACCCGAAAAAGCGCTGCTTTTGTTTGTTTGGGGGTTCTAGAAGAAAATGGATTTATCTGTTTCATGGTTCTCTGGTGCTAAGGAATGGTAGGCCCGACAAGAACTGTACCATAACAAATTAACAATGCAATGTCAAATAGTTCTCATACATTTCCAGGATTTAGTTCGTGCTATTCCTTGGTCCGTAGGCATTGTATTCATTGATAGAGATGCGCTAATCTTTCAGTACAACAACAACAACAACAACATAGCCTTTAGTCCCAACGAGTTGGGGTAGGCATGCGCTAATCTTTCAGTGGCAGGATTAATTTGTCTGATTGGTGGATTAAGCAAAGTGTGCTTGTTATCTGTTATAGCTATTAAACAAACAACCATGCAACATAACTTCCCACATTATAGCTCAGAAGCACATGTGCCTTTTACAGTCCCTCTAATCTAGCAATGAAGCCTTTAGAATGAATTTGTATTCTCATATATCAGAGTCTCTCCTACTCCTATGTTGGCTTAACGCTAGCGCTACCTCATGATCGCTGGTCTCCATATATCAGGCGGTAGGAGGTACGTACAAAACAAGACATTCCTTTCTCTGGGCTCATGAATGACCAAAATTCCGTTGCACAAAATTGGAACATGTCCACCCCACCGACAAAATACGATGTCAGAATCATGTAATTTCCCATATTTCTTTCTTAGCTGTTCCCAATATTGCCTTCTCTAAGATGCAGCTCCTTAAATATCGCCGACGATTCTTCCCACAGCTTCTTGGATACTTCCGTGTCGTACGACAGCTGGGAGGATCTGATCGTTCTTCCTTTCCCTCCAAAGAAATACTCCCCAGATTTTTCCTGAAAACAACAGCGAGTTAAACTTGAAGTTTGAATGCTAGTGCATATTTGTTGTAAAACGATGAAAGTTCTGCAGGATATAACATAGAAGGGCAAGCTTACCGGCAGCGCCAGAGCAGCATCAAGGATGGCACCCACCCCGGTATCAGGTGCCTGCAGGAGATTCAGGATGCGCAGAACCAAGAACGCAAACCACGAAATGCACTGAGGAAGCTCTCGCATGATCTTCGTTTCCACAACACCAGGATCAGCAGCACTAGAAACAAGAATGTAGTAACTCATATATGCAAATAGAGCATACTATTATAGCAAGGTAGTCATCGTCGATGAATGAGGAGATCACTAGCTAAGAGTTTATTTAGGTAGGCGCTACAGAGTACTGAAACATTGGTAAGCTTTCCTACTCTATCTATCTACATTCTACAACAAGCATGAAACAATTATATTCTCATCTGAAACAGATATCTTCCAGTAAGGTTTTCCTGATGTGATTAAAGAACAAAACTTCCCAGTAAGCATAGTATAACTAGAGTGAGGTCCATTCAGGGTCCAATACTCTAGTGGGTAGTGATACTCCCTCTTGACGATAAGGAAAATGATAAAAGGAATGCATACATGACAGAGACAGCAGATGACTTGTGAAGCTGTTGATGAAGCTCATATGAAAACATCAGTAAACAAACTGCAATAACATGATGAATATAAAAAAGTTAGGACACAATTACATGAATCATCATGCTAGAAAACTGAGCCAAGAGACTCACGCTTGGTATACTCATAAGTAGAAGCTAAGGGGTAACATTCCCCTATGGAGCACCGACCAAATCTCATCCCTCTCAATGCATCCTCAGACACATCAATACCTGATGCTGCATAAGAAAAATATGGCACATTTTATCAGACCATGTACCTTGTTCTTAGAGTGAGAGACAAAAAAGTGCATGTAATATATGATCTCTAGCTATCAGACATGCAAACTAAGCTTTCCATTTTCATTGAACAGCATAGCTGCTGAACGCAAATTCAAGTTCAAAACTTGTATAAACCAGCACAACAACAGGGAAAAATGGATAAATGACACATAACATCAAAAGTTGAACACTTGCATAACAGGGATATGTTTAGCTAATGCCATGGTTCAGTTGAACTTAGGTCCAGATGTAGTTCAGACAATTTGTTGAGAACACATAATTGAAGTAAACACTTACCGCATCTGTGTGTGAAGGATGTTAGATTAACCACCCGAGAAGATACTGAGCTGTTCTTCAGCAATGGTAAAAGAATGCTGGTCAGGATAAAGGGACCAATGTAATTTGTCTGTATCATCCTGATGAAATTTGCATGTAGAAAGGTTTTAGTCAACCATCAAAGAAAGAACAAAAACAACATACTGAAACAAAGAAAACAACATTTATTTGCACAACAATATTTTCTTGCAAGAACAATCAAGGGAAGCACTTACTCGTCAAGCCCATCTTCAGTTACTCGATGCGACTTTGCCAATGTACCAGCATTATTAATCAAAAGCTGGATAGAAGGCTCTGAACTTGTCTGCTGAATCCATTGCTCTAGAGAAGTTCCAAACTTCTTTATTGATTTGTATGATGCCAAGTCAAGTTGAAATGGTTCAAGACGGGCATCTGGCTGTTGCCTCCGGATTTCTTGAACAGTCTGTTTAACAGAGGACAACAATGATGATAACAGTAAAGAATAACATAGAATATGTCTAGCGCAAACACCATATATAATACCTCATATAACAACTGTGTAGAACGTCCAGCTGAGAAAGAACAGAATTGCATACCGATTCAGTACACAAACATGGATGAAGAAACCCAATGTACGAACAAAAATCAAGGAAAATTTCTACTGTAGTGACTATAGCAAGGGTATTAAAAATGAATAAATATGGAATAAAAAACAGAGGATATGCTAAACCTAGGGAAATCATCAGAGGTGAACAATGGCGTCAAAACATTAGGCATCACAGATTATACGAAAACCATGGACACAAGAAAGGAGGGAAATCCGTGGTCTGATGCCTCATAGTAGAACGGTTTTTAAATTTAGCAACTAATAATAACAAAAGGGTAGTACAGAAGCCTCTCAGATTTAACCTCGGTAATACACGAGTCAGCTAAACAGACGCACCACACCTGCTCGACGGAATGCGCAGGCAAGAATCACAAGAGGAAGAGACACGAGGCTCACTCACCGAGCACGACGTGGTAGCCCTCCCGCGCCAGCGCCGCCGCCGCCGCCCTGCCCAGCCCCGACGTTGCCTGAAATCACCACAACGGGAGACGTCGTCACGCGGAGGAATACAGAAAGAGAAAGGCACACTCATACACATGCCCAAGGGCGGTTGTATTACCCCTGTGACCACGCAGATGGGGCAGCCGCCGGCGCCGGGCCGCGGTAGTCGGCGGCGAGGGGAAGCGGCGGGCCGGCCGCGGAGGAAGGCGAGGATGTACGAGTGGAGGAGGGAGATGGTCCAGAGGATGGCCATCCGCCAGAACTGCGGCGAGCAAAGCATACGGAGCGCCTGGTGGTCCATGGCGTCCGTGACGGGCGAGTTTGACGGCTGCTGGTTTTTGGCGGCTGGAGACGACGGCCGAGAGAGACCCACATGACAGGAGGACCGGGAGGGGCATTTTCGGTATTCGGAAGGATCGGCGTGGTAACTGTGCTGCTTATTTTAAACTTTTGGAAAAAGTCCAAATTACTCCGCTCAACTGTAAGCAAAGTCCACGTGACCTCTTAAAATATTTTTGGTTTATTTTACCCCTAAACTATGTCATTTGGCTTATTTTATCCCTAATGCACCTTGTCTTTTTTATTTCTTCTATGTACAAATGTCATATTACGTTCAAATTTTGAGAGATGATAGTAGACATCATAATGCATGATAGAAAAATATAAAATGATTTTTTGTCAGTATTTTGATGGGTAAGATATTTAATATTTAATTAATCCTTAGGGCACTACATTATAAAAAACTAATGACGAAAAATTCATAACATATTTTTCTGATATAATTTGTGATGTTCGCTACAATCATACAAAATTTGAAATTAAAATTCAACTTGTGCTTGGAGAAATAAAAAAGATAAATTGTATTAGGGGTATAATACACCAAATGACATAGTTTAGGACGTAAAATGAACCAAAAAATAGTTTAGAAGGTTACATAGACTTTGTTTATAGTTGAGAGGAGTAATATAACTTCTTCTTAAACTTTTTTATAAGCAAAAACGACAGGAGCTCTGCCCCGACCCCGAGGCTAGCAGCGATTCTATAGGTCGTCTGTCATGTGCTTCTCATCTATCAGTACTTGATTCTACTTATTTGGTCCTAGAGAAACTAATTATTCCTTTCTTAGCTTTGAAAAGTTTTCGTTGACCCTAGCTTCGACTTTCATTCCTTATTTGGCCCTGCTGTCAAATCTGTAGCATTCTACGGTCCAAAAACCCTATTTTATTGAGTGGACGAAAATGACCCTAGCCCTTGGTTGGCACTTAGAGCATCTCCAGTAGTTTTCCTTTCCCCAATCCAACTACCAGATTGGGAGAGGTATTGGAAAGGAAAAAGTTTATTTTTGGCCATCCAACTCTTGCCTCAGTTTGGTCTTGACCATCGAACTCCAAAACCGGATATCTTTGGCCATCCAACTATCGAAACCGTTCAAATTTGGTCATCAGGCTATTTTGATGAGTGGTTTTAACTTTTTTTATTTACAATTTAGTCCTAAAATCTTAAAATGATTATTACTTTTTCCTCGTACCTCCGATTTAGGTGATTCTTTAAAGTTATTTTTATACTATTTTATCACTATTTGTTATATTTTTTTATCATTGTGTAGAAACAATAATATAAGAAAAATAAACAAACAGTTATAAAATAATATAATCAACATTTTAAAAGATAAAGTGCATCGTTACAGATGCATGATCACTAGAATCACTTAAATTAGAAATTAGAGATAGGAGAAAAAATAATAATCGTTTGAAGATCCAAGGATTAAAAGGAATAATTTAGTGTTTTTCAGTCCTTGGATGTTACAATGATTACTATTTTTTCTTGCATGTCTGATTTAAGTGGTTCTAGTGGTCATACGTTCGTAACGATGAGCTTTACGTTTTAAAGTGTTGATTATATTATTTTATAATTGTTTGTTTAATTTTTTAAATTGGGTTTGCTTATGATGCCAGTGTCAGGCCCTGTTTGGATCAAGGGCAAATAGTAAATAGGCCGAAGGATCCAAACATGTAGGCAAAAGAAAGAACAAATGAGAAATGAAAGGGCAAAAAAAAATTGCTTCTCAAAGGCCCAAAAGAGAGCAAATGGGAAAATGGTTGTTGGGAAAGGGGAGATAGAGGGAGGGAATGAAGCATTAGTTAGGGGTTTGAGCATGTTTTAACATTAATTTGCTCTTAGATCCAAACAGGGTAAAAGGGCAAAAGTTTTGCCATCCATTTTATAGTAAAACTTTTGCTCTTTCAATTTGGATCCAAGCACTATTTAATAATAATGTTGTGTTTTATCCTAAACTCATATTCACGAATGTTGTTGATGGATCATTTCAATAACTACCATCGACAAGAAGAAGTTCGGCTTTGGTGGGGCCGGAGCCGGACTGCCCAAAGTATATGACCAATTAACTTCCACTTCCAAGCCCATTGGTGTGGTGGTAGACGTTTTCTTTCATTCGTGAATGTAAATATGTTTTGTATACTCTCTACTCTAATAATCACACAAGAAAATAGAGGCATGGAGCCCACAAAAGCAGCACGTGACCACGAGATAGCTGCAATATATCTAACACCCTATTTGGATGTGGATATTGAAGTCTTAGAATTCAGAATTAGTATTGGATGCACTCAATACCTTAGATGGCCTAGAAATTAGAATTGTAAATTGGCTCTAATACCAAGTGGTATTCCGCCTACTACCAAACCTATTCGAGTTTGATTATTCGTTTATTAAAAAAGTATAAAATATTATATTTTTATGGCTTGTGTTATTATTAAAAGTTTTCAACAAAAATTAAATCTAACTATGTTTATATTTTTTTTAATAAGACGAGCGATCAAACTAGAAGTAAAAAAATCAAAGAAATTATAAATTTAGGACTGTAGCGCTTTTGTAAGAAAAATATTTTTAACAAGCAATGATTCCTATATAAACAAGTCGGCGGAGTGAGTGAAAGAGATCTTGTCTCCATCATCAAATCAGTAGGAACCTAGGAGAAAATTTTTCTTTACCACCAAGTAGTGCTCAGTTGATCACTATATGAACAATAAACTGGAGCTCGACATCAAGCAAAGTCCAACCTCGTCTCCAACTCTCCATGACTCCATCACTACCAAGCAGTGAGGAAAAGATGTCGCCTTTCATGCTCGCCATCGCCGGCGCTGCTCTGCTTCTCGGCTTCCTCTACCTCGTCAAGAACCACCGGAGCAGCAGCAAGCTCCCGCCGTCTCCTCCATCGCTGCCGCTGGTCGGTCACCTCCACCTCATCGGCGACCTCCCGCACCGCTCCCTGCACGCGCTGCACCTCCGCTACGGCATCGGCGGGCTCCTCCTCCTCCAGCTCGGTCGCCGGCGAACCCTCGTCGTCTCCACGGCCTCCGCCGCCGCCGACGTGTTCCGGAACCACGACCTCGCCTTCTCCTCCCGGCCCCACCACGCGGCGGCGCACAAGCAGACGTACGGCTCCCGCAACATCTCCTTCGCGCCGTACGGGGACCACTGGCGCCGCGCCAGGAAGGTCGCCGTCGTCCACCTCCTCTCCCCTCGCCGCGTCGAGGCCTCCGCCTCCGCGCGGCGAGCCGAGGCGGCGGCGCTCGTGGCGCGGGCCCGCCGCGCCGCCATGGCCGGGGAGTCCCTGGTGGTGAGGGACCTCCTGTACGGCTACACGAACGCGGTGGTCACGCGCGTCGCGTTTGGCGCCGCCGGGACGACGGCGGAGAGGCTGAGGCAGCTCACGGCGCACTCGGCGACGCTGGTCGCCGGGTTCCAGGCCGACGACGTCCTCCCTGACGCAGCGGCGAGGGTGTTCAGGTGGGTCACGGGGCTCGAGAAGAAGATCGACAAGAAAGTCCATGACTGGGATAAGTTCCTCTCGGAGATAATGGTCGAGCACAAGGAGAAGACGGAACACGGGCAGGGTGGCGATGGCGACTTCATGGACGTGTTGCTGAAGCTGAGGCAAGAAGAAGGGTCCGATGGGTTCGAGCTTACCGACGATGGCATCAAAGCCATAGCCAAGGTGATCCATGATCAACTCCATTTCTTAATTACTGTCGAAAATCTTGCAACAAGTTCCCCTGATCGATCGATCGATCGATAACCCGTTCTTGCGACCTGCGGGCAGGACATGATAGCGGCGGCGACGGACACAACAGCAGTGGCGATGGAATGGGCCATGGTGGAGCTGATCAGCAACCCACGGGTGATGTCCAATGTACAGGACGAGGTGATCACGCGCGTCGCCGTCGCCGGCGACGGCGAGCAGCAGCCGGGCAACATCACAGACGCCGAGCTGAGCAGGATGGGTTACCTGAGAGCGGTGGTGAAGGAGACGTTCCGTCTCCACCCACCTCTGCCGCTGCTCCTGCCTCGCGAGTCCATGTCCGCCGCGGCCGTGCGGGGAGGGCGCTACCAGATCCCGGCGAGGACGACGCTGATGGTGAACGCGTGGGCGATCGGGAGGGACCCGGCGGCGTGGGGGGACGCGGCGGAGGAGTTCCGACCGGAAAGGTTCCTCGCCGGCGGAGAGGCCGAGGGGGTGGACCCGAGGGGCGGCGGCGGCGGCGGCGACTACCGGCTCCTCCCGTTCGGCGCGGGGAGGAGGGTGTGCCCCGGCATCGGGTTCGCGCTGCCCGTGGTGGAGCTCGCGCTCGCTAGCCTCCTGCGCCACTTCGACTGGGAGCTCACCGGCGGCGTGCGGCCGGCGGACCTGGTGGACATGGTGGAGGCGACGGGGCTCTCGGCGCCGCCGCGGGTTCCGCTTGTCCTCGTCCCCAAGTGGAAGGCGCTTGCTTAGCCATAGACTTGCAGTAGCATGATAAGGAATGGAATCGACGGTGTGCCTCCGTGATTTTTGTGCGAATTAGACAAAATTGTTGTCTTGGATAAAGCGAAAGACCAATGTGCATGAACTTGAACGAGTGTGTCGAAACTATTACTTGACGCATGTGACATGTCAGGTCCTGAATCGAAACTACTTTCGGTTACTGTTGCTTGAGCTTGGACACCCCTAAAATCATGCAGTGTGCTAAGGCCGGAGCAATACCCATTGTTCAGAATTTTCAGGTTGGTATTGTGGTAAAAAAAACATACCCGCTGTTCAGAATGTTCAGGTTGGTTGTGCTAACAAAATACCAATTTCAGGGTGATTTGTTGCTCCAATAGAGTTGAAGTGCCAACCATCAAGCAAACGTTGCCTTCGTGCCAGTCACAGACTAGGACACCATTGCCGACTGTCAACACCAACTTCCAAAGAGGGCCTTAAACACCAACTTGTTATGCCAACAATTCAGCCCTTTGCATCGTAGATGCGCTAGGCACTTCCTAACGAAGCTTCCATCCAAACATGACCCGAAAATGAAATCAGCATTACCTCTAGCACTGCAACTCTGCAAGACATTGACCAAGGTAACTCATTACAACCCATCATCCGGACCACAAGTCCACAACCGGTTGAATCGACCAGAACAGATCGAATAATAACATGGCCAAGAAAGCTGTAAACAGTAGAGTGCAAAAGGCAGTAAAATATACAAATGTCACGTCAAAAGCCACGCGACTACACAACTTATTCACACGCTTGGTATATCTGTTACAAACTAGAATGAATCATCATAATACACGAGCACAAGGTCAGCACTGTATTAGGCAAACATATATAATATAATGAACAAATCGATCTGTAAGTAATCCAGCCTCCCCACCCCCAACCTTCCCATGACACCACCCAAAAAAATCCAGTAACGCCCCTCTCGGCACCATAGAAAACTTTATCATTCTAAGCATTATATCAGGTGCTCTCTCAGTGCAAGCCTCTATAATGGGGTAATATCCTCAATCCTCAGCTGGGGTAAGACAGAGGCATAGATAACCCTGAGTAAATATCTTGATGGTGATCAGCGGAAAATGTACATACGGTGTGTGATTGAACCCTGACCCAAATCAAATCTTCTTGGGTAGGTTGTATGTTTTCTTGAGGAACTTTGTAGCTGTCTCGTCGCTCCGGTAGCACAGAACTCGCAGGACCGTGTTAGGCTCATTTGGACTCCAATGCCCTGTAGTTGGAGGCAACGGTAACCTGTTCTTGGAAGCAGACCGGTTCGATTCAACCATCATACGTTTGAATCGCTCAATGAGACTCTCAGAGTCTGCTCTGAATAGAGGTAGGACATTCTTGACCTGTGAAGAGGCCTTGTCAACTAATTCTTCTGGCAGACCATCCCCATCTGCCAAATACAAATATCTGAGGGCCCTGAAGTCATCTTCTATTATCTGAGAGTCTTGGCGGGTGAATGCACGCAATGGACCACCAGCAAGAAGTACCAGCAAGAAACCATCAAAAGTTGCCTTCATCAGTGCCGTTATAGCACGGTTCCGCACTTTATTGTGCACCGTACCAGATATCGTCTCAAGGACCGGGTCAAGCTCTCTCAACAATACCTCCACCCTGTTTGATGTGGTATCACCAACATAAAGGGTATCCCAGAGAACATGGCCCAAGTCATAGAATGTCACCTTATATGCAGTCGTCTCACAGATCTGCTGAATCCCTTCTTGACAGGCTGCCTGACAAAGCTCAAACTTGATGTCCAATCCATCTGTGATATCTGCCTGAGCTGACTCAACGTTTCGCAAGCATGTTTTTATCTTCTTCTCTAGGTTCTCGAGCTCACCACGGATGTACTGAAGTGTATTCAAGCGCACACAGAGTTGAGGAAGCCCCAAGGGATCATTTCCATTTGTTGCTCCATTTTGTGATACCCGAACCTGCAGATTTTGTGGCTTCTCCTTTTTCTTGAATAATAACTTGGAGCCAACCTCACAGCGTGTTAATGGAGGTAATTGGGGCATAAAGGAATTCCGTGTTCCTGTTCAGTCACAAAAGTAGAAATCAGCCTCATCAAAGGACTATCACTCACACACATTATTTAAACTGTACTTATCTAACACTTACCACAGCCAGATTTCGCTTTAGACACGTAAAGCTGTAAGCTTCTATCCAGTCCAGCTGTCAGATCAGGAAGAAGAGCTGGATGCATTGGTATAGGCAATTCGAAAAATGCATCCAGCGTTTCACCAATAACCCGAAGCATCTCCACAGAAGAGGGGGCAAAATTTTCCCTGTTGGCACCTGGATTCCAGGTCTGCATAAAAGATATTGCCAGGTTTAGTGGCAGAGCTCAAGGTCAGTGTATTAATATTATTCAGTTTGCACAAGGGTTGTAAAAGAAAAGAAAATCAGAAAGGGTACTGGAACATGACTGATGACTGACAAAAGTAGGTGGCATGATCGGAAGTTAAACCATGGGATCACTTCTGAGGTTTCTAACCATGGGTGGCAAATTAATGATGGATATGGAAGAAAAGCAGCATTAACAAATGAGCACATGCATATGCATCAAAGATGTCTTCTTAGCAAACAATAGTCATGGACACTGAAGATGAAAAAAAAAAATGGAGCTCCACTCTGCTAGAATAAGGTAGAACTTCTCTAACCGACAAAATTTACAGAAACATTTTTACCAACATCTACAATATCAAATTAGTTTCATTAAATTCACCAATCACCATGAAGTACTCCATATATCTTAATGGTACATTTATTTGGTCTCAAAGATGTGAATATAATTTTCTATAAATTTGGTTGAAGTTAGTGAAATTTGACTTAGAACAAAACTAAAACAGTCTACATTTTGGAGGAAGTAACAATTTTTTGCTACTGCAGCATGTTTACGCTACATTAGATATATTCAGAAGCTATTAAAATTAAACCACAATAGCACACAGCATACACTGATCGTATCTATTCATATCAAGAAATTAAGGTCTGCTGATGGAATGAGAAAAAAAAGGCACCTCTTGCTTCAAATTCCGGTCAACCCATCCCTTGAGTCTGTCTATTCTTTCTTTTATCCACACTTTTACCAGATTAGCAATTGCATTTTCGGCTTCATATGGCGGCATTTCTCTTATTAGTGACTTGCCTCCATCATCACTATCCACAGAATCTTCTACAGCAATATTAACAAGGTCCTTCTCTAATTTATCTGCTGATTTAAGAACTTGAACTGTATCTGGGGTGAGCTCTGTAAGCCCAGCTACGAACTGCTTCAGCTCATTTCCATAACAAGAATGAAGGGTTGCAACAGCAACACCGGAAGCAAGGGGATGCCATGTCTTCAGTATTGGACTGTACAGATTTTTCTCCTTCATAGCTAGATCACCGATGTCCTTTGCAAGAATAGAAAGAACTGGAGTAGGGTTTCTTGATGACCGTTTTGAATCCGCTTCTTCCATTCTCTACACAGGTCAAAGTAATGTCAATAAAAGAGAAGCTGGTGCAAACAAAACATCAATTTTACAAGACTTGGCATCAACAGACCATCCACAGAGCAGTTGAGTACAGATATTACTTGAGATTGAAGAAAGTGTTTTATATTGTTTCCACGACCTTATAAGTATAGATGTTTTGTTACAGACATGGTATGGGTTGTGAGAAATAAATTGACAAGACAAAGCACAATCAAATGATAAAGGTATTTTGAGGTACAGAAACAGCATATGATCATACATGTTGAATCAAAGATTGGCATTGATCTTTACTACCAATAACACTTACTTGGGCAAAAGCCGTGCGGAGTGAAGACCTTATGTAGGTCTCTACCCTGCTTCGAGCTACATCAGTCTCTTCTTTCCTTCTACGACGATATTCATGGGATATATCTTCAACAAGAACCTTTGCAGCTGACACTCCAATTGAGACAATTCCTTGCATAGACTCAATATTACTTGTATTGAAGGTTTCATGATATGCCAGAAGTCTTTTCTCAGTCCAACCCATTATTGAGCTCAATGTTGAACTCAAAACTTTACAGTAATTTGGATCTTTTGTGGTCTTGGCATCCTTAGCAACTTCAGCTAACTGATTCTCTGCAGCAGAAAGCAGCTCAATATCTACTTGGCCAGACATAACAAAATGGTTGAACAATGCCCAAGTAAAGCAAAGATTGTGGAGCATCTCATTAATTCCAAGAATAACCCAGGTTTTCTTCAAGAGCTCCATCACCTCATCAATCTCATCAACTACAGTGCCTTCTTCATTATCAAAGCAAGCTTCTACCAGCATTTGATAGAGATGGAGATTCAAGGGGAAACCATCTGCCCAGTGGCATCCATCAGAAGTTCCATCATGAGATCTTCCAGCAAGGGACATGACAGAAGTGCGTAGGCTCTGCATTGACTCAGAGTTTTTGCCAGTTTCAAGTGGCCTATCATGCGCACCACGTATAATTTGCCGCAACCGTTGTGCAGAACTGTCTGATTTGTTCAATGGAACGAATGGGTGCACAAGCAAACCAGCCTCAAGAAGCTTTAGATTCCTACTCCGCCATGCCTCATACTCTTGAGGATCAGGGATATCTGACGCCTTGAATTGTTGCAGGAATTCCAAGGGCAAGACCATATTTTCCGCTCGTCTGCCAAGCTGTTCCATGAAAAATGTAAGTTTATTAGCAAACAAAGGTCCATCCTACCGAAACAAATTGGATGAGTTATGAGCCCTCCTGTTTCACATTACCAAGATAAGTCATGATTCCAACAAAGGTCCATCCTAATTATAAAGTGGAAAGATCGAATTTTATATTCAATGAAGTACAAAAATAGTAAACGGGAATACCAATTGTAGCCGACACCCAAGATACAAGATCTACGCTTAAAAAAAGAGGGGAAATGGCATTTCAATCTCCTCCCTATAAATTAACGCATTGGACTATAAGGCAATGGTACACCAATGCTGAACTAGAAATACGAAAATTAAAGACGAAAACGAAAAGAAAATGGGTGTGCTTTTTAGCTAAATTTGAATTGTCGGCCGACGCTCCATCAAACGCCGAGAACACCATGGCACGCTTGACCCACTCCAGATCTACTAGCACAATCCACCAACAACAACAACACCAAAACAAGCAGAATTCCGAGCTACATTCCCAGCGGAAATCTCGCTATCCAGGCGCGAGATCCTACCTGACTGGCGGCGATGCGGAGAAGCCCCCTGCGGATCCTGGCGTCGGCGGGCTCGGAGACGCGCATCTGCACCCGCATGAGCTCCCCGACGGTGGCGGGCCTCCGCGGGGGCGCCGCCTTGCCGCCGCTCCCGGGGCTGCCGACGCCCTTGGTGGAGGCGGAGGAGCGGAGGCCGAGCGCCTTCTTCATCTTGCTGGCGGCGGCGGAGGTGAGGGAGCGCTGGAGCGAGGCGGAGGAGGCCGAGGACGCCGAGGAGGCCGGGGACGCCGTCGCCCCCGCGCCCGCCCCCGACTGCGGGATGTAGGTGAGCGGCTTCCCGCCCGTGGTGCGGGACGCCGCGACCAGCACCTCGTAGGCGGCCTCCCGGAGGTCCGCGGCGGAGAGTGCGACCCCTAGCTCCGGGAACGGCGAGGGGAGGGCCGAGGAGGAGTGGGAGGCCGCCGCCGGCGGGAGGAAGCCGTTGGAGGAGGAGGAGTGGGACGAGTCGCGGCGGGACTCGCGGAACAGGCGAGCCATCGCGGCGGCGGCGGCGGCGTCGGCGGTGGCTCTCTCTCTCTCTCTCTCTCTCTCTCTCTCTTCCCCTCTCCCTCGCGTGTTAGGTCCCGCACTCTAGTGGGGGAGAGAGGAGAGATGGGGGCTCGTGCTTTTCGTCGCGGGGATGATGAAGAGAGAGAAAGAGGGAAACTCCACCCGTCGAGGAAGATACAGGTTGTATTGCTAGGGGCACTCGCAGCTGGTTTCTTTACCGCGGTTGAGAAAAAAATGGGCATGCTTGATCACGTATTTTCTATTGTTATACTAGGTGTAGTTGGAGATATATGCTTTTCATTCCTGCGAAGATACAATGCCGCTTTCAGAGCTACAACTAGTCAATATAATGTTCATCAAGGCCTAGATTGATATATTAATTTTATAAGCATGATATATGGAGTAATTCATAAACACCTCTATGTGCACCATAGGCATATAATTATTGACGAGCATGTCGTTAGATTTTTGCTTTAGGCTTAAACATGTTGTAATTAAATTCATTTTAACATAATCAATTGAGTGGCAAGTGTTATGTTAAAATATTCCTTTTATACATATAACATATTGTTATCCTTTATGTTACATGGAGTTGGAAAAATAGAGTTTCCATTTAAAAAGTGTATTGGTAACTTAAGGTACGCATCTATATGCATAGTAGTGCAACCTTACAATTTTAAACTATTAGCCGCAATGCAGCAGGGGAAATAACAACATGCCACTCCTAGATTATCGGATAAATGTGGAATCATATCCAATATTACATAGCAACCATGGATTTTGAACTATGAATGCTATTGCAAACTAGTTACATAGATTTTAAGTTCCACATTTTTTTGGATATTATATTTTTTAAAAAATGTATCTTATTTTTTAAAAAAAATGTTGATGAATAGATTATATTTACTATAGTACAAGAAAAAAATAAAAAAAAATTAGCACTTCCAAGAAATGCCTTCAAATCCCGAAAACACTCATTATTGCTATCTAATATTACACACGTATTGTGAATACCCAAGGCCTCTTAACAACATTTTGAAATACTTCATCCATATTGAAACATTTATCACAGTTTACTTTTCTTCACAACATTTCATTCGTTTTATTTAAAAATTATTATAAATATACGAAAAGATAAGTCATGATCTCTTTGATGATAAAGTAAGACACAACTAAAATAAATGATACTTACATAGTTCTTTAAGAAAACAAATGGTCAAGCATCTAGATCAAAACTTAATGATACTTACATATGTTTTTAATAAAACGATAGAAAAAGTCTACTTAACCTCCACCTATGGGGTAAAACACATCACCCTAACCTATGAAACTAGCTTTTTATATTACGAAATTTCTAGTATCACCCCTGGAAAACGGTTTTGGATGACAGCTCATTTTTGTAACGGTAGTTTTGTATGTTTCTTTTCTTTTTTTATTTTGGTTGAATCTTTGAAGTCATAATTAATCACAGAAAAATTGTAAATATAAAATACATTTTTGTTGGACTCCACATGAGTAGACCTACATAGTGAATATATAATATAGTATGTTCTATAACAGTTTTCTGTAGCTTTAGATCTATGTTGTAATTAATTCATAGCTAAAAAAAGTTCTAAAGCATATTATATTATATGTTCACTATGTGGATATACTCATGTAGAGTTCAACAAAGTTGTATTTCCTTTTTTATGTGATTTACTATGATCTTTTAAAAGATTCAGCCGAGATATAAAAAAAAGAAAGAAAAGAAAGTCCAAATCGCTAGCAAAATGCAGTCCAAAACCGTTTTAGGGGATGATCTACTCGGTTTTAAAAAGTTTAGAGATAAAAAAGCCAGTTTCATAGGCTGGGGTAATGTGTTCCACCCCCTAGGTTGGGGGAGGGGGAACTTAAGCAGACTTTTTCAAAAAGAACTAATGGTCAAGCATCCTAATCAAAAGTTAAGATAGTGGTAAATAAAAACCAAAGGTACGAGTTCCCTAAAAAAACAAAGGTACGAGTTTATCTCACACACCTGGCCACCTGGGTGGTGGGTTACCTTTACAAAGCTGGTAAAGCAGGCGCTCAGAGGCACCAACAAACATGCCATGTTCCGGTGTACGCCGTGACAGTAACCACAGCCAAAACAACGTCCTCCACCAGACCACCACCATTACCGTGTGTGTTAAGGCTAAGCAAAGACCGAGTAGTGGTACTCTACGTACCTGCTGTGCAACTCGGAGATGAATAATTGTGCAGCTAGATCAGGTCCTTGCAAACCGCGGCTGTCCATGTGTGGCAGAACCGCCCAATTTAAACTGGCGCAAGTGCGTCGAGCCACCTTAACTCAGGATAACTCCGCACGCACTTCAAACAGTTTAAACCCGGTAGTCTGTCGAGTGTCCCCGGGACATCCCGAATCATCCACTGACAACATTTTCTTAACCAAAGCTTAGGATCTTTTACCGAGTTGGAGATAACATAACAGGCATTACCTTTTTACATACATACGGAAAGATACGAAATATTACAAACCGAGTTTTGAAATAACCTTAACGACAAACCAAAGTTCTAAGGTCCAAGATACAACTAGATTTATACAAGAGGAGTAAAGTAGAACTAGATACTTCTAACATCTAGAGTCATCCGGGACCTCCGATGCTCTAGGACTTCTGGCCTTCCTCCTCTCCTTCGGCCTGTGGAACCTCCTCTGGAAAAACAGAAAGGGAAGAACCCTGAGTACGAAGGTACTCAGCAAGACTTACCCGTCTTACCCAAAGAAAAGACTCTCAAGGAGAATGATTAGGCTTTTGGTGGTTGTTTGGCTGACTTGACCCTTGCGGAAAAGCTTACTAGTAATGAGTCCTTATATAAAGCAGTTTTATTTCCATTTAGTATTAGCTAGTTAACTAAGTGGTAAATGCCTTTTTCACTCAAGTGATACTAGGTTCAACCAGCATTTTGAATCACTCACATATACTAGTTTAACTTGTTTCCTCTACGATGTTTAAAATTTGATCAAGTGCACTCATAACCAAGAGTAGTGTTGATCCGGATCCATATACATCCTGCAGGAGATACCTAGCCACCAGCCACGTACAGCTGCGCCAGCTGTCCGTAACAACCTTTCAATTAGTTGGGCCAAAGATCGGAAATATCCTTACCCGAACCCGGGAACGCATCCCCACGTGGGCCCCACGTCTGGCGACCACCCCGTGAGTTCCAGATGACGATCCCGCCTTTCTCCGACCCAGCAAGCACCGGTAAGCGATATTTCCAATCAACGAGCCAGCTAATCTAGTTGGCTTTACTGGCCCCATTACCCAGTAAGAAACCAGGTAGAATCACTCGATCAATTGCTTAAACAACGGAACGGTCCTTAGTGATTTTATCTAGTAGGCAGAGCTAGAGATCGAGTCTACCTCAATCCGTTCTATCACCCTCTGCCCACTCTCTCTTCAGTATCTCATATATGATTCATCTCTGATTAGTGAGAACCTAGCTCATCATTTTTATAACTAGAACCTAGCAAAGCATAGCTAAGTAGTTGTTCTCTAAACATTTTACTTAATTGCCCTAGCAAAGGTAGTTCTACCAAGGAGTAGTTCATGCATCAAGGGTTTGCATTCAACTCCTAACCTAATGCACACATAAAATCATAACCTTTGGACTCGTGATCTGTTGAAATAAAGTAGGTAAAGATGCATCCGGGGCTTGCCTTGGGTTTCAAAAAGATTAGCGGTCTCGACGGCTTCCTGAGACTCCTGAGCAACCACGAGAATCTCCTCGTACTGAACTGGATCGTCTGAGAAATCCACGTACTCCACTTCCGAAGCTTCAGACTCTATATGCGATGCAAGTTAGCGATGAGAGATGCAAAAGTTTGTAAACATAACACAAAGCTCACTTCTCGATACAGTTGCAAGCCAACAAAGATACCTAGACCTTTCCCAAAGAAAAAGTTATTTTATAAAGTGGGTAAATTAATCCTTATTTATTTTATTGATTTTATTAAGAAGAATTGCTAAGGATGCTCGAATTATTTTCTACACAAACCTAATCCTTTATTTACCTATAAAAGTGCTTACAAGACCTAAATCCTATTTTAGAATATTTTTAGCATCATTTTAGCCATTTTTAATAATTATTTTCTAAGATGGTGTTATTATTAAATTCTAATTACTACAAACTTAATGGTTTAGCATTTTCATAAAATAAAGGAAAATCTAAGGAAATTATTAAAAATTTTTTCACATTTTTCTGATTTTTCTATAATTTTCTAGAATTAAAACAGTGAATAAACATAATTTAAATCTATTTCTAAAACCTATCTGGTGTTTTTACAGAAAACCCCCTGCCTTCTTTCTTCTTCTTCCCCGAGGTCCTCGCCTACGCGGAACAGAGCCCCGCGTAGACCGACCTCCTCGCCGGCGTTGACCCTCGCGCCTTCGCCGGCGACGAGGTTCCCCGGCGACACCGACTAGTCCAACGGCCTCTCTTCACTTACGCGCCTCCATTCTGGACCTAACCCTCACCGGAGAACGCTAACCCTAGCTTCCCCGCGGCTCGGCGGCGGAGCTCGGTGGCGCGCCGCTCTCCGGCGAGCTTTACCGCGCCAGCCCACCCCGTGACCGGCTCACGAGCATCGCCAAGACATGAGACACCCTAAGCGCTACTTTAGCCGGCCCGCGCAACACCGCACACCCGAGCGCACCACGCCGGCCATGGCGGGGACACGCCCGGAGCACGCGGCGGCGAGCGCACCAAGGCTCAACCACGGCGAAACCCACGGTGACAACTACCCTACGAGCACCAGTGAACCCTAACGCGCCTAGCGCGCACCCAAGCTCGGCCGGAGGAGGTCCGAGCGACGCTACCCACGTGCGCCGACCATGGCGGAGGAGCGCCATGGCGGCGAACGCCGTTCCCGACCAGGGAAACACCGCGCTCAACTAGCTAAACCCCCAAGCACGAACCGAGACCTCAAGACTTCACTATCAAGCCCTCTAACTCCGACCATCACCACTGAGCAAGCATGAGGACGGAGAAAAACTCATACCGCGGCGAGTTCACGACGGTGAGCTCCAAGACGGCTTGCGCCGGGCGACGGAGTGAGGGAAACGGAGCAAGGGTGGGTGGAAACGAACCAGGGGACCAAGGCGAAGCTTTTGGTGGCTAGAAGCAACGCGGAGCGGCTCAAACGGCGGCTGCAGAGCTCCGGCTCGACGGCGGCGAGGTCGGTGGGCAGAGGAGCAGTGCGGCGAAGAGGGAGAAGGAAAGGAGGTCATTGAGGCTTTAACAGCGGCTGAGATCACCGTAGCTTGACACCTTCAGCTGCGACGCCGCTCGAGCTGGCTCCTACCGCGACCGACGCGTGGCCGGTGAAGTGGGCCGCCGCTCGACGCCGGCAGCAGCTTGCTTGCCGTGACGTCACCATTTCCCCCTTTCAACCTCCATTTTTCCCGAGATTGCAGCTTCAATTTCTCCCAATTCCATATGGTAACTTCAAAAACTTCCAATATGAAACTTGTAGATGGATCATCCAATTTCATTTCATACATTGGCACTTCCCTCATCCGAGCTCGAATTGAAGTCGAATTTGAGCTTCAAAGTCACTGCTGCAACTTCCCCCAATTTTCAGAACCCTAACTGAATTTCACAAATTACTCTTAAAACTTGAATAGAACATGCCTCTGGTGCTGAAGACAAATTTGAAATTCAACTTCAGTAGAACAACTTCCTAATTGGAAGTTTTTGCAGAAAACTTCAAATTCAAACTCAATTTGCACGAATTCGAATCTGCTGTCAATTACACTGAAATTTCTGAAAACATAATCTGACTGATTTTCTTTTGTGTTTTTCTCCTTGATCCAGACCGTTTCTGCGTGCGACCCAAAAACAAAAGTTGTTCATCATAGTTCCCTTAACAACTTTGTTTAAGGCACATTGATCATACAACCCACAGATCGACCGTAAACGTGACCTGAAGGTTGCTGCATAATATGAAATTTCAGCCGGAATTTGAAAACGGCTAAGTGTTGTGTCGGACGGTGAATAGTACCATTTCCCATTTTTCTTCTTCCATTTATTTGAAACATCACTTCTCAAACTTTTCACACCATTGCTGGCCAACTAATTTGCTTAGCTTATAAACTTCACTTAGAAATTCTTGGGTTCACAAAATTTTCAAATCTGGCCCCTTTGTTGACTTTAGTCAACCATTCCTCTTTTCTCTTCCTCTTTTTCTCTTTAACTTTTCTACTTAACCTCCCATGCCGAACACAAGTTCGTAGACATAAAAAGGGTGGGATGTTACAGCCCTTCCCCCTTAAAAGAATCTCGTCCCGAGATTCCTGTAGTGATAAAGCTCCAGGTTTGACAATGGAAAGGATAATGTGTCATTACCCAAAGTTTTTACTTCCTTCATAAGGAATGGAAATATCAAGTTTATCTTACATATGTACAAGGACTTTCCTTGTCATTCACTTAAACAACTCGGGGTACTGGGAAATTAAATATGACTCTTGTTCCCAAGTAGCCTCTTCTGGAGTATGGTTATTCCATTGTACTTTATAAAATTTGATACTTCTTGCTCTGGTATCCCGGGTCTTTTCATCCAAGATTCGAATTGGCTTCTCTTCATAAGTCATATCGGAACTTAACTCTACTTGAGTATCATGGATAATCTTGTCTGGTACTTGCAGGCATTTCTTAAGCTGGGATATGTGGAATACGTCATGCACAGTCGACAGCTGTGGACTCAAAGCTAGCCTGTAGGCCACGGAACCTTTTCGTTCCAAAATCTCATAAGGACCAACATACCTCGGAGCTAACTTTCCTTTTACTCCAAATCTTTGAATACCCTTCATAGGAGATACGCGTAGATAAACATAATCTCCCACCTTAAATTGCAATGGCGTTCTTCTTTTATCGGCATAGCTCTTTTGTCGCGATTGAGCAATCCGCAAGTGCTCGCGAATTTGAGCGACTTTCTGCTCGGCTTCTTTGACAAGATCTGGCCCAAAAGTGAATCTTTCCCCAGCCTCTGTCCAATTCAACGGTGTTCTACACCTTCGGCCATACAAAGCTTCAAAAGGTGCCATTCGAATGCCGGACTGATAACTATTGTTATATGAGAATTCAGCTAGATGCAAGCATTCATCCCATTTCTTGGAGAAAGTCAACACACATGCTCTCAACATGTCTTCTAAAATTTGGTTAACTCGCTCCGTCTGCCCTCCAGTTTGCGGATGATAGGCAGAACTTCGAATCAAGGTGGTACCCATTACTTGGTGTAGTTGCTCCCAAAATCGGGATACAAATTGTGAACCTCTATCTGAAGTAATGGTCTTGGGTACTCCGTGTAGAGACACAATTCGTTTTAGGAACAATTCTGCATATTTCTTTGCAAGGTATATAGTCTTGACCGGTATGAAATGAGCGGATTTAGTCAACCGATCAACAATAACCCAAATGGAATTGTATCCCTTCGATGTGGTGGGTAATCCCACAATAAAGTCCATGGAGATATCCTCCCATTTCCACACAGGAACACTTAAAGGTTGTAACAATCCTGCAGCCTTCTGGGTGATAGGCTTCACCCGTCGGCAGGTGTCACACCTTGCTACATAGCGGGCAATCTCCCGCTTCATTCGAGTCCACCAGACTCTCTGTTTTAAGTCATGATACATTTTTGTACTCCCGGGATGAATAGAGTACCTGGACAGATGTGCCTCATCCAAAATCTTTCTCCTTAACTCCCAGTCTTTCGGCACCACAATTCTATCTCTGAAATAAAAGATGCCATTCTCATCTTGCGTGAAACAGACAGGTTTTCCCTCAGCGATACGTTTCTTTAGGATTTTCATTTTCTTATCTTTTAATTGTGCCCTCTCAATTTGTTCTTTCAGGGTGTCGGGAATCACAATATTCCTGACAGAACCTTGCATAACCATTTCAACTCCCATTTCCTCCATTTCCTGGCATAGGGTCTTTGCCCTTCTATGAACAGTTAAACAATGACATTGAGCCTTCCGGCTTAAAGCATCAGCTACCACATTAGCTTTTCCCGGATGGTAGTGAATATCCAGGTTATAATCTTTAATCAATTCCAACCACCTACGTTGACGCATGTTTAACTCAGATTGAGTAAAGATATACTTTAAACTCTTGTGGTCAGAATAAATACGGCACCCACTTCCCAAAAGATAGTGCCGCCAAATCTTAAGAGCGTGCACTACGGCAGCCAATTCTAAATCATGTGTAGGATAATTCTCTTCATGCCGCTTTAACTGCCTGGAGGCATAGGCAATGACTCTACCCTCCTGCATCAACACACAGCCCAGACCTTTTCCAGAGGCATCACAATAGATATCGAAAGGCTTCTCAATATCTGGTTGAGCTAACACTGGAGCGGTGGTCAACAACTTCTTTAACTTCTGAAATGCTTCTTCACATAGAGCACTCCATTCATACTTATTGTCCTTTTTAAGTAACTCCGTTAACGGTTTAGCTATCTTGGAGAAATCTGGAATGAACCGTCGGTAATAGCCGGCCATTCCCAGAAAACTCCTAACCTGGGTTACTAATTGTGGTGGTTTCCAATTTAACACCTCCTCAACCTTACTCGGGTCCACTTCTACCCCATCAGCCGATAAAACATGACCCAAGAAAGGTACCTTTTTCAACCAGAACTCACACTTACTCAACTTTGCGTATAGCTTATGATCTCTTAACCTTTGCAAAACAATGCGCAGGTGCTCAGCATGTTCTTCCTCACTTTTAGAGAACACTAAGATATCATCTATGAACACCACTATAAATTTATCCAGTTCAGGCATAAACACGGTGTTCATCAGATACATGAAATGCGCTGGGGCATTCGTTAAACCAAAGGACATCACTAGATATTCATAAAGACCATATCTAGTGGAAAAAGCTGTTTTGGGGATATCCTCCGGCTTAATCCGGATCTGATGATACCCGGACCGGAGATCGATCTTAGAAAAGACCTTTGCTCCAGCCAATTGATCAAACAATAAATCAATCCGGGGTAAGGGATATTTATTCTTGATGGTTACCGCATTCAGAGGACGGTAATCCACACACAACCGTAGAGTGTGATCTTTCTTTTTCACGAATATAGCTGGACAACCCCATGGTGAAGCACTAGGCCGTATGAAACCTTTATCTAGTAACTCCTGCAATTGCACCTTTAGTTCCGCTAGTTCTTTAGGTGGCATTCTATAAGCCCTTCTAGATATAGGAGCTGTCCCCGGTTCAAGTTCAATAGTGAACTCCACCTCTCTTACGGGTGGTAACCCCGGTAGATCTTCCGGAAAGACGTCCGGAAATTCATTCACCACCGGTATTGACTCGAGAGTCACTGCTCTCGTCTTTCTGGCCATACAACCTAGAGTTTGATGGGCAGGTAAAGTGATCTTCACCTCCCGACCAAGAGCATTAGTGAAACAAATCTCCCTAGATCCGATATCAATCAATACTTTGTTCTGGGTCATCCAATTCATTCCCAAAATTATATCAATTCCTTGATCCTCAAGAACTAAGGGTAAAACATTTATCAAGTGACCCTCTAAGCTTAAAGCCACATCACTAGCCACAAGATTAGTGGTTTGCTTTGCCCCCGTAGATTCTATCACATACTTATGTCTTAACTCTCGGGTGGCTAATTGATGTTTCTCAACAAAAGCTTTGCTTATAAAGGTATGCGATGCACCAGAATCAAATAAAACAACAGCGGGTTGATGGTTAAGAGGAAACGTACCGGCCATGACGGGCTCTCCTTCTGGTATTTCCTCAACATTTATATAATGAACTCGGCCGGTCTTGGCATTAAAAACCTTCTTCCTCACAAACCTTTGACCCACGCCTTGCCCTGAAGTTTGGGCCTTGATAGTCGGATTGCCACCCTGCTTGGGAAGACGACAATCACGAGCAAAGTGTCCAGCTTGGCCACAATTATAACAGGGCTGCTTATTGCCTGGCGTTGCCGGATATCGGTTACCTTGAGACTGAGGATTCCCTGGGCGAGGTGCATTATAAGAACTTCTCGCCGGCCATGATGGTTGTGAAGCCTGTGGCTGCGGAGCACGGAAAGTAGGACGAGGTGGTCCACGATATACCAGCTTGTATCGTGGCGGAGCACTACTTGAGGCTCCCATGGGAGGGGTCTTTCTCTTCAAAGCTTCCTCCCGCCTGAGAGATTCATCCAATGCTTTCATCTTTGCCTCAGCTGAGATGGCCATACTGACTGCTTCTCCATAATTGTGCAGAGTGCAGGTAACCAGCTTCTCCTGCATCCTGACATTCAGTCCTCGGAGATAACAGTCCCTCTTCTTAGTCTCACTGTCCACATGTTCAGGAGCATACTGGGCTAAATGTTCAAAGTCACGAGTATAATCCAGCACACTCCGGTTACCTTGCTGTAACCTCAGAAACTCCTCCAACTTTAGCTTCAAGATACCATCAGGGATGAAGTGAGCACAGAAAACTGTTTTGAAATCCTCCCAATTCAACACTCCTCCCGCCGGTTGGCGAGATAAGAAACTTGCCCACCAAGTACCAGCGGGGCCTTGCAACTGAAGTCCTGCAAACTCCACCTTCTGGGCATCCGTACACTGGGGAATAACTCGGAACTTCTGTTCCAAGGTCTGGATCCATTCCCGCGCCTCAAGTGGATGTTCTGCTTGACTGAAGACCGGTGGATGGGTCTCTAAGAACTGAGAGTACGTGACTCCCTGCTGACCAGCTTGTCTCCCAGACGAACGATTGCCCAAGTTCTGAGCAATCAAGTTCAACAGCCGGGTTTGCTCCGTCCCAGAGTTAATGAGATGTGCAAACGCGTCTGTCAAGGTAGGAGGTCCCGGTGGAGTATTGGGGTCCTCCCTTGAGCTCGACTGCTGGTTCCTTTGATTTGCCATTCTACAAAAGTTCAGTACAAGAGAACATTAACTTCCATTCAACTGGTATATCAAGCTTTGCACAAGAGAAAGGTAACTCCTTTCGGAAAACCCTTTTAACATATAAGCACCTAACCATCATATATCACATATACCTTCACATAAAAGCGGTTCGAACATCACATCAAAACATATACATGACTTCCTAGAAGTTAGAGCCTACAAACTCAAGCCATCATATAGACATACATAGCTATAACCCTAGAGTTCCAAGTACTAGCATACGGGTTACATGAACATATGCACAAACTCCCAAAAGAACCCTACAACCCACACTCCTCTCACGCTCCACCCTCCATCGGAGCAGGCTGATTGACGGAGTTCTCGCTTCCGTCAGACCTGGCTGCACTGGAAGCCGACGACGAAGTCGAAGAAGACGAAGAACTAGTGACGGTGGTCATGCCGGACTCCCCCTGGATCTCACTGGGGTCTTCCTCATCACTATCCTCGTCCACCACCACGGGATTGAATTCCAGTGGTCCATGTCCCTCCGGATCGAACCCATCCGCATTTGCATTAGCCCATGCAAACGCGTTTGGATCCTCTGGCAGCGCTTCATTGTTTTCCTCGACCTCGAACTCAAAACCCTCGAATCCTTCCAGTACCTCATCGGCGAACTGCGCATCCTCTGGTGCTGGTGGTGCAGCTAGAGCAGGATCCATACCCACTATGTCCACCTCCTCACCTGCTCCTTCCTGAGCTGGTGGCTGATCCTGAGCTGGAGCTGGTGGTGCTTCAACATGGTGATCGGCAGCTGCTACCAGATGCTCATACTGCTCCAGTGCTGTCCTCAAGGCGACAATCTCATCTTGCAGCATCGAGACGCGAGCCTGCATCTCCTGAGTATTGACTCCCATGGCTTCAGCCCGTGCTGCGGCAGTCTCTGCTCCGACTTCCTGGAGATGCTGTATCTCCGCATCCTTCTCATCCATCCTACGAGCCATGTCCCGCATCGATCTCTCCATTTCATGCTCCCTATCCCGCATAGCCCGCTGGGCTTCTTCCAGACCAGACTTCATTCCCAGCATTTTCATTTTGAAGTCCGTGTTCTTCTCCCTCTGGCGCTGGTAACTCTTCTGGCATATCTGTAGGAGGCTGAACATGGACACCATGTAGTCCACTGAAGATGCCGCAACCTCATCGCTCTCCACCCTTGACTTGTTCTTCAAAGCCTTAACTCGCCGCTTCCAGACCCCATCCTCTGGATCCTGTAGCGGGAAGAACCTGGCAGAGCTTGTACCAATCTCGAACTTATTCTTCTGGCATAGCTCAGTGAGAGCGGTCAAGGCTGCAGTCTGGACCGTATCCTCAAACTCAAATCCCTGGACTCGAGTCTCGTCCAGCTTCCATGTGGCATGAGCCTCGGACTCTGGAATGTGTACATAGACAGTACACCCCACCTGCTGCAGAGTGTCGAACTGCTTCCAGATGTACAGTGGTGGCTCCTCAAAGCCCTTCTCCTGCAAGATCTGCCACAAAACTCTGGTGAAACCAGGGCGATTATGGTAGCACCCCTGGGTCCAGCCGTCCTGATCCGTGTGCTCCATTGTCTCCATCTGTAGAGACAACCAAAGTCAACAACGGCACACACCAAAACTCCCAAAGAAAAGTTTTGAAAACATGCAATGCACATGATGCAGCGTTTTCCTACGCCCTCACATACTCATATCTCACCCGTTATATAAAATGTGGTGGCATCGTATAGCTCTCCTAATATAAAGTCTTCCGTAGCTAACGATATGCTAACAGTCAGCATCTGCAAAACAACAACCATTAGTCTACTGCCACCTAACGACACAACCCTTTTTTTTTTTCTTTTTTTTTTGTTTTATACTTTAAAATAGGTCCCTGAAGTTTTAAAATAGTAACACCTCTGAGTTACCCCAACCTACGGCTCTGATACCAGCTGTGGCAGAACCGCCCAATTTAAACTGGCTCAAGTGCGTCGAGCCACCTTAACTCAGGATAACTCCGCACGCACTTCAAACAGTTTAAACCCGGTAGTCTGTCGAGTGTCCCCGGGACATCCCGAATCATCCACTGACAACATTTTCTTAACCAAAGCTTAGGATCTTTTACCGAGTTGGAGATAACATAACAGGCATTACCTTTTTACATACATACGGAAAGATACGAAATATTACAAACCGAGTTTTGAAATAACCTTAACGACAAACCAAAGTTCTAAGGTCCAAGATACAACTAGATTTATACAAGAGGAGTAAAGTAGAACTAGATACTTCTAACATCTAGAGTCATCCGGGACCTCCGATGCTCTAGGACTTCTGGCCTTCCTCCTCTCCTTCGGCCTGTGGAACCTCCTCTGGAAAAACAGAAAGGGAAGAACCCTGAGTACGAAGGTACTCAGCAAGACTTACCCGTCTTACCCAAAGAAAAGACTCTCAAGGAGAATGATTAGGCTTTTGGTGGTTGTTTGGCTGACTTGACCCTTGCGGAAAAGCTTACTAGTAATGAGTCCTTATATAAAGCAGTTTTATTTCCATTTAGTATTAGCTAGTTAACTAAGTGGTAAATGCCTTTTTCACTCAAGTGATACTAGGTTCAACCAGCATTTTGAATCACTCACATATACTAGTTTAACTTGTTTCCTCTACGATGTTTAAAATTTGATCAAGTGCACTCATAACCAAGAGTAGTGTTGATCCGGATCCATATACATCCTGCAGGAGATACCTAGCCACCAGCCACGTACAGCTGCGCCAGCTGTCCGTAACAACCTTTCAATTAGTTGGGCCAAAGATCGGAAATATCCTTACCCGAACCCGGGAACGCATCCCCACGTGGGCCCCACGTCTGGCGACCACCCCGTGAGTTCCAGATGACGATCCCGCCTTTCTCCGACCCAGCAAGCACCGGTAAGCGATATTTCCAATCAACGAGCCAGCTAATCTAGTTGGCTTTACTGGCCCCATTACCCAGTAAGAAACCAGGTAGAATCACTCGATCAATTGCTTAAACAACGGAACGGTCCTTAGTGATTTTATCTAGTAGGCAGAGCTAGAGATCGAGTCTACCTCAATCCGTTCTATCACCCTCTGCCCACTCTCTCTTCAGTATCTCATATATGATTCATCTCTGATTAGTGAGAACCTAGCTCATCATTTTTATAACTAGAACCTAGCAAAGCATAGCTAAGTAGTTGTTCTCTAAACATTTTACTTAATTGCCCTAGCAAAGGTAGTTCTACCAAGGAGTAGTTCATGCATCAAGGGTTTGCATTCAACTCCTAACCTAATGCACACATAAAATCATAACCTTTGGACTCGTGATCTGTTGAAATAAAGTAGGTAAAGATGCATCCGGGGCTTGCCTTGGGTTTCAAAAAGATTAGCGGTCTCGACGGCTTCCTGAGACTCCTGAGCAACCACGAGAATCTCCTCGTACTGAACTGGATCGTCTGAGAAATCCACGTACTCCACTTCCGAAGCTTCAGACTCTATATGCGATGCAAGTTAGCGATGAGAGATGCAAAAGTTTGTAAACATAACACAAAGCTCACTTCTCGATACAGTTGCAAGCCAACAAAGATACCTAGACCTTTCCCAAAGAAAAAGTTATTTTATAAAGTGGGTAAATTAATCCTTATTTATTTTATTGATTTTATTAAGAAGAATTGCTAAGGATGCTCGAATTATTTTCTACACAAACCTAATCCTTTATTTACCTATAAAAGTGCTTACAAGACCTAAATCCTATTTTAGAATATTTTTAGCATCATTTTAGCCATTTTTAATAATTATTTTCTAAGATGGTGTTATTATTAAATTCTAATTACTACAAACTTAATGGTTTAGCATTTTCATAAAATAAAGGAAAATCTAAGGAAATTATTAAAATTTTTTTCACATTTTTCTGATTTTTCTATAATTTTCTAGAATTAAAACAGTGAATAAACATAATTTAAATCTATTTCTAAAACCTATCTGGTGTTTTTACAGAAAACCCCCTGCCTTCTTTCTTCTTCTTCCCCGAGGTCCTCGCCTACGCGGAACAGAGCCCCGCGTAGACCGACCTCCTCGCCGGCGTTGACCCTCGCGCCTTCGCCGGCGACGAGGTTCCCCGGCGACACCGACTAGTCCAACGGCCTCTCTTCACTTACGCGCCTCCATTCTGGACCTAACCCTCACCGGAGAACGCTAACCCTAGCTTCCCCGCGGCTCGGCGGCGGAGCTCGGTGGCGCGCCGCTCTCCGGCGAGCTTTACCGCGCCAGCCCACCCCGTGACCGGCTCACGAGCATCGCCAAGACATGAGACACCCTAAGCGCTACTTTAGCCGGCCCGCGCAACACCGCACACCCGAGCGCACCACGCCGGCCATGGCGGGGACACGCCCGGAGCACGCGGCGGCGAGCGCACCAAGGCTCAACCACGGCGAAACCCACGGTGACAACTACCCTACGAGCACCAGTGAACCCTAACGCGCCTAGCGCGCACCCAAGCTCGGCCGGAGGAGGTCCGAGCGACGCTACCCACGTGCGCCGACCATGGCGGAGGAGCGCCATGGCGGCGAACGCCGTTCCCGACCAGGGAAACACCGCGCTCAACTAGCTAAACCCCCAAGCACGAACCGAGACCTCAAGACTTCACTATCAAGCCCTCTAACTCCGACCATCACCACTGAGCAAGCATGAGGACGGAGAAAAACTCATACCGCGGCGAGTTCACGACGGTGAGCTCCAAGACGGCTTGCGCCGGGCGACGGAGTGAGGGAAACGGAGCAAGGGTGGGTGGAAACGAACCAGGGGACCAAGGCGAAGCTTTTGGTGGCTAGAAGCAACGCGGAGCGGCTCAAACGGCGGCTGCAGAGCTCCGGCTCGACGGCGGCGAGGTCGGTGGGCAGAGGAGCAGTGCGGCGAAGAGGGAGAAGGAAAGGAGGTCATTGAGGCTTTAACAGCGGCTGAGATCACCGTAGCTTGACACCTTCAGCTGCGACGCCGCTCGAGCTGGCTCCTACCGCGACCGACGCGTGGCCGGTGAAGTGGGCCGCCGCTCGACGCCGGCAGCAGCTTGCTTGCCGTGACGTCACCATTTCCCCCTTTCAACCTCCATTTTTCCCGAGATTGCAGCTTCAATTTCTCCCAATTCCATATGGTAACTTCAAAAACTTCCAATATGAAACTTGTAGATGGATCATCCAATTTCATTTCATACATTGGCACTTCCCTCATCCGAGCTCGAATTGAAGTCGAATTTGAGCTTCAAAGTCACTGCTGCAACTTCCCCCAATTTTCAGAACCCTAACTGAATTTCACAAATTACTCTTAAAACTTGAATAGAACATGCCTCTGGTGCTGAAGACAAATTTGAAATTCAACTTCAGTAGAACAACTTCCTAATTGGAAGTTTTTGCAGAAAACTTCAAATTCAAACTCAATTTGCACGAATTCGAATCTGCTGTCAATTACACTGAAATTTCTGAAAACATAATCTGACTGATTTTCTTTTGTGTTTTTCTCCTTGATCCAGACCGTTTCTGCGTGCGACCCAAAAACAAAAGTTGTTCATCATAGTTCCATTAACAACTTTGTTTAAGGCACATTGATCATACAACCCACAGATCGACCGTAAACGTGACCTGAAGGTTGCTGCATAATATGAAATTTCAGCCGGAATTTGAAAACGGCTAAGTGTTGTGTCGGACGGTGAATAGTACCATTTCCCATTTTTCTTCTTCCATTTATTTGAAACATCACTTCTCAAACTTTTCACACCATTGCTGGCCAACTAATTTGCTTAGCTTATAAACTTCACTTAGAAATTCTTGGGTTCACAAAATTTTCAAATCTGGCCCCTTTGTTGACTTTAGTCAACCATTCCTCTTTTCTCTTCCTCTTTTTCTCTTTAACTTTTCTACTTAACCTCCCATGCCGAACACAAGTTCGTAGACATAAAAAGGGTGGGATGTTACAGCCCTTCCCCCTTAAAAGAATCTCGTCCCGAGATTCCTGTAGTGATAAAGCTCCAGGTTTGACAATGGAAAGGATAATGTGTCATTACCCAAAGTTTTTACTTCCTTCATAAGGAATGGAAATATCAAGTTTATCTTACATATGTACAAGGACTTTCCTTGTCATTCACTTAAACAACTCGGGGTACTGGGAAATTAAATATGACTCTTGTTCCCAAGTAGCCTCTTCTGGAGTATGGTTATTCCATTGTACTTTATAAAATTTGATACTTCTTGCTCTGGTATCCCGGGTCTTTTCATCCAAGATTCGAATTGGCTTCTCTTCATAAGTCATATCGGAACTTAACTCTACTTGAGTATCATGGATAATCTTGTCTGGTACTTGCAGGCATTTCTTAAGCTGGGATATGTGGAATACGTCATGCACAGTCGACAGCTGTGGACTCAAAGCTAGCCTGTAGGCCACGGAACCTTTTCGTTCCAAAATCTCATAAGGACCAACATACCTCGGAGCTAACTTTCCTTTTACTCCAAATCTTTGAATACCCTTCATAGGAGATACGCGTAGATAAACATAATCTCCCACCTTAAATTGCAATGGCGTTCTTCTTTTATCGGCATAGCTCTTTTGTCGCGATTGAGCAATCCGCAAGTGCTCGCGAATTTGAGCGACTTTCTGCTCGGCTTCTTTGACAAGATCTGGCCCAAAAGTGAATCTTTCCCCAGCCTCTGTCCAATTCAACGGTGTTCTACACCTTCGGCCATACAAAGCTTCAAAAGGTGCCATTCGAATGCCGGACTGATAACTATTGTTATATGAGAATTCAGCTAGATGCAAGCATTCATCCCATTTCTTGGAGAAAGTCAACACACATGCTCTCAACATGTCTTCTAAAATTTGGTTAACTCGCTCCGTCTGCCCTCCAGTTTGCGGATGATAGGCAGAACTTCGAATCAAGGTGGTACCCATTACTTGGTGTAGTTGCTCCCAAAATCGGGATACAAATTGTGAACCTCTATCTGAAGTAATGGTCTTGGGTACTCCGTGTAGAGACACAATTCGTTTTAGGAACAATTCTGCATATTTCTTTGCAAGGTATATAGTCTTGACCGGTATGAAATGAGCGGATTTAGTCAACCGATCAACAATAACCCAAATGGAATTGTATCCCTTCGATGTGGTGGGTAATCCCACAATAAAGTCCATGGAGATATCCTCCCATTTCCACACAGGAACACTTAAAGGTTGTAACAATCCTGCAGCCTTCTGGGTGATAGGCTTCACCCGTCGGCAGGTGTCACACCTTGCTACATAGCGGGCAATCTCCCGCTTCATTCGAGTCCACCAGACTCTCTGTTTTAAGTCATGATACATTTTTGTACTCCCGGGAATGAATAGAAGTACCTGGACAGATGTGCCTCATCCAAAATCTTTCTCCTTAACTCCCAGTCTTTCGGCACCACAATTCTATCTCTGAAATAAAAGAATGCCATTCTCATCTTGCGTGAAACAGACAGGTTTTCCCTCAGCGATACGTTTCTTTAGGATTTCATTTTCTTATCTTTTAAATTGTGCCCTCTCAATTTGTTCTTTCAGGGTGTCGGGAATCACAATATTCCTGACAGAACCTTGCATAACCATTTCAACTCCCATTTCTCCATTTCCTGGCATAGGGTCTTTGCCCTTCTATGAACAATTAAAAATGACATTGAGCCTTCCGGCTTAAAGCATCAGCTACCACATTAGCTTTTCCCGGTTGTGTGGAGATATTCAGGTTTATCTTTATCAATTCAACACCTACGTTGACGATGTTTAACTCAGATTGTTAAGATAATACTTTAACTCTTGGTCAGATAAATACGGCACCCACTTCCCAAAGATGTGCCGCCAAATTTAAGAGCGTGCACTACGGCAGCCATTCCTAACTCATGTGTGGATAATTCTCTTCATGCGCTTAACTGCCTGGAGGCATAGGCAATGACTCTATCTACCCTCCGCTCAACACACGCCAGACCTTTTTCCAGAGGTCACAATAGATACGAAAGCTTCTCATATCTGGTTGGCTAACATGGAGCGTGGTCAACAACTTCTTTAATTCTGAAATGCTCTCACATAGAGCACTCCATTCATACTTATTGTCCTTTTTTAAGTAATCCGTTAACGGTTAGCTATCTTGGAAGAAATCGGAATGAACCGTCGTAAATAGCCGGACCATTCCAGAAAACCCTAACCTGGGTTACTAAATTTTTGGGGGTGGTTTCCCCATTTAAAACCTTCTCAACCTTACTCGGGTCCACTTCTACCGCCATCAGCGATAAAAATGACCCAAGAAAGGTACCTTTTCACCAGAACTTCCACTTACTAACTTTGCGTATAGCTTATGATCTTAACCTTTGCAAAACAATGCGCAGGTGCTCAGCATGTTCTTCCTCACTTTT